>JAAWXA010000013.1:20851890-20884155 GCA_038090715.1 Florisuga fusca
GCAGGGACGGGAGGGAGGGGACGGCAGGGACCGGGGGAGCAGAGGCGGTCGGGCCGCGCCATCTAGTGAGACGGCACGGAGCCTGCCTGGGCTGGGATCAGCTGGGTGCAAAGGGGTTTTAGGTTTGATTTTTTTGTTTGGTTGGGGTTTTTTTGTTTGCTTGTTTGGTTTGTTTGTTTGCTTGTTTGTTGATTTGGAGGTTTTTTTGGGGTGTGTGTCTTGTTTTGCAGCGTGGATGTTGTTCCTGGGTTGGGAACTCTGGGTCCCTGTGATAGGAGAGGAAGGTTCATGTTCCCTCTGGTCCTCTGTAAAATGTGGGTTAGATGGATCTGCTCTATCAGCCATTGTGTTATTGCTTAAAAACCTTAAAAAATTATTATTAAGACTTTACCCCACTTCCTTGCAGTGGCCACGTTCCACCAAGGACTTCAGTAAGTTACTCCTGGAGAGATCCCAATTGGACACCAGAAGAAAATTTTTCACTATGAGAACAGTCATAGATTGGAATAATCTCCCCAGGGAAATGCTGGATTCCCTAGCACTGAACACTGCTAAACCCCAGCTTGACAGGCTGCTGGGCTGTCTCATCTAAGCTGTGTTCCTACCTAGAAGTTTGGATGATCCTTCAGGTCCCTTCCGACCTGGCATTCTGTAAGAGCATCAAGCTTGGTGGTACAATATACTATATTTCCCTTGATCAAAGGGTATGGTCACATTCACAAAATTAAAATAAATATTATAGTATCCTGATCCCTCAAGGGCAAATTACAAGGAAGAAAGCACAACCAAAATGCTAACACTGTCAGAGCTCCCTCTCCATTTACTTCCATTCACTGCTACAGATCCTGTATGAACCTGGCTAGTAAGCTATTTTCCATGTCAGATTTATCTTGAGCACAAAGGTATTAGGAGGTACAAATAAGGGTTTTCTGGTACTGCTTTCTCCCCTGCCATTTATTTGAAGAGTGGTTTTGAGTTCTCATCAGTCAGTTCTTGAATTTGCAGCTCCAAAACCTAGATGCCCAAAGGGATTCCATTTGCAGAGTGGGTACAGAGGATTCTTTGGGGGAAAAGATGGCCCAGGTTGTTAGGTGCACTCAAATTAAATCATACTGAGTCACTAAGGGATCAGAGTATGAATGATCACAGAGAATTTGGTTGGGTAACTCCAGTTGCAGAAGGGAAATGTAAAAATAGGGATGTGCAGGTCTTCCTCTCAGTGTCACTCTTGATTTTGAAGGCTCACCCTAGGAACATATTTTCTGCTGAATTGTTGTGGTTTATGGAAGGGCATACACAGTTGATAGGAGCACATAGGATTCAGCAGGAGGAAAAAAACATTCTGCTTCTACAAGCATTGTGTGCAGATACTGCACAGGGACCATGGTGGAGTTGGTGTAATTATGATTAGAATGAGGTGAGAGCAGAACTTGATGAAGGCCACTAATGACTGAGTTTACATAGACCCATCATTGAGAACCATCTAGTGAGAAGACATTCACTGGAAAGATGAATGGTGGCTGTATTTCAGTTCTGCTTCCACCAGTGCAAAGCAAGGTACTGAGAAACCAAAGTACAGCACAGGCTCCATAAGTTTTTCCTGCATATTACACAAAGGACAGAGAAAAAGGAAAGGTTGGGGGACAGGAAGGATGGAGAAAAAAAACACCTTCTGACTTGCTTACTAGTTTGGGATATATTACCTAATAAAATTGGGGGGAGGGGATCTTACAAATCTGAAGTGGGCTGCAGAGATTCTCAGGCTTTCTGAATACAGGTTTTTAATTCCCATCTTCACTTGGTAAGACTTTTAAAGCTTAATTTAGTTGGACTTAATTATTTATTGCCGCTCAACTCCCAGTTGCCCTTCAGAAGCTCTCCTTAGGATGGAGCCTGAAGATCTTGCTTAACCAAAGATCTGAAAACACAGTTAGAAAATACTAGGAAGGAACTTGGATGGCTCTCGGGCTGGAGTGAAGACAGAATGAGGGGGAGGGAGAATCCACAGCCTCTCCCAACAGGCACAGGGGACCTGACATCTTGAACTGCTGGCTGCAGCCTTCAGTGAGACATAAATCAGAGCATTCAGGAAGGGGTCTGCTCTGCCAACATACATAAAGAGAAACACTAGAAGGAAAGAGGCAAATCTGAATTAGATCCATCTCTTGCATAGCAGAAATCCTTTATGCCAGTTAGATGAGGGAAACTGATGTTCGCAAACCACAGAAGGTTTGGCAAGGGGAGAATTTTACATGCTAATGAGCCCCCAAAGAATTCTGACCTGCGAAGGATATTTAACTACTGAGAGAGATTTATATCCAATAATACACAAAAATGGAAGTGAGCGCAGAGGATGGGGAATTAGAAACGCACTACAAACGTCCTCCTGTTCACATTAGAGCTGAGAAATTATTAAAGAAAATACCAGAAACACTTTTCAATACATAAGGAGAGAGAAAAGTGAGAGTCCTTAGCCAGAGAAACTGTTTGGTATGGCCTGCCATAGTCTGCATTCAGTATTTAAAGGCTTTATCACTATAAAATACTGTTCTGTGGCCTTGCACGGATAGGCTCAGCTCTGGAGAAATTGCCATCTGCCCAGTCACTGTCAAGGAGGATTTATGTTACAGTGGCACAAGAAGCAAGCAATGTATTACTGAATAAATAGGCATTAAGTGAGCATGGATTTATCAAGACTCAGATCAAGGAAACATCTACAAGACAATCCATCTCTCCCCCACCACTGTGCATACATATTCACCCTTTAAATGACATTCCACCACAACAGTATGCAACAGAACACCTTCTATATATATATTTTTTAAGAGTTTGATTTCATGAAATCCAAGGTTTTTCTAACCAGCTTTCATCACACCTGCATTACCAACCTGATGCAAATTTTCCACCGAGTGAAATTACAGAATATCTTCATCATCATTTGTAATTTGTGAAGTCAGTTATCATTCTCTCTGTATTTTCAGAAAAAGCACAAATTCACATCTGTAATGATAAATTATCTCCGTCACAAAGGAAACAAACAAAAAAAAGCCTCTTTTACTCCTGAGCCTGGTCAAATACTGGCATAGGCCATGGAGAGGTCTATCTAGTAAGTCTCCATCCTTGGAGATACTCAAACCCTGATGGGTCACAGCCCTGAGAAACCAGCTCTGAACAGGGGATGGGCTACACTACCTCAGGTCCCTTTCAGCCTCAGCTTTTCTGAGACTTATTGTGAGTTGTGCCTCCCTCCCCCACACAGAGCAGACTGACAAGGCACCCTGCTTGGTCATGGTACCAGAGTTCTGTTTCCCCCCTACAACAACGAAGAAGTAAAAAAAAACACAATCCTTTTTTCTCTTTAGCTCGTAGAAATAACTAGGCATAATTGGTATGTGTAATAAAGATTTAGAAATTAGGATAATTTATTTGATGTAACCAATACATCTCATCCAAGACAACACTGGATCCAGAAGTCAGTCTCTTTCTTAGACACTCAGGACACAGGTGACTGATCAAGTGCAATTTCTAATGTCCACATTTAATTTACAAACTCAGTGCTATAATTTCTCTGCTGATCTGTTTTGCCATGCTGCTGCACAACAGTCCTATTCACCCTAAATAAGTTTGTCATTACAGGAAATTTTTATAGCAAAAGCTTAAAGGGAACATGTCCTGCCACTTTTTAAGCCATCTGTTTGATATTTGGAAAAAGAAAGAAAAAAGAAAAAAATAATCAATGAAGTAACCTTAAAGGTGTCTCAATGCAGGAGATTGTTTCCAGTCACTTGTTGAAATACCTTGACTCTAGAAAGCAGATCCAATGTTTGCACATTCCCAAATCCTGTTTGAAAGCAGCCAGGAGACTACTTTTGTCAACACATGCTTGGAGCAACAGGATCTCCACATCTTCTGGGCCAAGATCTTCTTTGCTGTGCATTTCTGGGCCAAGAGAAGTGCTGAAGCTTCTGAAACAGCAGCATTACAAGTTATATTTGAGATAGCTCATTCCAAGGGAGTAGACAAGCATGGGACATCTTGCTGGGTCTGAGTCCTTCTGCCTCCACACCCAGACTGCCAAGGCTTCAGGAGAAGAGGTAACAATACAGCATTAACAGCTTTTAATTGAAAAAAAACCCCATATTGCTGGATATGACCAAGAGTTAAAAGTCTGCTGTATGCTGAGATGAACTTCAGGTGAACAGTATTAGGATTACAGAGGAATAAATGTAGTTTTGCAAAATCAGGTGTGAGGGGCACAGTATAGCATAAAATAATCCATCTCTGGAACCACTTCAGATGTGTTTTCCCCCCTAACGTGAATAAAGACCAAAACCATATCCTTCATAGGGAAACATATCTGTCTGGAATAGATCTCAACCTTTCCATTAGTTCCTTATAGTAAAGAGCACACAGTTTTCCACTTTCATAGCAAAAAATGTCAGTTAGAAAGAATGGCCTAGCACAGTTCACTACACCAGGCAAGCAGTCCTTCTGCACCAAGAGAATTTCTGCAAGAATTAAGACTTCCCCAAATCCCACACAGCCCACTCCCAATTTAAAGATTTGTCCTTCACTTGTCCTCTTCCACCCCAAAGACTGCAGAAACAATACTCAGCTCATCAGTGTCCATCTCTGTGACTGCCATCTCATCTGAAAAGCAGTAAATTATCACGAAATAATCAAAAGCAACAGAAAAATAATGGAGGTACTAGATTTCAAAAGTATACATTTATTTTAACCAAACACAGGACAATAGCTTCAATTAACTTAAAATTTTTTATCACGTTATGGCAAACACAGGACCAGTGTGCTCAGAGGACAGACAAATGATTTTCAACTGAACTTTGCAATACGTGCTGAAATTCTTCAACTGAAAAGCAACACTTGGAACACATACAAAGAACATAATACGGGATTATTATTTTAATTAAATATATCAAATAATTTCTTATAAACAATTTAAAAGTATTTAAATAGCTGCTGAAGTAGCTAAAGTTTAAATTATTGGCAAGGTATGTAGATACAAAGTTACAAGTATTTTGGAGTTGTATAAAACGAAATTTTTCTCCCCAAACAAAGCCTACATTAAGTGTAAGGTACTATCCTGTCAAGAGAATATTCTCTACCTTCATGCAGTCCTACTGATAATATACCTATTAAATCAGCTTTCTGGTTCTGAACTTGCAGGCAGATTTACTCTCACAGCACGCAGTCAGTGATGAAAATCTCAGTAAAAACCTTTCGAGCTAACATGAAATGAAAACAAATTTGTCAATAATATAGGTCCTATAATCTGCTTGTGTTGAAGAGGAAAAATTAATTACATCCTAACTTTACTCCCTGCTGCTAAATTCATTTTTTAAAAAAGCTTTTTGTATATTCTACACTTTCACCCTGAAGAAAATCAAAATCTGATCTTCTTTGAATAAGAAACAACCAACATTGGTCTTACCAATGACCTAGCTGAGCTTAGAGGCTTTGCCTGTATAAGTCACAAGGCCATCAAAATCTCACCCATCTTTTAATTATTTAAATATTTTACAACTTCTGATTAAGCATTCATTCATATATAAATTCTGACCAGTTACTGTACACTCAGGTGTTGTCCTTTCTCTGAAAGTAGTGCCACTTCTGTTGGTTTGGTCAGCACAAAGGACAACACAGCACATTATCTGAAGTGAGTCCTCACACCAGTGCTTTGCTGGAGTGAGTCACTGGGAGCTCCCTTATCTCTAAGTTTGCAGATCATGTGATGATCAAGTCCTGCTGTCATGGGCTTGCCTACTTTCAACATCAGAAGGAAAATATTTTCTGTGAAAATGCTTCGCTATAGTTGATGCTTTCATCCTTCAAACTCTTTAAGAAGCAGGGAATGGACATTTGTGGTCGACATTTAAATATATTTTATGTAATATGTTAAAATTTCTCAATATGCCAAATTTCAAATACGTCCAAAAGCTAAAAATGTTCAATAAATATATCACAATTATTTTAACCAGAACAGTCATTAAAAAAAAACGCCCAGCTATTTTTGGCTCCCTTCTTATTTAATCCACAGAAAATTTAAATGAACAGTAAACACAGAAAAAGAACAGCAGTGAAATTGTCTTAAACTCCCAAATACTAAAACCAGATAATATACTGTAAGGATAGTTAAAGCTCTGTAAAACTTTTAATCAATAAATCTTTGAAAACAGCTTTTTCTGCTACTTCCCTGCTTTATACTTGCATGCATTCAAGTGCATATAATTCTCAGGTTTTTGATATTCCATGCAAGGTCACAGTCAATTTTAGAGTTATCTCTATCTTGTTTCAGGAATGTCAAGTAAGATAGTTGTATGCTGTTTTCAAACTGGAGATATGCAACTGCAAAATTTAGTGTACTTCAAAGCCCATCCGTTCTAATTACAAATTTTAAAAAGTAAAATTAGTTTTTAAGTTGTATTTTTATGAAAGCATTTCTACTCTAGTTTTGGCCTAAAAAAGCAGCTATTTAAGTCTTATCTTCAAAATTTACAAACTGACTTTCATGCTGAAATCTCCAATCTCAATTTACAAGGAGGAGAACAGTGCCCTTGTTTAGGGGTATATTAACTGCAAAGATCATACTGACTTGAAATTTCAGCTTTGTCACAGCAATTTTACACTTCAGATACAATTACAGTAATTTGCAGAAGGTTCTTTGCAGACTGTACAGACTAAGAACTCAATAGTTGAACTAAACACTGACCCTTTTTCTAGAATTGTACTGTACATCTTGCTTAGGAAACAACTAAATACAATGGTCCATCATGCAAGCTGTGAGACTGTCAAAATTTTTTTTTGTTCCACTAAATTCAAATGAATTTTTACAAATAATTTATCCAATCTAGATAAATACTGAACATAGAATTACACTTGGGAGTCAACATTTTCTACAAAAATATGCACCTATGACTAAAAGCAGTAAGTACTAACTGCCCACCTCAATATCACTGTGTACAGTGCCATTGTAAGATGTGCTTCTTTAGAGTGTACACAAAATCAAGGATGTTCATGTTTTATAATACTGGGTGCAAAATAAAAATAAAAAAAAATAAACCACAACCCTAAGTCACACTGCGTGCATTTTGTAACAGATTTTAAGAGAGTGGAAAATTTAGGCTACCAGGGATTATGGAACATGCTAGAGTTGGTATTTTAAACTTAAAAGTTTACTACTAAAGACAGACAGGGAACCTTGACCTACTGTCAGTATTAAATCACACAGTTCAAGACAATAACTATAATCAATTACTTAAAAAGCTGATGATGTAATCAAAGCACTGGCAATACCTGACATGACTTGTTGACTGCACAGTAAGCAAGGCCATGAGATGACAATGTTTATGTACTTTGACTATACCTGGTTACTGATTTTGTACCTGAGATGAAAATTAAGAGGTAAGAGAACTAGTTATGGTGTAAATAATTATCAGATGAAAACATGCAAAGAGAACTGCATTTTTAAAAAATATACATAAAAAGATCAAAACTGACATTTTCCCCTTATGATTTTTTTTCATTTTGCTGTTTAGACAAACACTCTAAATCACTTTACTGTGTGACAGACTGTGTTCTGAAACTATTTTAAAGGCTCCTGTGATTCCAATGCTTTAATAATTCATGGAATTTTGAGTAGAAGCAACATCCTCTACTCCCTTATCTTAAGAAATTTAAGGCACCCATTAAGAAGCAAACTTCATGGGAAGTTTCCATTCTAGGGAAAAATAAATTTTCCCTTCAACAGAAAAAAGTAGTCGTTGTGAACTTGTGGAAGTGATTAGAATGCCACATTCTCAGTCAGTGAGGCAACAGCTTTGTGACACCTAGCTTAGATAAAACTCAATCTAAAGAGCTACTACTGAAGCCACAGAATCTTCACTAACACGTTACAAAATATGTAATATTGTGATGGAAGGGAAAGTTCGTATTAAATTCTCAAAAAGCTTGAAGTTTGAAGCAGAGCAAGGTTGGGCCCCACATAATGATGAAAAGAAATAAATGAGAAACATTTTTTCCATTATAGATACACTTAATTTCTGCAGCAAATTTGCAAGTTTAATGGATCACTGTACCACAACAATGAGTGCAAATACATGATTTTGTGGGCAGAAGCATTGCTAAGGAAGCATATTTTGTTTTCATCTGTATGGAATGACAGCAAATCACTTCTTTGATGAACGGGAATTTCATTCCATAAGTCAGAAAACGCATCTACGATTTATTACTAGAATCAGCTCAAAATACTTCCCATAATCACAAAAGCTCAAATAATATGTAGCTATTAGACACAGAAAGATATACAAGTTTTTGGTTACAACTGGGATTAGCTTCAGATTCTGAAGCTAATTCTTTGCTTCTGCAGCTTCTTTATCATGTTTCTCCTTGGCTTTCTCTTTCTCTTCCAGTTTTTCTTCTTTCTGAAGCAGTGCCATAATCTCAGCGACCTGACTGGTGCCAATATCAATATCTTCTTTGTCAATCAATTCTACTACCTACATGAATATGAAATGAAATTGAGAGAACATTTAATTTTTACATAATTGAGCCATTTTCATATAATAATTTTTGTTAAGTCAAAAGAAGTGGCCAGTGCTTAATATGGTCAAGAGAAAGAATAATTTTTTCCTACATGGAACATAAGTTCAAACCACAACCAGTGCCTCAAACATGTCAGGAGTGGAAAAAAAACAACACAAAACCATCAAAACAACAAAAAACAATCAATCATCTACATCAAATCAAATGATGTAGAACTTTTGCCTCAGCACAAAGAGACACATTTTAAAGCACTGGTAAACCAGATCAGCTTATTGTATCTGTTCCAATGGGAAGCTCAAATTCAGTATCTGCTGAAACAGTATTTAAGATAATACTTATTTTAGAGGCTTACTTTATTTTTATAAACAAGATCTGTTGATAATACTGTACTAAATAGGCATGAATTTACGAAAACTCTGAAGTACAGGAGGATGAGCCTTTCAGAAAACAAAATGGAAAATTCGGCATTAAATGCAGAATTCAGAAGTACATTTTACCTGCATTGCTAAAGGTAGAATGAGCAACAGCAAAGAGAATCACCACTCAAACGACTTCAGTGAGAGGAAAAACTGTCTTTCATAAGGCTGACATTGTATTTTCTACCTGGCCACAGTGTCATAACTTTCAATGCTATTTCTGTATTGAGTAGGAAAATTACTTACAAGAAAGTACATTTCAGAGCATCTCTAAATTTACCAAGTGAAAAAGAAATAAGAAAATGAAGAAGAAATGCAGGGAAAACCTAAGAATATTTTGCAAGTTGAGACAACAGGACAAAGCAGACAAAGAACACAAGTTATTTACAATGGACAAAAAGAACATCTGATGTTCTGATGTTTTCCAGTACAGGAAATAAAGGTCTCACTCAGTGCCATGGTCTGGTAACCACAAGTGGTAGTGGATTAAAGGTTGGACTTGATGATCTCAGAGGTCCTTTCCAACCTGGCTGATTCTGTGATTCTCTCAATTACATGTCTAAAGTACACAAGGAGGCAAGAGAACCTACTATCTTGTGTTGACATAAAGTGAATCTAGGAACATTATGTCAAGACTTGGGCTGAACTATTCCTGAAATAGTTCTTCTAAAGCTCCTTTCTAACCTTCCTCCCACCCCTAAGTACCACAAGAAAATAACCATATTTTACAGAACTTTACACAGGTATACAGGAAAACCTACTGCTTTAAAGGTAACAGTACCACCACTACCACCCCACCAAAAAAGAAAGAGCCACATAAATTCTGGAAATCCTAATACATACAGTAAGATGTATTTACAATACAATACCAGAAACCTCACTGGCATCAAGAAAAGACTTGCATATAACAGCAACATGAATTTAAGTCAAAACAGATACAAGGTCTGAAGGTTAGCCTTATTTTCTTTAAGCAGTCCACAGACTTACCTTCACAACATTATCTATATCAATTTTGCCATCTTTGTTTTCATCTAGTGCCTCTGCAATCCTAGTTAGCTTCTCCTCTGGAATCTTCTGAATATGCTTCATCACATTAATGAGCTCAGCAATACTGATGAGATTCTCCCTGAAGAGGAAGCACAATCTGTACATGGCAAGCAGTTACCCCAAAGGAGTAAAGGTGCAAAAGGCAGTACGGAAAGCCACTACACTACAGGGAATTTGTGAAAACATTAACTACTTATAAACCTGAACAGAGTGCAAAAAAGCAAAAGTGAGTTACTGATCAGCAATCAGATTTCAAATTGATCTTTAGCTTACCACTGAATCTCACACCTTCACACTTCTGGTTTTTACATGCTTTACTGAAAAATACAGGCACCCACTAGCATTCAAAATAAAGTGTAGCACAGTTTCTGTGCTTCCCAGACTGTCTAGTTAACATCCTTTGGGCCCCTAGCCCCAGTCCCATTTGCCAAAGATGCAGTGCCATGGATCTGTCATCTGTTTAGATTTGAGAGGTTGGTCTACAGAAAATTCACTGAAGTCACAAGAAAACAGAAGCTGAGAATGAATTACTTTAGCAATATAGCTGCTCATTAAAACAGGCTTCATTTAGAACTTGTAGAAGAAAGGACTAAACTTGGTATGGTGTCCAGCATATTTCAGACATTGCCACTGTCTGTTTACTGAGCTCACCAAGCTGAAGTTCTTCTGCAACCTAAAGCCTCTGCTTGCCTGTTAAAGAAACATCTTCCAGCACAGGTCAAGTTGGAATGCAGAAGGACCATGAAGGCAATAAACATTGATCAGAAGGGCTTTGCAACTATAGTCCCAGCTCCAAACCTGTCCCTAAACTCTGGGCACAGATTGAGTTTATTCAAGGAGAATTTCTCAAGCTGCCACTAAGTGTCCTGGACTTCTATTTTTTAATATGACTCTATCAAAAGTCGTTACTAAAGCTTGGTAATGACTACACAAACTAAAAAGTTAAATAAACAAGACTTTGAAAATTAAGCAATATTTAAACTAGTCATTTTCAGTCATGCACAACCACCTACAAAACTACCCACAAAACCATCCATTACATAAAGTATAATCACGTTCAGTAGAAGTAGATTCTATATTGTATTTTTTACTTACATATTCAGATGGTTTCAATCAACAACTTCTCTATAGCACTACTGATATGGCCTTAATCTTATCACACAAAATTTGAAACAAATTTTTCCTGTCTAGAAGCAACAAAAGCAGAAACCTTATTTCTGTTTAGGTTATGATCTATGGGAGCTGGTAAGCTCTCTAATGAATCACAAAGTGGTGCAAGCATAAACTATATTAATACAGCATTCACCATCATGAACTCTGAGAACTACATTCAGAGTTCCTAAGTATGTCAATGCCTGTAATATGCAGTAACTACTACTCAATATACACATGCCTGAAAGATTTTCCAGTAACACTAAAACCTGGAGAAGTGCTGATAAAATAATTTTGCCATGGGACTATCAAGAGAGAACTCTTTGAAAATTTGCAATTGTTGAAATAAATTAAATTTTCAGAAAGAAAATTATCTCCTTACTTTCATTAGACCTGTTCTCATTTCTCTTCAGAGACAGGGTAGATCTTACTGCAATTTTTTTTCTCCCTGCACTACCAAAGAACAACAACAAGAATATGCTCATGCTACTGTTGTGCAGCTTTTCCATCAACGACAAAGACAAAGCACTTCACAAGGATCGTGACTAAAGAAACAATTTCACTTGTAGAACCATTATTGCCAGAGAAATGAACAACATGGCAAGATTTTAATGAATACTTTGACTTTCAGAACCCCTCAAGACTGGTACTTGGGGAATTATACCTCCTTTTTTCCTCCTCATTTCAACCACATTTAACATACCTTAAAAGAAATAAAATCTACCACACAATTTTGTTAATTTTATTTTTAAAATAAATTGTCTTAAAATGCTAAACAACAACTAATTTACTAATTCTTTTCCAACCACACATCAGACAAAAGCATGACTCAAGATGAACAGAGACACATTCAGTGTTCTTAAGTCACTTACCCAGCAGGAAGACTATCACCACCATCCAGCTTTTCATCCCTTGCCTTTTGATTTTTCTCTAATTCATTAATAATTTTGTCTATCTGACCAATCATTCGGTTCACCCTCTTGGTCAATCGCTTGCTTGCTTTTGACTCTTCCACCACTTCCTCCTGGCCTGTTTTAGAGAGTTCTTTTATCTCTTGCAGATCCTAAAAGAAACAGGCAGCAGACAGAAAAGTTATGTTGGTGTGAATTCTCAGTAACAAACACTACTGACTTCAACAACCATTTCAAGACAGGAGCCATTTGTAAATGAAATGCAAATATATAGACATAAAGCCAAACTGGCATTAGAACAATGAATTATAACAATGCTGCCATTTTTGTGCACCTCTTAAATGTTATTTTCCAAATCTTCCATAAGATTGGCCAAGATTATTTTGTTTTACTTGAAGTATCTCTAATACTGACATCTACGCTCGACAAGGAGGAACTGCAGCACACAGCAGTCCTCAGCACCTCTTAATCCAGTCACCTGATGAGTAAGAGCAGGAACAGGATTCTTATTTGGCAGAACTACTCCAATGATTTTAACTAAGCTCTGAACACATTATAGAAATGAAGGTCTGTACACAACAGGATAAAGCTCATTTACTCAGCTATGAAATACAGGCTAACAGACTTCTAAGTAAAATAATCTTTAACATCTTGAATCACTTATGCTAAAACTAAATACATACAGAAAACAAACAAACAAAACAACTTCCATGCCCTATTCTTCACCTCATTATACTCCTGGATGTCACCCTTCAATTCTTCGAGCTCCTCCTTTTCCTTTGTTAGTGATTTTTTCTGTTCCTGAAGCTTGGTGCAAGCATCACTTAGCACATCTATCTCCTCTTTAGTGATTTCCTCACCCTGTAACAGAAAATACATACAAAAATACAAAGAACACGTTTGTAATTTTTCCCACAGATTTTTTTTTTTACCAGAAAAGAGAGAATCAAGATTCTTTTTTACATGTTGGTAGTCAATATTGTACAGAGTGGCATGGTGACTTTGATGCAGAAATGTGCATTTTGAGGCTAATTGTAAATACTGTGCTATATATTTTTCAAGTGCACCAGTATCAAGTTTGGCTAATGTAATGCATTATGTGGGGTTTGGCTATTTAAATTATTTTTTCAATCAAGAACGTTTCACTTCCTAGTCAATGCTTTCTTCAGTTTTCACTGGGAGGACTGTCCTTCAGGAATCCCAGGTCTCTGAGACCAGTCTGGAGCAAGGAAGATCTATCATCAGTGGAGCAGTATCAGGTTAGAGAACATTTAGACAAACTGAACACACATGAGTCTGTGAGACTTAATGGGATACACAGCCACAAGTGCTGAGGGAGTGGTTTCATGTCAGCAAGAGGCTGCTCTTGATTATCTTTGAAAGGACATAGTCAGAAATGAAGATTTCTTGGGACTGAATGAAGTAAGTGTCACTCCCACATTCAATAAGGGCAAGGAGGAGAATCTGGGGAGCTAAAGGCCAGCCAGATAGCAAACATTTAAAACTAGTATGGTCTGACTGTAACAAAGCATGCTCTGATCACAACATAGCATGCTAATCCTAGAAATTAACCCTTTACTTTTAGGGTGGTATAAACTACATTTAACATCATACTAAAGAAATAGTGAAAGAGTACACTAAAAAGTTTTTACAGTGCACATACACTTGCCACATCAATTTAGAAAAGGAAGTTGATACAAATCTAGTACAGTCTAGTCCAAACCCAGTTCGTACTTAATTCCATTTTTAGCTAAAAGCCTTCGAAAGAAAACACTCCTCTTTACCTACTCTTGCCCTCTCCCTCCTGATGTGTTAACTTTACACAAATTAAACAGGCACAGATCCATTACAGACAGTGCAAATGTGCCCAAAATAGGTATATCAACATAGGTAGATAAGATACTCAAGAGATATTCTTTGCTGGTGTCAATATTTGCACTGGGTGTTTAAGAATTTGCAATCAACTAATTAGCTGGTTAGAATGTGGTGAGAGGGTTAAAACTGAAGGACATTCAGGCAACTCATCATGGCTCTTATATGGATGTCTTGAATCTTTACAAAGAAAAGTGTAAGAACATAGATATTCAGTTACCTTAATGCCTTCCAAGATTGGTGCTGTATCTTTCAGTGTCTCCGAGAGCATCGCCGCGTCTGCCCTGGCCAGTTCTTGTTCAGTATCCACAACCATCTGACTTCTTTTAACTTGCAGAGCAGCTGCTTCAAGATCTACTGCTGATTCCACCTCTTTCTAAATTTGAAAAGCCCATGAAGGTTTAAATAAAACACAGATAACAGTGCTTGCATTAGAATCAGTAAAGAATGCTTTTTCAAAATAGGAATAGTTGTCATTGTAGATGCAGGCATCTTTATCAGAACACAACACTAAAAAACTGCATCATATTCAATAATTTCACATTAAAATACCCAATTGCACTTAATTATCTATGCTTGTGACCACCCGAGGCATAATTAACCAATAAAGCAGGCCAGCAGCCTATATAGTCAAGCATTACACAATGACATTATCAGGTTGTTGGCAAACAGAAAAAGTCAGGGATAATAACAATTACATTTAAAGTATGGGGCAGACATTAAAAAAAAACAAACAAAACAACCACCTTTGCAGTGAACCCTACCATGTTGCAGTCAGTTTGTAATATTCTTCCACATCTTCTACACGCAGATTTAAAGTCCAGGGTTTTTTTGCAGGCAAGAGCCAGAGCAGAGGCAATAAGTCATTACATGCTAGTTTTACACTGCTGACATTTATTTCTCAGTAGTCAAGAGAGCAGAACCTACCACAGCTGCAACCTGAATGGTCTCTTTGGCTTTCTCTGCAGCTTCAGACATTCTTTCCATCTCCTTTTCTTCATTTTCTTTCCTGATGGCTTCCTCTTCCTGAAGTGTTGCTTCCAACCGTGCTTTGTTATCTATTTTTTCACCTTCAACTTCTGCCACTTTGACCTGAGCCTCTTTGGCCTAAAGATAACATAAGTTCACATATGCAAGATGGGTGTATTTATATGCATGTCCACATCATGTAAAAAACTTATTTATCCTTATTGATTTCCCTTTTTTTGCCTTTCTCAGAAAAAGATGGTTTCCTTCAAAACTGAGAGCTTTCCACCCTGAAATGACACACATTTTTCATTCTCTTTCTCTCAATGCTACCAATAACACATTCAAATCATTTCTCTTTTCACAACAGCCTCAACATTTTCGTATCTTAATGCCATCAGATTGCCTGGAGTGTAGATTGGGTTTTATGTAAATAAAAAAATATAATCTAAATCTTCTTATGCTTTTACTGCTTACCCTCATGCAATGAAAAACTGCTTTTCATTTGCTCTACTCTCAGATTCCTCCACAAATAATCTAACTACTTCTGCATCTGAAGGTCACTCAAATAAGAAAGGAAGCAAGAAGATCTACTTCTCTAAACAGATTTTCAATGATGATACTGAACGTTGGTTACAGACTATGTTCATCAATACTTACAACACTCTCTGGTAGTGTCTGAAGTGTTGTTTTGAGTTGATCAGCTGGAGAAAGGGTATCTGGAAGATACATGGCTCTGGATAAAATAAGCAATGAAGTAGGGATTTCTTGGTTCAGATGCAGATCTAGCCACTATAAACACAACACATTAAAAAATACTTTAACTTTTGGATTTCTTTTTTACTGATCAAGCCAACCATACACAAAAATGTAGGTACTATGTTTTTTTTTAACACTACTCATCAGTCCATATCCTAGCATAGGAATTACCAGTTATAAGCAGCAAAGAATTACAGGAATTGCATTGAAACAAATGCAATTGTGTGTGTGTTTCTCTTTGAGGAAGTTTTGAATTAATATTTGAAAAAAAGTGTTTTGTTTCAGATGCATCTTACCCTAAACCAGACAATGTCCAAAGACAATGAACTGATCTACTTAGAGAATAGTTCTTTGCAAAATAATGCAAATAAATAACAAGACAAATGGCCAAAATCCCACACATATTTGGATAAGTTTAAGCCTACGGACCTATTTGCATCCTCAAAACATTATGTCCCTGTCAAAAACCAGAAGCCTACTTCTACTACATATTTACACAGCACACATTACTAAAGCTTATTAAGGAGACTGTTCTAGCCAAGCCTTTAACGAGAACTGAAGAAAATTTACTTCCCAGAAATGTAACAAAAATCAGAGCTAGTAAATGAAGTCAGATCTGTGCATTCAGTCTCACAAAAACAAACCTGTTTAAGCTGCTCCTTAAGACGCTCCTCTGTCACACCAAGAGCTCTCATACCTCGGGCACGACAAGCTGCCTGCAGTTCTTTCACAGTCAGGCTATCGACGCCTTCTTCAGCAATCATCTGCACAAACCATAAAGTAAACTTTTAACATGCTCAAAGAAACGCCACCAACGCAGACCCGGGACTCTGTATTGTTACATCGGCCACTAGAGGCTGCTGTGGTTACACACAACAGACTGCACTTGAACAGGGAACGTCGGACTGCAGCCTTAACAGCTCCACAAGGAATGGTAGTTCCATAGAAAGGCTCTTCTTTTCAACGTGATCACTTTCATTGTGATTAAGGGTAGATTTAAAAAAGGTCAGCTTTTTCTTTACAAATAAAACCACATCTGTCTTACAGCTATTCAAGCCTTTTCATTCTAATTAGGCCAAAAATAAGACAAAGGAAAATACCTAGAGAGACATATATGTATATAAACATATACACACACAAATTGTTCTCACATGGTATAATTATTAACCAGTGTCTACTCAGAATGACTTACTTTGTCATCTGCTTTTATGCTTCTCAACCTCATGGTCAGCTGGAAGCGGAGAAAGTTGTTAGTCCCAATTGATTGAAGTTCCAGCAGTTTACAAAGTGCCACCAACTGAGGCCTGGTTAGATTGTCCAGAGTCAACTCATCTTCAAACAGTTTAGAGAACCTCAAGATCTCCTCATTACTGGGTCTTTCGCCAGTCTCCCTGATCTGTAAGAAAAAACAAACACACACAAAAGGTTTTTAAGGCAACTGTTGGGGTTAATAGGAAATAGGATGCAAGGAAGATACGATTTTTTTTTTTAATATTAACTATAGAAGGTGAAAGAACAGATGGTTTTGATAGTTTCCAACAACATTACATAATATACTTAAGATAAAACTAACAAACTTTAGATGCATGTATATACTAATGATTAGGTCTGAGTTGGCACTGCCCTGAGGTACCTCAAAAAAATGTCTGAGCAAATCAACAGTTGCTCCAAAAGTCATGCAAGTATTCTTATTAAACATAAAAGCACATTAAAAGCATCACCCTGTGAAGAGAAAGCAAGAAGTATATCCAATGGCAAAAATTTTGCACTGCTGCTATCCCTGTAAAACACAGATTTAGGCACCTACCTATATTCTCTCCAAAACTACCTTTGCTCCAATACTGTTTGCTTCTAGTTCCTACATGTTCTGTGGCACCTCAGTGCAAACACACTTGTACTTCCAAAGCACAAGCCACTATTCAGGAAAAGACTGCATGCTTCTTGATGGAAGGTTCTATGTAACTGATTGTACAAATGCAAAATAAAGCTTTTAAGTTATGTGATGCCATATGGCACTTCCTGGTAATTAAAACCAAATACTGGAAGCAGAAATAACAGTTCAAAGAAGTAGAAAAAAAAATTAATTTCCAAGTCTCATCAAGTCATAGTAAAACATCACCTGTCTAAACCTTGAGATTTCTATTTGAAGTATAACATCAAGTGCTTATTAGTGATATTACTGGATCCAAAATCTACAGAACAATTAAGTACTTCCAGTCACCTAACAAATTCAGTCTGAAGAGTAAGTAGGTATGCAAAAAACACTTTTCCCAATCCATCTACGTTTTTTTAAGCCCTGCAAAGAAAGTTGCAAGCTAAGCAAGTTTTAAGCAAGCTAAGAAAGTTTTAAGCCCTGCAGGCTAAGTGATGTCAAGTACAGTCTGACAATCTGACATTATCTATAGTGCCTGATTTATTTTTCCTACTTGTTTTACTTTCCAGCACAAATCTTTTAGTGAATTGCTACTGAGTACAGGAAAAGATAAAAATCTGGAAGACAAGATAGTCTTGAGCCCACCAACCTCCAGGATACTTGTGTAGCTGAGAAACTAACTCAGAGAAAGGTCAAATACCTTGGTGTTCCAGTTAATCAGCTCCTTCACTACAGGAGCCAAAAATGGAACTTGAAAAACAAACTATTTTCTTTCTTGTTTAAAGCTGAATTTTGTCAGAGCCAAGCATATGTTTCTTGAGAGTACACACTGAAAATCTCTACTACATCAGTAGCTACAAAGCAACACAGACAAGTTCTGGAATTCTGCAACAAACAAGTTAAGCCTGTAATCAATTGTTCTTGCAGCATCAAATAATTCACTGCAGAAGCAGCTATAAAAGAATAGCAAAAAGGTGGGAAACATTTAAGCTTCTTCTTGTTCTGACATTTATTATCTAGTAGAGTGAAATGAGACCAATGACTTTTGTTTCCATGACACAAATGAAAAATTTAGAGCCCTTAAAAACACACCCACACATCAGAAATGCAGGGCTTGAAACATCTTCTTACTCATCAGAGGAACTTGGGACTTCCTCCAGCAAATGTGTAGTAATACACCGTTTATTTCCAGAAAGTAACTGCCAAATATAAATTCCCAGTAGCAGTTCTTTCAGAAGAGAATGAAACATTCCAAACATGAAGCATGGCAGTGGCATGCTCCCAGAGTCTGCAGTCTCAGCTACTAACTGCTATAAGTAACCATTTAAAATTTTCTGCAGATGAAAAAGAAAAGAAATGGGTGATTGCACCGAAGTGCAAAGTACATGGACTGTGGAAGCAGACACCAGCTGCAAGACTTGCCAATTGTATTATCTGAGGTAACCTCCTCAGCACTATCAACATAATCTTATTACCCCACCCTTTAAAATTTTATTCTCAGCACTGAGAAGCAGGAAAAGCTCAAGCTAGCTGACAGGACTTGTAAAGTTGAGGTCTGAAATCCCCGGGTTTATGTGACTTTTTCTATGCAAATACACTCTCCCCAAAAGAGGAGCCTACATTCTTAATTTCAACAGCCTACAATTGGGGAAATTGAAATAAACCCTATCCAGACAAGATTTAAAGTGGTACTTTTCATCTCTCCAGTGAATACCTGACCCTCACCTACAACTTGGTGAAAGGCAATACTGTCAAACCTAGTGACTATCAAGGAAGGAGGCAGATATCTGACATGTAATCTCTGCAACAGCAACTTCTTGGGAATAGAAAAATTTTGATTGATTGTACCAGATGATGCTACATTCTACTCAGTATCCAGAAGGATTTCAGCAGTATGGCAGCTACGTGTTTAAAAACTGGGGGTTTTTAAAGCAGAATTCAATTTGACAAAAACACTTTACTTTTCCCCTGCTGCTTCTAGAATCAGAGACTGAAAGTACCAGCTAGAATATCAAAGCTAAAACCAGTAGAAGTTTATCACACTGAAATACTACTTGCAAAAAAAAAAAAATCTATCCTAAAAAAACAATTACAGCCTGCTCCTTCAAATCCAACAGAACAAAGGCTCCTGATAATTGCCATAGACAAAACAAATTATTGTTTGTCTAACACCACACCACACTATTTTTTTGTTAGGAAGAGATAACACATTTTTTTAAAAACTACCTTTTGAAAGAATGCCGAAAAATCTTTTGTAACATTTCCTTTGGCTGCTTTATTTTTTAAGGCCATCTCCTCAATCGTGTCTTGAAGGAACTTAGCCAGTTCAAGCTTTACTCTCAATTCTTTCTTCAATCTTTCCTCCTGTTAAGAAAAATACGGTTTTAAAAGTTCTTTTGATAAATGTGCATTAAATACCACTTCTTCTGCCCACAAACAAGCTATGTGGAGTATTGCTGAAGTTCTGATGAAACACACACAGCATAAGAGGGCATCCACTGCTGCCACACATCCCCAAACTGCACTGAAAGGTAGTTTCATCAGTGCAAAGCTCCAAGAAGGATGAGATGCACCGCCAGAGTGAAGTGCAGCACGAGGGGCCTCACCTGCAAAAACTAACATGCTCTTTCTACTAGTAATAGCAAAACAACAGATTACATTTTGTGTAACTGAATATATCTGTCTGGAAGCTCACTATGTATGAACCTCATGGAAGTATTTTGTTCTCTGAAAGTGAAAACTTTTGAGGCATTTTGGTTTCTTTTACAAGGCTCTAAATAATTCCCAGACAACTTAACTACATGTATTAAAGTATAAACTAAAAAATTGTACCACAAACTATTTTAAATAGTTAACATATGTACAAAAAAATCTCCATCAAGAATAAGGACTACAAACATTAAAATAAATATATTAAAACATTTTAATTCAAACTAGAAAAAGGGTTTTGAAGCTTTCACTTTTACTTTGTAAGGGTCACAGGAAAAGGATATAAGGACAGCGAAGCGGAAAGGAAAAAAAAAAAAGAACAAGCTTACAGCCCTGATGGCTGAGCACCTGCGTGTATTAAAAGGTAAATCAGGGTGGCACTGTTTTATTATTAGATGTTAACAAGATCACCAAAACAATGTAAAGAAAAACGTATTCCTCAAAGACCAAAGAAAAATTCTGATTTTCATAATTTTTCTACTTTCTTTTGCGAAGAAAGTTCTTTTCTTTCAAAACATATTTACTGGATTATAAATTCAGACCTGCTTACCTTTTTAGACTTTGTCTCAAATGTAGAGGGAAGCATATTAGGGAACAACTTAAGAGCTACTGGAAGCAAAAATTCCATAAATGGGACAACAAGAAACACTAGAAAAGGGACCAAGCGGAAAAGATCAGCACATATTCGAAGAAACTGGAAAGAAAAAGAAAAAACAAGAAGTATTTTTTCAAGAATTACATAGCATTTTGCTTAGAAATACTTATTATGATCATCCACATAATCACTTAGGCTTATGTATATGTAATTGCTAAAAAGGAAATTTTAAGTAACACAAAAAAAGGATGAGACAAAGTCAGTTATATCCTACACAGTGCCAGAGTTTCACCCATTTTCAACACTGCAGAAAGTATTTCAAAAGCCTCACTGTGTCTCAATAGGATTACTGAACAAGTATCTCATTTAAACCTCTTAAAAGCACCTGAAAACAGGAGGTGGTCATTTGTTGTCACTAAAGCTGCTTAACTTCTTTTATTCATCTTTATTTGTGCTCCTCCACTTCTTACATGCATGAGTTATTATGGACTAAATAATCAGAAATAAAATGGAAGATCCCTCCCCCTCTGCCTTATAACAATTGTGATGTACATTTAAATCCAGGGTAATGAGCCAACCTTTGTAGATTTATTTTGTTTTAATCACTGCTTTTCTAGAGCAGTAATCCTGTAAAGCAGGCTGATGAACTAGTTACTAACCCTGCAACTGCATAAAATAAATATTGTCCTTTCTTGTTTCTGTACACCCATAAAGATGTATATTAGGCTGTGTAGTGTTTAATCAAATCTCTCAGTACTTGTTGGAATCTTAGTAACATTGGGGATATTGTAATTTCCTGTACCAGAGACTGAAGGTCAGATGTACACTGTGGCACTCTACTGCCACAAGCACTCTCTGTAAACATCATGATTTGCTGGCATTAGCAAAAAACTGGCAACGTAAGTGCTATCATACAAGTGCTCTAACAGAAAATCAGAAAAACTTCAGACATAATTTTCTTAGCATGGAAACAGGCAAAATCTTAAATACTGTTTATAAAATGCACAAACTCCATAGAGCTAAAGTTTGACATTTTTCTTTGCATCTAAAAAATTCAGTTTCCCAGAAGGGATGCTTTGGTCCATTGTTACAGGCTCAAAGATGTTCCCATTCATTCCAAGAATAGAAGCTAAATGACTGCCAGAGAGTTCAAGGAGGGTAAAAATGGTTGGAAGCAAATTTTGAAAGTCAGAAGAGTAAGTACATTTCCCCACAAAAAAAAAAACAACAAAAAAAGAAACAAAAATAAAACAAACAAACAAAACAACAACAAGAAAAACACCTTCAACAATTTCTCTAGAAAGCAGCAGAGTTCCTATTTCTAGACACTATCTATTTTTAGGTAGTGCAAGTATTCAGAGAAGGCAGAATCCATACGTGAGGAAGCAGTTTTATAACCAGATTATGCTAACCTAATGCTAACCTGGGATAATGTATGAAGAGTCACAAAGCTTTACTAGCACTCTCGAGGTGAAGGCACTCCACTGATCCAGCTCCAACTTAGCAGTACAAACCAAAAGGGGCAGGGGAGGGAGGGGGTGGTGTTGGAAAACTTGATTTAAGCCCCGAGCAGCACTGGCCTTATTCTCAACAGCACCATCCTGGATCACTTTACATTAAGCATTAAACTACACCCTCCCCTAACTCAAGGAAAACAGCTTTGCACAGGAATCTAATACAATGGTGCATGATTACACACACATTATTTGGCAGCACAGTATAAAAAAAAACAAAAACAAAAAAACATAAACAAAAACTTGACTACTTTGTATCTGCTGCTACAGCTCATTTATTCCACTTTTCCCTCCTCCGCAGGGCTGATGAGTTTGTAAAACTGACAGACTTGCTACAAACTCTGTTGCCCATCTGATCTCCATGCCCTGAACCACCCTGCTGCAGGAGGCAGCACCAGAGCAATTGGTTTTAACAGCCAGTATCATATTTTGCATCTTCTACTAAGTTCAGATACATAATCCTGTTGAATCCAAACCCTACCAGCAATTGTACAAGCAGAATTTTGGAACCTACTTTTGGTTTACATGGTTTACATAGTTTCCTTGCATTAGCCCTGCTGCAATTGCTTGTTAGATTGTGGTTAGATTACTTGGATATCTTTCCACTATTGCCTCCAAAGAGGAAGGAAAGGGCAGGCAGAAATAACTCATTTGTCAGTTAGTGTGAAGGTAGGATTTGTCCAGGACTGACATTTCATATTCAGTTCAGTAAATTTAAATAAGTATATACTTAAATTTGTAATTTTTTTTTTTAAGTTGAGGCAACTTTTTCAAAGTTGTAGTTAATCTGGCATCAAACTTTTAAGACTTCTTTACAGTCATTACACAATATAGGGCTGAGCTGTTAAAAAATTAACTGTGGTGAAACAAACATAAAATAAGGTTTAAAAAAAGCTTTTTTTCAGCTGCAGGCTAGTTTGCTTTTCAATGGATTCTAAGCCCACATCCTCTGTCCATACAAAGAAAATACAAAACTTGAGAAAATAACATTACTGTGGCTCTTAAAACTACCTTCTCTACATCTTCTACATTGGATTGCACACATACAGACAGGCTACATTGATGTAATAATTTATACTTGCACAATAAATTTTTATTTTATTTACAATAAGGGAACTGATACTGAAATCACATATCTAAGTGCAATAAAAAGAAGAAAAATCAGGAAGGCCAAATGCCTGTGTAAAATGTCTGTGTAAATATGAGAAAGCCAGCTCTGTCACATCACTAGATGCCAAAACTACAGGGCAAATTAACAAAGCCATCTGTAGATGGAATAATGCAACCAAAGATAACTTATTACTTCTAAAGGCTCATGCCTTCTAGAATACAGTAGAAATATTTCCATGATACTGTACTCTTGTTCATATGTCTCAGAAGCATGGCTCAGGGAACATAAAATAGGCAGGAAAATCAATGGTTCCAATCTTGACCTCTGGAGGATTTCTGATTCTGTTTTAAACCATGAATGAATTTGTCTCACTGTTTCCCACAGCTCTCAATAAGCCAGCAAAAACCAGAACTGCTACTTCAAGAAGTCCTGTGATCCTCTTCCCTCCCTGTCCTCAGTTACTCTTTCTTGGCACTCCATAATCCCTCTCCCAGCTCAGCACAGACTGTTAGATTTACTGCTGAGCAACGTTTCAGCTGGAGCAGCTGCCAAGCATACTCCTGTACCAGAATAAGGAAGAGTGCAAAGTAAGAAGCATCATGAAGATGCTGGGACCAGATACTATCAACCAGTGCTGCTGTAACAAACAGAAACACTGATGAAAACTCCTGTGTGTTTATTTGTATTGTATTTAACAATTTTGGTTATTTGTCTAACTTTGCAAATATAGGGGAAAAAAACTTCTCCATGCTGCACTGTTATTTTTAATTACACATGACAATGTTCAGCTATGTATGCAGTTTTATCAGGAAACTATTAAAACTATGAGCAACTATTCATATTTTTGATCATTTCACAAAATTGAAGGCAATTTTTTTCATGTCAAATGATTTAAAATACCCATGTTTTTTTATTATAGTTGAATAAGCATATTTACTTCATCCAAAAAATGAAATTACTATTGAAATTCATGTATGTTATCCTACTACAAAGTCATTTTGCACTCTAGATTTCATCTCCATCCCCCCTCCTTTTAAAAATGACCACTTGCTTTTTTACAGTTTCATAAATGTAAGCTACATGCCATAAAGAAAAATAGAAGTATAAAACAAAAACTTGCCTCAGATTATATTCATCAGACTAAAATTCTCACACATACATTTATAACAGATAGTTATAATATCTGATTATCAATCATGCATTTCAACCTGCAACTTTTCTTCTGTTTAAGAAAAAAAAAAAGCAAACCACAACAGAACTGGTACAAATCCAACCTTTACTAGAAGCACTTCCTGTTTTTCCAGTGGTGTGAAAAAGCAGAGAAAGTGACCATGTACACACACACAGAGCACATGGATGGGAACATGAGAACAAACCAGAACTGCTGCCCACCTGACAAAACAGTAAAACCCTCTACCATCCCAACAAAAAAATTACCAACTTTATCTTCAATAATGGAAAACAAAATGTTTTGCAGTCACATCCAAAATTTTTAGCATCCATGTTAGGAGGAAAGGGGAAATACACCTAGCAATTACAACAAAAGGAACTCAGACAAAATGAAGCAACCATTAAGGATACTCAAATGAAGCTGGGATTTGCTCAGTACCTGTCTCCGTTCTCGTCGAGACAAGGTGTTTCCATGAAGGATCCTCCAGAGCATCCTTGCAGCTATTTTTGTGTCAATCCACAGTAACCGAAAGCCATGGTAATAGTGCTTCAGTTCATCCACAATTCTTTCTCCAAGAGATTTTTTCACAACTTCCACTTCTGTTGGACTATACACAGGACCTCCTTCTTCCAACTTCTTGTTTTTGTCCTTTAAGGACTTCAGTGACTTTTCAACTATGGAGTCATCTTGAAGGGGATGTGAAGAATGCCACCATCTAACTGGAAGATACTGGGGACCTAAAACACCCATGGGTGCTAGTGGCGTCCATGAGGCAGAAGAGCTCCTAAGGGTAAAGTGTGTTTGTTCAGATCCTTTAGTCCAACAGCAGTAGCGATCTTTCTTGGAACATGCGTAAACAGGAGGGACACTAGTGCAATATTTAAAGTGTACAGTCCTTCAAAAGAAAGAAAAAACATTCAGCAATTAGCAACAGGTCATCAGCTACTTATATATATTTGTATAGTTATATGAATTTATAAATATACTGTAGCATTTGATAAATATCTAGCATATATTTAAGAAAAAAACCACAAACTTGTTACTCTCAAGGCCAATGTCCATACCTGAGAACACCTGGCTCTACTTCATGACCCCCAAAAAAACCACAATGAAAAAACCAACTGCAAGGAATTTACCATTAAATAACTTTGAAAAGGTAGCTTATTTTACTCTGATTTAATAAAGACCAGCCATCAGAAGCACTCTCCATTTAGAAAGCTACATTTGAAAATAAATCTGTAAATGTGTAAGTAACAAATTCCCTTCTACTATTTACTACCAAACCAAACTCAGAAAGTATGTTTGTCTTCAGTCAACGAACAGAAAATAGGTGCAAGTGGCTCTACAGCTCTGAGTAACACTTGAAGAAAAAAGTAGATTGAACACTTTAGAAGTATAGTCCTCATTCACTCCCTTTTCAGTCAGAAGTACTTCTTAATGCATGCAATAAATTTTATATAACTTCAATGGATTTATCTATTTAATGTTACTCAAATAGAGCTTTGTAAAAAAAAATTTAAAATTACTAAATTGTTACTTTTTATAGACACATTGTTAGAGAATCAGACTGGCTAGGGTTGGAAGGGACTGGAAAGACCATTCAGTTCCAACCCCTGCCATGGGCAGGGACACCTCCTGCTAGACCAGGTTGCTCAAGGCCCCATCCAGCTTGGCCTCGAACAATCCCAGGGAGGGGGCATCCACAACTTCCCTGGGCAACCTGTGCCAGTGACCCTCATAGTAAAGAATTTCCTCCTAATTAAATAATTATCTATTATTTAATAGATAAATAATATCTATTATTTTCTAGCTAAAACTAAATTTTTAAGCATCTTGCCATTCAGTTGTCAGATGATTGCCAAAACATACACAACTACACAAATTATTTCCTGGGTTGACTGGAAAACTACACACTTGCATAGATGCTAACTACCAAGAATTATGGTTCCTTTAGGAAAATAAAGTACATATTCAAAACCAGATTAAAACACTTAAATAAAGCAATCCATCCAGACTCTAAGACATTTGCCAAAAGCAGAGTTCTAGGCCTACAGACCAAGTTTCACCTATATACATCTACATTCTTCTGCATGCAGAGAGGAAAGGAGCTCCACCAGCCAAAGAGGTTCTGAGTTTGCAGGGGGAAAAAAAAATTCACAAGAAATGTTCCTCTGAACACACTTCCAACAGCAGACTGTCAGACACAGAACTTGTGTACCAAGCTCTCTTCAGTACTTGTATCATGAGAGTCTCTTGCTTTTGGATCTGGGTCATGGGCAGTAGGGAGAGCTAGCTTGTTTCATTTTAAGCATTAAAAAATTAAATATTTCATTCACAGCAGCTTCTGGTAAACAAAACAAAACAAAAAACCACACAAAAAAACCAAAAAACCCAAACAAACACACACAAAAACCAACAAACTTCTCAGAAGAATAACAAGAATTTCTGCCCCAATAGTTTGCTACTCATATAACGGACTTAAAACTATAGAATTTCAAATTTTCTATACAATAATCTACTAAAAATAAATTTGATTTGAAATTATTCCATTTGAAAATGTTTCATATATTAAAAGCCCTCTTGTAACTTGTAGAGTACATGATATAAAACTAACACAAGTAACACAGGAATTACTTTTTTTTATATTAGAGGATTATGTCTAGAGATACATCCTTGTGTTAAAGGGAAAACTAGGAAACTGAAGAGTAGTCACTGTTTCCTGACAGTTAAGACTGTAACTAAACTAGAGAATGCACATTTAAACATTCCCAGGAAAGGGATTAGGAAATTCATCTCATGAGCCAAGTCAGGAACCAAGAATGGATTCTACCAATATCCAACTCCTTAAGTTCCACAAGATGACACAGCTGATGGATTCATTTTCAGAAGAGGACACAAACTCCAAGGAGAACATCACCCAAGGCTGTAACATACAGTAAACTACCATGGTTTAATAAAGGCACTGCACAAATGACCTACATTCCCAAATGTCAACTGTTTTTCAAACTAGCTGTGACTTCATGTTTACTCTGTTTAACTCCACAGATAAAGTATGCAAAAAGCCCATATCCAACCATGTCACCTGGAATCACTCAAGAACAAGATTCATAGTCCATTCTTTCACATTGTTAATGAAACAAAAAGGCAATTAGGCAAAAAAAGGAAGATCTCACCCCTTCTCTCACACACAACCAAGCAAGTGAAGAGAGTAGTACCCAGACTGCCTTTATTCTGTCAATAACACAAGGTGAAGCTAATATATCCACACTTTGTCTAGAAGATTTACAACTACATTCTGTGGTAGTGTATTAATTGCTGGTTTTGTCTAGTTCTGAGTTTAGAGAAGAGTTCATATTTACTCACATTTTGTTTGCCAGCCTCAGGGATGTACAGCTAAGACATGCCCGATCTCCCAAGTTACCTAGGAAAATATCAATAATTAGTGTTAATTCTGAAATTTATGAACACACTTATCTATCTATCAAGTTACACTCCAAATCCATGACTTACAAGACACATCTTTACGTTGGAATAGCTACTACTGAAAGCACAAAAAAGATGCTGCCTTGTGGTACACAGTTTGTAAGCACATTCATGCTTTGGATGATTGTGCATCACAAACAGCCAAGACCAAGGATTTTTTTAAAATTTTATTTGCTTTGACAATAACCATGTGAAGTCCTGAAGCCCAAATACCTCATTCTATTCCAACAGAAGTCAAAGTACATCTTGTTCTTCGTATTTCTCTCCATCAGCAATCCCAACTTACAGGGTGAGTTGGGAAAACAGATGGGAAGCAATGCAGTAACACAGCTGACATCCCTCTAAGTGTTCAAGTTAACTGTGCATGCAGCCCAGCTCTGTGGATGTGTGAGGTACTGTCTGCACTGGTTCCATTCCCTGAAGACAGACTTCCAAGTCCCTCTGACAATCAGCTACATTGTAGAAAAACTTAACTGAAAGGAAATGTAATTTTTGAATGGCTTCATGAAAACACTGACCCAAACGGAGCACTTGCCAAGAATCTAGGAGGAAAATGTTGGGTTTATTTTAAGCAGAACAACAAATGAAACATGAGTAGGACTCTAAACACAATTCACCAGAGGGGTGGAACCACAACATCACTGCAGTATGTTGCTGTCCATTTTGATTAGCACCTTGTAAAAATAGCTCTACCCCTGGATCTCTCTGCAAAGGATACAAATTGTCTTGAAGGGCAAGAAACTGATTCAAAGAATATGAAAGGTTAACTTTCCAGTAAACACCATGTCCCTCAATTTTAATTTTAGTTGAAATGCTAACTCATAATTAGTGCTAATAACTTACACAAGTCCACACACAACTATTTACGGGCATTCTCTGTCCAGGTACAGAGATAAGCAGCAATAAATTGGAAATAAATAGAGAAGACCATTAAATGAAATATTATCTAAGCCTGTACACAAGCTTCAATGAAGGGCCATGCTTGAAAGCCTTCTGACCATCCAACACAATGGAAGCACCATGAGCTACAGCAAGTGCTACCTGGCAGCTGAATGCAATGTACAGTCACTGAAAATCAGCCCTGAGACCACTAGAAAAGAATCAATCTCTCTAGAGCAGTTTAAAAAAAAAAAAAGTAAACCTTGTATCAACACCTAGCTGCAGTACCTTGGTATCCCCCCAATACCAAGTGCAAAAAGACTCCTAGGAAGAACAAAGAGAGATCACATGAACAAGACTTCAAATGCCTTGACTCTTTTGGGCCATTTTCAGAATTCACTGTAAAAAAATGAAAATGGAAAGCTGGATGGAGTAGGCACACTGTGGTTTCTTTCTCCTATCTGGAACCTCCTATTCCTGGTCAACTCTAGGAGACAGCAGGATAGAACAGGCATTTTAGAGGTTAGCAGTCAACTTTTCCACCATCAAAGCTGAGATACAGCCTATGACAGACTCTGATGTGGACAGTCCTATCTGAGAAAGCACAGCACTCAACACTGATCACCAGAAGCCCTCCTCAACATAATATCCTAAATTATTAGAAGTGATACCTCCAAAATCAGGTCAGGTATGGAAGGGGGGGTGGATAGGGAAACATTAAGTTAACCTACCAAAGAAAAACCTCAATAGCTAAAGAATGTCCCGTGCTAAGCAGGTTTTGATGTCATTACAGCAAAAGCTATGGCATTCTTAAAGGAAAAGGATTTACCCATCTCAAATTACATCAAACTCTTAACAGGTACACACTGCCACTGCAAATAAGCCAGCGGAAAAAATGCCTCTTTATGGCTCAAAAATAAAGTCCAGAGAATCTGTGAAGGCACTGTGACACTCCAGTATTTACAGAAAGATCAGTAACTGATGTCTTAACCCAAAGAGTCTAGCCATCTCAGAAGGATGCTTCTGACATGAGGGAAAAGCTGAGCAAACCAGAGAAGTACACACAGTCTTGAGGAATAAGTCACAGCACAGTAATCCATTTCTCTCACCTGAGTGCCAGCAAGCACCCAAATCCACCTGGCAGCTGTACTAGCAGAGGCCAGCACTTGCTGTGGACAGGTGCCTCTAGAATAAAGAGGGATGATCTGGAGATAAAAAGTGTACTGGAGTTTCTTACATAAAACTCAAGCAAAGTAGAAGTGTCTTGCTATTGTAAAAGAACAAAATACCAATAGGCCTCTAAATGAAAACATGCAGACTCAAACATTTCTTGTCTTACAGCCATTCAGAGTATGAATGAAGCACACAAATATAAACCATTTCACCAGAACACTGCAAAATAGCTGTAAATTTCAACTTGCCACTTCTGACAAGGGCTCTTCACGTTTTGCACTGTCTATCCTAACCATGCACCTAAGTACAAGCCAGCCCTGAAATGAAATACATACTCACTTCAAATAGGAGTGAAGTCCATGCTCCTTGCTTCTAGAATAATACAAACATGCAAGAGTGTCTGGACGAGGTCAGTGTTGTGTAGCATGACCAGCACTTTAAATGAAGTGTTGAACTTTTAAGGAATCTGCACTGGGATTACTTTGTTTGGAAGTGAGAAAGGCAATAGTGCCAGAAAAACTGTATGTTAGCATGTACCTCATGGAAAAAGAAATAATGAGAAACTTTATTTTTAAATTTAATGAAACTTCAAACTAAAAGTTTTAAATGGAGAATAGTTGTGCACTGTTCTATGCTTTTTCTATGAATTTTAAAAAAGAAAAGTCTAACATGCAGTAAGTCCCACAGGTACACAGTACTTAACAGCTTGATCTTTACAGGAAGAACAATTAGGATTCTTAGAAGCACTTAGCTTTAATTTAATCTTAGATTACTTACATGTAAAGCAAAGAAGATGAGCTAAGTAAAGCAAAAGACTCTTTAAAAAAAAGGCACCACAGACTAATGTGTTAATAATAGATTACACACCCATTAGACGTATTTATTATACCATAAGCATGGTATACCACAGCACACAAATTACTTGATTCTATCACAGTTCAGCAAATGAGAATTTTTATGTGGAGTGAGATTTGTAACACACAAAAACACAGCTATCATTAGCATCTGTTCCTATGCTATGCCACCAGAAAAATCAAAGATCACATCTCATTTGAAGGCACGTGGATGTGTTTCTTCCCTCTTTTAAACAAACTCAATGACTACCATTCTCCAGCTTCTTGTTAATGTCACTGTGCAAGCTCAGCCTAAAGAAATGTCTTTATAACAGTAGCAAAAAATAAATAAATAAATAAAATCAACCCATCAACAAGTTGCAGCTACCACGCTTCAGTGATTATTGGTAACCAAGAAGTCAGCTTGTTTATCAAACTGAACAAGCATCCATATGGTTGATCGGGTTTGCCAGAATCTGAAGGTGCAGATATTCTGACCTCACTGTCAGCCCCTCAGAGGCAAGCCAGGGCTCAGTGTCAGTGACAATCCACTGCTTCTTCAGCTTTCACTCATTCCTCACTAAACCCCTGCTGTTCCAACTCAGGGACGTAAAAAGCCACTACAGATTTCATGCACATGTCACACACTATCAGCTGTTTCATGTCATTAAATATCACCACTCGGTGATACTTAAACTACCAAATTATCGTGATTATTAATGGAAACAGGATTATTCACGGCACTAGCTTTCTATTTCCCCAAGCTTTCAAAGCTACCTGGTAAAACGGGAAATTCGCACTCCCTTCCTAACACAGACTAAGAAGTAACCCCATTTATTTCCTACAGGGCACTGGGAAGCGCCTGTAGCTCCCGTACACACGACTCTGCGGCCGAGCGATACCGAGAACACGACCGGCAGGACCCAACCGCAGTAACGTACACTTGTACCCCAATAAAAACACGGGGTTTTTCCCCTCCCTCAGTCAGCTGCCATTTAAGGGGGGGTCATTAGGGGACAGCAACCCCTCCGAGCATCCCGGCAGGGAAGGAAATGCGGAGAGCCGAGCTGCCGCCCGGGCCCGCAGCAGCCAGGGAGCGGGATCCGGGCGGCAGCTCGGCTCTCCGCATTTCCTTCCCTGCCGGGATGCTCGGAGGGGTTGCTGTCCCCTAATGACCCCCCCTTAAATGGCAGCTGACTGAGGGAGGGGAAAAACCCCGTGTTTTTATTGGGGTACAAG
>JAAWXA010000013.1:20884190-21349074 GCA_038090715.1 Florisuga fusca
CCCCTCACGGCGATCCCCACACGGCCTGGAGCGCCCATCCGCCACCGCCGGCCGCGTTTGCATAGCACCGCCCCGCGGCGCCGGGCACGCCGGGAAGTGTAGTCCTGAGGGGAAGCACGGTAAGCGGCCTGCGGGCGCAGGACGCGCGGCATGCCGGGATCTGTAGTCCGAGGCGGTGGTGAAGTGGCGTGACGTGACGTTCGTAGAGGCGCTCGGAAGAGCGGCCAAGGGGCGGCGCGGGGCATGCTGGGAGATGTAGTCCTCTCTCGTCCCACCCGCTGTGTACTCCCGTCTCTTCGCCCACAGCGCGGCGGAGGGGACCAGCGGGTGGGGAGGTTCTTGGGGACTTCTCAGGGGTTGGGGTGCAGAAAACTACCCGGGAGGCAACGCGGAGATTGTTTATTCGAGGCACCGTGGAAACGGAGAGCGGCGGGGTCGGGCCCCGCAGCCCGCGAATCCCCCGCTGCGTCGGGAAGGTCACGCAGGCTGAGGGCGGGCGGACGGGCTGCCCCGGGCCGGGAAGGGCTGCTCAGGGGGTGGGCTGAGTAGGGGGTGGCTCCTGGCACCCCCTGCGGCCGTCCTGAGGGGTTGAGTGCAGCCAAGGGGCAGAGGAGCGGGTCCCCGAGGGCAGCTCCATGGCTGCACCCCCTGTGTAGGGCGTCCCCGTATGCCTGGGGACAAAGTCCGGCGGTTTTGGTGATCTTGTGTACTGCTTAATACTGCTTAATACACCTGTATTGCTTGTGCATCTCAGAAAATGACAGAAAATACACTTTTTTTTCGTGGTGCTTTTTTTATTTTAATACAAAATAGTACATAAGTTGGGTCAGTCAGCAGATGTGCCTCGCTACTGCTGGTTAGTTTGGCTACAGGGAGCACGTTATTCTACAAATACCAGTCCTATGGCCAGTATTAGGAGCTTTTATCAAATAAATTACACTACTCAGTTAATAAATACCAGACAGTACCATGAATATTGGTTAGAGTTGCTTAGTTATAATTGTATGGGCAGATGCAGGGAATAACCATAAAGCGCAGAAATTACAATTTAAGCAGAGAATAGCGATTTTTGTTTAAAATGACACGGAGGAGGTTTGGGTGTCAGTGGCTTCCTTAAATAAATAAAAAAATGGGGGGAAAAGCTGCTGGAAGTGCTTTTCAACAAGATGGCTGCCACCCCCTGCCAACAAGATGGCTGCTCAAGGAGAGGCCTCAAAAGGGACAGGGAGACTGGGGTTTCAGACCTTCTGTGTTTCACAGGTTACTTACAATACCAGGCATTTTTTTCACCTATCCGACCACCTGAGTTCCAAACAAAATAGGTGCTATTTATCTTTGTATGTAAACGGTAGCAGAGGCTTCAGCTTTGACCCAAAACATGACTGAAAAAGCATCCTGTAGAACGGCAAAAAGCAAGTGTGTCTGCAGCCACCCGTTTCGTGCTTGAGACTTGGCAGATGCAGGAAATTAATTAGCAGTGTTTTAAAGTTCTTTCACACATTTAAAGAAAATTGTCAGGGTTTCTCCTAAGTATGAAAAACACAGAGTAAATTTAAATTACTAATAATTTTAATTCAAAATAATATGTGGAAATGGAGTATTAAGTTTAACAGATCTTTAAAACCAAATCAAGACATGCTTTTTTTTCACATTATTTGTCAGTCTTGCCAACAGAAACACTGTTTAATTTTAGTGTCGTTTTAAAAGACAAAAAAATAATTTGCATTACTATTTATGTACTCAGTATTAGAGCTGGTTTTAAAGTGTTAGAGTCCAAAACCTACTGCAAGATTTTTAGCCAGCTCTGTTTGCTTTACGAGTATTTCAGTGTGTAGTACATTTACATGGTTAAAACTGTTTAAAATGGCCAACTTAACAATAGTGCTTTATCTTAAAATGGCAGTCTTAAAAAAACAACAATAACTGTAACAACAAAAACATCATTCCAATCTACATGTTTCTCTCACTAGACTGGCTTTGTAGCCTTCTCTTGTTATTCTTTTTTCTTTATGGTTGGCTGATAACAAAACCAAATGAAATGGGGCAACTAATGGCAGTTCCTCTAACAAAGCTGCTTAATTATGTAGAAACATTATATGAAGCCTATACAAGAAAAATAATATGCTCTGGAGTCATTAAACTATTGACAGGAGATTTCAGACAGCAAACAGATGATTACAGAGGTCTCAGTACATTTATGCAGACAAGTAACCAGACTTTCAATAGTTTCATTAAATTCATTAGTATTCAGGGTAGCAGACAATGTACATGCATGAGGCTTTTCAGAGCTGAATCCGTTATGTTTTTGTACAGTCTTTTGTTCCAGAGTTGTTTATACCTGAAAGTTACATGGTTTTCTGTTGTATTTGAAAATGAATGATAATGCACCCTGTGGAAATTTCCTGAATGGACACTGTTCCAAAATACTAATTGATTTGGTGCATTTACAAAGCATCGTGAAATAATGCTTAAGACAAAGTGTTAATAATTTTCAAGCAGTTGTATGAACTGCTCCCACATGGAAAGGCTGCAGGTGACACATGGGCCCTCCACACAAGACATTTTTTGTTTTAAAGAAAAACATCTTTCACTCTGTCCAGACCAACAGCCTATGAGTTCACAAAGAAAACACCCCTAGAATAAAACACAAAACACATTGCTATTAGGGTGTATTTAATAAATAAATAAATAATAAATAAACACATAATAAAACACTAAAGATGCTATGGCCATTTTGGTGAAAATTATGTGTTTCCTACCAGGAATAGGATGGGAGACTAAAAGGATGAAATACAAACCCATATTTCTATCTGTCTTTAAAAAGGATCTGAGAATTATTACCTAAATGTATTTAAACAAAACTAAAAGTATTATTTGATATTAAACATCAACATTTTTCCCCCTGAAGTTTAAATAGAAGCAGAAGCAAGGTAAGAGTTGGGTAAACAAGGTGAAAGTTGGATAAACAAGGTGAGAGTTGTGTAAGCAATTACAAAACAAACTCCAAATAACAGGAAATCGTGATGCCTCTCATAGGCTGTGGGAATATTGAAACATTTAGTTCACTACTAATAAGAGTTTAATAATAATTTGAGCTTACAGTGCTGGTCAACGTTTGGACTGGATAATCTTGAAGGTCTCTTCCAACACTCTGTGATATGAGCAGAGTCCAATGATACAAAAAAACCCAGAAAAGTTCTACTTGCCTCAAAGAGGTATGTGCACATAAAATCATAGAACAGGCCTACATCTGTGCATTACTTGCACAGACGTGAAAAAGGAGCTGATGAGCATCTGAAATTATTCCCATTTAAGAAGATCTCAAGAGATCCACCTATAAATCTGGGGACAGTGTCCCTGTGAGCAGGGAGCAAAGCTGTAGGGTAACTGTGTATGCAGCATACTCTGCAGTATGCAGGGCAACTCCTTTCCTGTGGTAAATAGCTACATGAAATTCTTACCTGTTGTTGTCCTTTACCCTTTCCCTCTTCACCATCTATCAAGCTCTGGTGGGTGGTAGGCAGGTGTGTGAGGAGCAGGATTCTTCTCTGGCCTAACCAAAAAAACCCTGCACAGCTGGAGGGAACACACAGTCATCACCCCTCCCCTGAGCACGTCCCAGGGAGCACTTCCTAGATCCTGTTGATTCTTTTTGAAGGATGGATAAGAGGACCCCTGCTCCCAACTTCAGCCACTTGGTTGGTTATGTTACAGTGTTAAAGTGAGTAACAATACCAGCTCCATGGCACTCCTGGCAGAACCACCATGTTCCTGGCACAGGCATGGGTTGGGTTCCTGGTTACACCCAGAGGAGCAGAGCTGGCAGCAAAGGCCTGGGGAGTGTCAGATGCAGGGGGTAGGGAGGGGAAGGAGGTGAAATCTGTGATGTTCTGGGCTGTTTAAGTGAGAGGAGGTGGGAGCATACTAAGCATTTGATGAGAGGGGGGACAGAATTGCCATTTCTCTGCTGCAGCATCATGTCTGGGCACACAGCATGATTCTGTAAGCTGTGTAGAGCTACAGGTCCATATACAGTATTTAGAAGTAGGATTATGCTTTTAGTCTGTAGAATCTGTTTCCATGGCAATCCCCAGGTTGTCTCCTTGAATAGATTTAACACTATGGGATTAACCTCATCTTTATTCACCGCTGTTCAGCGTAAATCCCAAGAGAAAAAAAAAAAAAAAAAAAAAAGGCATTACTATATAGCAAGTTGCATTAAGTTTCCACTCCAGGGAAAAACAACAGCCGATTACTACTAGTAGTTCTTTAAAAAAAAAATACTCCCATTCATCATCACAGATTTTTAGGAGAGGCTTCTGGGATACTGCAGCCTGTTGCTCTGTAAATGTTAAGAGCCCAAAGGTAAAAGTTCAAGTGGTCGCTGGATTACAGACTTGCTCTGTATGTGCCTCCAGGTCACAAGTTCACTCCTGTCCTCCATGTGCCAGTGACAAACCGCAGTGGCTGCACATTAGCAACAGCACAGACACTGCCAGGGAGCCTGGTCACCACCCAGGGAAAAGCCACTCAGAGATTTTCATGACAGTAATAACGTGCTGTAAGCAGCCAGTGCAGATCCAAGGATAATTACCTGCTCAGGCTCCAGTCAAAAAGTGGTATTTTCAAAGGCTGCATAGGCTTGACCCAAATTAGCAATACAAAATAATGTATTAGGTTGTCATTAATTAAATTTGACATGCAGGCAGACGAGGCAAACATAGCTGGGGGAGTACAAACAGGTCATTTTTTAAATCTGTGGAAAAATAGCGTTTGCAGTTCACAGTGAAAGTCATATGGGTTCTGCTTTTAGCCAGCAGATGGAGCTTATGTGAAACAAACAAGCGGAAAAGCTGCATAATCACCGCACAAAGCAGCGTTTTGGGGATTGGAGGAGGACATGGGGAAAAAGCTAGAAGGTTCTGGGCAAGGCAGGATCAAGGCAGGAGGGAGGGCAGGCAGTGGTCAGGTTATATGCATAGCAACAAGGGAAAAACACACCTATAAACACACCTGTAAACTGATTTAGACCTTAAGAAACAGGGAAGGGAAAAAGGACAAAAGGAGCCTCGTGTCAAAAATGCACCTGCTAGTTCCAGTTGATCTGAGAAAGTTTGAGATTTTGTTACAAAATTACTAATCCTGTATTTAAGATAACCCATTATGCCTCTAAATGCATTAATTTGATTTTTATGAATGACAGGCTTTAACATGATGTATTTAGTTATTCTTTCCCTCCCTGTATTTTCAAATCTGCAAGGTTTGTAAGTTCCTGTCAGCAATTAGAAGCACAGAAAGCCAACAGTCTTATGCCATCATCTGCCTTTGAGAGTTAGGACTTTGACAAAACACCAAATACGGTGTTTGCTGCTCAAAAAATGCCACCTTTGCTTTTATAAATCCAGGAAGAAGCAAGAGAAGAAAAAGATGCGACCAGGGAAGCTCTCCCCCACCCCATCCCGAATTTTATAGACCTGATCCTGTACCCTTTATATATCTCCAAATTTCTCATTAAGTCCGACAGTATTACAGGAGTGCTAGAAAAATAGGAGGTCTCTGCAAAACCAGATCCCTTTCAGTTTGTGTCCATTGAAGAAAGAGCAGAAGGTCAGCACACCATTTTAGGAGAATTTCTACCTTTGTATTCTAACAAAGAGAAAAATGGGCAACTTCTAGGGGGAATTTTAGTGGCAATAACATGACTTTCTCTAACGATTTGGCAAGGCTGAGGCTGCTTGTGACAAGATCTGGTTTAAAAGGGAGAGGATTACAGCCAGCACATGCACACAGCTATATGACTTGATAGCCTCTATCTTTGTCTGCCTCTAAGGACAGAAGCAGAACTAAGCATTTCTGTTAAAAGAACAAATAAGAAAGATATTGAAGATGGATTAGGTTGATTTGCTGAAACGTGATGCTTAAAATCCCTGCGCAGAATTTACCCTCTTGGGCCTCATCTGTTGTTACCTCTTTTTGTTGGTGATCTTATCAGTCCTGGCCCATATATTTCCCTAACAATCAGCCTGAATGACCCTACTAGAATATGTCTTTCCAACCTCTGAACTGCTCTCTCTTGTTTACCTTTCAGCTTTAAACATTCTACCTTAGATAATCCTGACCAAGCCTCTATCACAGATCTCACACTTTTTCATCCTGTTCTCCTTGACCTGAGTAGCACTCCCATCTTCCCTGCTGCCATACAATGACCTCCCCATTCCAGCATGCCAGCACACAGCCCCTCCTTTATTCAAGTCAGAGCTGCTTTTCTCAAGAGGCCTCCCCACAGAGATAATGAAAAGCAGATTAAGAGATTTTAAAAAGGAGCTGGTTCCTTTGGAATGGTCAGTGTGCTTTCCCTTTCTACAAGTGTCCTCTATACTGTAAATTTTCTAAATCAGTGTTTGTCTGGATGTCTGTGCCTTGACCTCAGCAGGACCTAAGCTGTAGGGCCCCAATCCTATCCATGCATATGCATGCCTTGTCCCTTTGCTATCAGTAAATTGAAAGCCACAGAGGGGTAAAGGAACAAGTGCAGTTATGTATTTGTAAAATCAAATCCTGGTGCTTGGCAAATAATATCATAAAAATGTTGTGAAGGACTATAAATTAACATTTTTATCTTTGTTCTTGTGACACAGAGAGAATGGCAACTTCCAAGGCGAGTGAAGCAGCAAGCTCTATTGACAAGATTTGCTTTGGACTGATTTGTAGGTAAATGAGAATCTTGAGGGGAAATATCTAGTCAAATGTGATGTGAAGCTATGGAGAAATAACAAGGAGTCATCAGCACAAGAACATCCCAGTGGTGCTTTGCCAGTATCCTGCCTTTTTCTTGTGCAGCTGAATTTCAGGCACCAGAAACAGAAGATGCTTTGTCTGGGCTTTCCCATGTAATCCACAACCTCTCTCCTGCCTGTCTTTGGCCTCTATTCACTTTACTACTATTATAGTATCCCCTAGAGACAGGCTGAGGAGGCATTCACCCCCAAATGCCCTGTTACCTTAAAGCAATCAGTTATTCTACCAATAATGCATTACATACTTCAGTCCTTGTTATGTGATTGTATAAACTGTGGCTAGCAGCTTATATGCACGTATAAAAAATACAAAGTTGATACAGAAGTTTTACTGTTTGATGTAATCCATGTTGAGAGGAAGTCCCCCAAACCAGGCTCTCACCTCTGAAAGCAACTACAAGAGGGAACCTTGAAGCCTTAGCTGGGGGATTGTAATTATCTAGCAGTTCATCTGCTGCATAGAGTGAGAGGAGTTCTTTGGGTCTAATCTGAGCAACAGGTAAAAATAAGCCACCCAGGCTGCTCATCAGTCAGAGTGACAAGCCCCACTCATTCGAATGTGACACGTATTGATTTTATTTTTTAATCACTAATTCAACAGCTGAAAGAGGAAATACACCCAACAGATAGCAACAAAAAGACTCCATTCCCCTTTGGCTCAGCCAGCAGTGTTTTCCTGTTGTGCCAAGGGAACAACCTCCTCCCCTTTCCGAGGCCTCTGCTCCCAAAGAACAGACATCTAACTCTCCCTGAGTGGGAAGCCTCTTTCAGCATGCCAGCTGGGAGTCAGGGCCCTGGGCTCAATCCCAGCACCTGTGCCTGGTTTTCTTACAGAGCACAGCCAGCTGCTCTTCTAGGTCTGTGAACGTCCCGTACACCCGATTTATTTTCATTTCTGCCTCTTGCTTTCAATAAGGGATGTAAATGTGTTGCTTATATTTGGATTTTTGCAAATACACTATTTTACATTAACCATAACCTAGTTTGTGTTAAGGATCATATCAAGGTACTAACAAACAGAGCTATAACATAGTTTTGGCAATCCTTAAACCAGGGTTGTTGAACCAGTAGTGCCAAGAACCCCTGTTGTGGGTTCATATTCCTTTTCAGGGAATATGAAGGTGAGCAGGATATAACTGCAGGCTACTTCAGAAACTAGTGACCCAGAGTTTGGGAGGAAGAAGTGTTTTTGATGGCTGGTATTTGTTAGCAAACTTTTCTGGCATTAAGCATGGTAGCAGAGAGTATAATTGACCCTGAGGGTTCACAGGCATTAGATAATTGCTTTGGCTCTGACTTAGTTCACAGCATGTTAGACTAGTGACTTCTATCTGTGGCACCAAACTATCAACTGCAAGCTTCCTGTGTGGAAATAATTATGCATTTTTTCCAAGTTTGCATTAAGTACTCATTTAGCCAACAGTTCTTATGCAGAGAGGCAAGGTTAGACAGAGAAGACAGTTGTCACTGCTAATAGCTTGACTCTGAAAAGCCCTCATATAATTCAAAAATCCTAATGTAAACAGGAGACAGACTGGAGCTTGCATTCATACTTCAACAGGAAGGGGATGCATAGGGGCCTGGAAAATAATGAAGTTGGGAAGAAAGTCAATAGAAAATGGTTATTATCACTGCTCATAATATTATTCATTCAATCAGTTTATCAGGGAGCAGGGTTTTAAAAAGGAATGGAGGGAAATACATTTTCATGTGAACTTGTTGCCAGTGAATGTTCTAAAACACAAAAATATAAATAAATAGGTTCAAAAAGAAAATAAATTTAAGGGAGATAGGCTTAATGAAGTCTCTGGCACATGCTCATCTAGATGCACGGTCTGGTTTGGAATTTTGAAGTCCCTAATTTACTGATTTGTAGAAGCAGAAATGACTCAGGTAGGTAAGAGCTACTTTTCCCATACCTTGTTACCAGTTCTAGGCATCCACTACTATTTCTCTTCTTGGTTTCCCTTGAGAAAAGGACATACCTGAGCCTGCTTTGGATTTTAAAAGCCTTTTCCATTCTGCACAAATAGAGGTGAGAATAAGAGACCATTATAAATGAGTTCTGAGGGCAGCTAATGAAAACCATTAGAATGTGAGTCCTGAACTGGAACCAACAAGGTGTCTGGGGTGGGCTGGAGGGTCACTGTTGGTGAGTCTCAAGCCACTTGCTTGAGACATCCATGGCTCTACCCATGTTGGGGGGCAATGACAGTTCAGTTACTTTTAGACAAGCACAACACTGGTCCTGCCATCCTTACAACTCCAGGTGTTCCTGTCACTAACAAAAGAACAAACAGGTTACTCAAGATGGGGATTTTTTGAAGGAAATTGTAATTACAGTCAGGTGAGAATGTGAAAGGATTTCAGTCTAGTTGCTAACTTCCACAGAACTTTTCAGCAGGAAACACTACCAGGGTAGAGAACTCACATCTTCTCTGGCTTTCTTACTACAATGTTTCCTCTTTGGACTTTCCTGTAAAGTCCAATTTCTGCAATAATCCACCTGGCAACAAGTTACAGTCTATCTCCCTCTAGTGGGTAATTACCTGTGAAAGCCAAGAGGAGTAGAGCATTAAAAATTTGCCTTGCACTTGCTTTCCATTATCTTCTTTCTTCAGTTTGCTTGCTTCTTCTTTGCTCCAGGATCTTTCTCACTAATGCATTTTCTTGATCTCCTCTAAACATGTCTGCTTTTCCTCCATTCTTGTGCTGTGTCAAGAGTTGGGCTGTTTCAGGGTTTTCTACTTGACTTTTATGTAAATGGAAATCAAAGTAAAGAAGCTGTTCAAGAATTAATACAAAATGAAACACCCCAGGTGTTAGTGGTGTTTGTACAGAGGCAAGTGTGCAACCCCCAGTACCTTGCAGACTTAGAAATCTGGGGAAAAGAAAACCTACCTTAAATGGATACCTGAGGTCTGTGATTTATTTTTTTTCTATCTGGAAAGAAATCTACAATTTGAAAGAAAGACATTTATAATTGAGTTTTCTTATCATTAAGGTTGATTTATTTGGGCAGAAAATCTTCTGTATTCTGCTTAGTAGTTTGTTCACTTTGCATTTATTGTTCCATTCCCAAAAATATTAACAGCAAAATACATAAGCCAGCTGTGTTCTATCTGAAGTTAGCTCTGTAGCAGCAACAGTTAACTACGAAAGAGTATTCCCAGAGCAGAGCTGACATTAATTGAGAAAGATTGTGCTCTCAAATATGTTGAGACACGATGCTATAGAAATTGATTTAACCAGACCATGCTTTTTGTCTATGAAACTGCATTTCTTTCCTTTGCAGAGCACATGGGCTATATACTGTTGCTGTTGCTCTTTTGACATTAATGGAAATGTATTAGGGATGAATCTCAAAGGTGTTTCCTTTCTCTGACTACTCTGATTGTTTTGTCTGCTTAAGGACATTTCAAAAAACAAGATGAACAAACCAATATTTTACAAATGAAAAATGACACATTTAGTTGAAAGAAATTTTTAGCTCAGGCTTTGATAATAATACATTTCCTGAGTGACAGTAGGCTTTGTATTAATCATTGTCTGTTATCTTTCAGTTTAAAACTCTGAATTATTTGACTAACCAACAGAAAAGACATTTTGCTCCAATTCAGGTATTTTCCAGATTCCTTGGGACACTGACCTTTCTCTCAGTTTGCTGTGGTAATGGTGTTCCTCAAAAGTCACTAATTAGAATCCCAACAGAGTCTTTATTATGGTAAACTTAAGTATCCAAAGGAGAATGAATGAATGAATGAATGAAATTAAGATAAACTGGAATTTAATTAAAGCAAAAATAATGGATTATTTGTTCTGATGGAATTCTGCTCCTGTGAACATCTATGCAATACGTATACTTACATTAAACAGCATTACACAAAATAATTTTGCTATATAACATATCAGGATTATCAACCAAGCAATTTTACTTACACAGGTAAAAATATTGTAGCTTTTGCTCCCTTTATAACTGAGATGTCAACATAACTAGTTTCATTTCACTGTAATAAGATGAAATGAATTCCAGTCTTTCTCCTATATCAGTAAAAACATATTTTTATTCAGCTGAGACATTTCATAAACCTGCTGAAGGTAAGAATTGCAGGCAGCACTGATACAGAATGTGAAGGCGGGGAGATAGTACTGCAGAAGAAATTTACAGATTTTTCTTTTTTTTCTCCAGAGCTTTACTTGCATTGATGGGCAGGAAAAAAGGAATCCAGTGACTATCAGCTTCACAGCCAGCTTGTAAAATGGACAGTGAGAAAATGTCCTTTTGTTTCCAAATCGAGTACATTTGTTCTAGAATTTATAAAAAACTGTAAACAAAGCAACTTACAGTGCCACATCCTGTTCTTTATTTAGGTGGGACGAGGGCTTCATTTGGCATCACTGAAAGTAGAACAACTGCACTGGGCTAAGCCAAAGGCCTGCAAGTCCCTTTATCCAGTCTGGTCATAGTCAGAAAGGAATGCTTAGGGAAAGGCAGGGCAAGCACAGTCAGAGTGTTGCTGCCATTAGTCTGCTCTGCCTGCAGCAGTGACTGTTGCATTTTGTCACTGTGGATAAAGAAATACAGAATGTAGTCTCGTGGTCTAAGCTCAGAGCTGGGAGCTATGAATCTCTGTTTTGGTCTTGCCTCTGTCACCAGGGTTACTCGTAAGATGCTGTGTCCCAGCTCCTGTGTATCTGTGCTGCTGGCAAACCTGTCTTCAAGCCTCAGCACCACAGAAGCACACATAGCCAACACTTATGTACCCAAACTGGCATTCCCACTGTAGTTGGCCAGGACTGGTATTATGGTTTGGAGAGATTTGTTCCTCCCTAGTGAGCTGCTTAACATCTGTGATTTTTTTTTTCCTGAAGAGTCACATACTATCCTGGTGCAATTCTTACTGTGACTATTTCTGTTTTCCCTATTCCTTCTGGTTCTTCCATTTTTCACATGGTTATCATCACCAGTCTTTGTGGTCCTTGTGCTTTATGTTCAGCTTGTCATCCTTCAGTTCTCACACTCCAGAACAGGAGGCTCAGTGCAGTATAAAAATGCTGCAGATCTTTTCCCTACCTGCATAGCCTGAGTCAAGGTCAATATCTGTCAAGTAGCATGGAGAGGCTGCCCCTCTCAATGGTCCCAGGTGAAGCTGCTGGTAAAGAGGCGATGCAGTTAGCTTTCCAGTACCACCAGAAATACAATGTTTCAGTCTGCTCCTTCAAAATCCACGGTAACACTTCAAAAAAAAATTTTAAAATAAATAAAAAAAAAATCCATCTTGCTTCAGGATTACCCTGCAATTCCTGGCACCATGAGATCACTCTCAAATGGATCCTCAGCTGCAGACCCACTTCTAGTGAGCTCACAACTTCACCATTGGCCTTGAAACTCTACCACCTCCTCCTCAAATGCCCCCTCCAGGGTAACCATTGTTCTCTCCCTTGCTGGTCAAAAATACTTCCAGAAATATGACGTGGAGGGCAGCAAGATCCACACTCAAGCCACTACTCAGAACAACTCAACTCTGACAGGTAAAGAGGAAGTTTCCAGAATGCCTGTTCCCTAATACACCTTGCAATGCAGAGCCTGTACCAGTCTGATGCATTCCTTGCCTTCTACAGCCATGGGACACGGCCTCATTTCTTCAAGCTGGCTGGATTGAAGGGCAGGTCTGAGGTATTTCTCCCCAAATCCTTGGGCCTCAGGTTGAGCAGAACCCTGGAGAGCTCCAGCTCCTCCTGCCTGCAGCATCCAGCTGGGCATCTGCTCAGGGCAGGGGGGCACAGGAACTACTATAGGTTAGAGCACATCCAGGTTCTGTGGTAACCAAGTATGTCCCAGGGTGAAAAGAGCAGAGTCAGCAAAAGGGAAGTCAGTGAGCAAAAAGTCTGGGATACAGAAGCCCTGGTACTGGTGTGTCAGTTTTGGGATGTGTATTGTAGATAAATAAAGTCCACATGCTTTAGCTGTTTCTGCAGTGAGTGGGAGTGCATTCAAAGTTTAATATTTGTTTTATATTGTCCCACAAGCACAGGTTCAATATATGCATTAGGAAGTATTTATGGGTTGTATATGTGAGTGATCAAGGCATTTAGACAACCTGAACAATCAGCAGCAGACGCCAGATCCCCTCAGCCTGATCCCAATGGCAAGTTTTTTACTCCTCAGTGTTAGTTTCACATGCTATTAAAATGGCTACTTAGCTACATTCTGTAATTCTGAGCAGCATTTCAAGTATGAAAAGTGATGTTAATTTTTTGGCATTACTACCCAGGTAAAATTTACACCCAGTGTTAAGAATGCACAGCAACATACTACTAACTTGTTTCATATGACAGCTTTGAAACAGTGATATGTTTTTCTTTTACATTTCTACTATGAGCCCTTTGTTACTACTTTCTTCATTAAAATTCTTTCTGCAATAAAAAAGATTCAGTGATTTTGCAAACCAACCTCGTCCCTAGAATGTTACAATTTGACAATTTCAAGGCTTTTCAACACAGACCCATACAAATGTCATATATCGCAGTGCAGATTTCATCCAGTAGCAGAAAATGTACTGAACACAGTATCATCTTATCAGTATTCTAGTACCATAAGCTTGCTCACTGCAAGCAGGGTACTGTTCATTACAATGAAGCTGAAAATGGAATAACTGAAGGATTGATTTATATGACCTTCACTTGGGAATGTTCTAATTCTGACATAATCTCTCTGATTGAAATCCTAAACACTGTAAAATTGTGATTTATTACCCATAAAAGAAGGAGCTTAGATCTATAGATCAACAGAATACCTAGCATGGAAAAGAGTGGTTCAACAGCTCAGGAATACTGCAAGAAAATGCAGATTGATCATGTGACTTTACTCCAAACATTGTCTGAGCCAGCAAATCCAAGACTGGGGTGGAAAGCAAGTGGAAAAACATTATGTGGATGTTTTCACAAACCCACTCCATCACTCAGAAATTCACACTTAATTATAAAATCTTTTGTACCAAAGATAAGAGCGTGCTAATAAGTTAAATCATGAGCTGATCTGTTTGCTAAAAGTTGCAAAAAAATACCTATTAAAACAGCTAATTTATGGCAAAGCAGGGCCAGAGCTTGATTTCCCATATACTCCACAAAAGGCTGCTTTACCAGGCAGCTCTGTTTTCCTCCTGCACCAGCAGAACAATCTATTTTGTACTATTCTGTCCTAACACTGCATGTCACAGGGGCCAGGAGAAGGCTTATCTGTGGCATGAGGTTATGTTGGCCCTAGAAGGTGAAAGCTAGAGCAGCCCTACAGCACACAGCTTAAAATTAATAGCTGATACCTTTAAAGCCAAGTACCTGGATCGGAACCAAGTAGATTCTTACTAACTGGATGGTGAATCAGGTTGGTGGTGTTACTCCTTGTATTTTTTTTTTTGCTGAGGTAAAGAGAGGAATTAGAAGAAACAGATATAAACTGTTCACAACAAACTTGTTGATAAATGTTCATTAAAAGCTCAATGAACATAGTTTTAATACCTTCCAAAATTGAAATCAAAAGGTAATTTTGAACAGACTAAGAAACAGAAATCTGTCTCCCACCTGTGCCTATTTTCTGTTTTAAGTGTTGGGTGAAATAAATGCTTGCCTCCTTCCCTCCCACTCACTCAGCTCACACTTCCCACTGAGCCACTTCCTCCCAGGCCTCTTTTGGTCAAATCTTTATCTTATCACCCTTCTCTCACAAATCCTTCTTCTTTAAAGCACTTAACATACTCCTCTTTCACAAAATCCACCTTTTACTAGTGGTACTTCATCAATCTCCCTTTGTCCTAGCCAGAAAACAGAGGGGCTTATTTTAGGAAAAAAAAAATAGTTTTATTCAGGGCATTTTGCAGCTTGTATGAACACTTTGCTTAATTCTAGCAGATGGTAGTCTCCTCTATGCAGAAACACTTGTCTGCTTCACTGTATTGCACAATGCTAGTCCAAGCATATTATTCTCACCTATGAATGGGCCTGTTCCTTATTACTCCCAAAGATCAAACATTACACAATTGCTCCAGTATTTTGCACTTACAGACAATCTGAGCTAGAGCTACTGCAGCCACTGTAAAAGCATTACAGCCTCAGAGAGATTATTTCTTCCTGAATACGTTAGAGTGGATATGCCAGGAACTAAATTTGTGCTTAGGGCATAGCAGGAAGTGCCCAATTCTTTTTATGTATTCATAGAAAGGAAAAGGAAAAGACAAAAGAACCCCAAAATGGGTAGAATCAAATTTAGGACATTTGTTCCCTCAGCTACATGGACACAGTTTTCAAAAGTAATAAAATAAATTATTTATATTTTAAAAAAATTTATACTGGAATCACATAAAGGCCTGTAAGCAGTGAACAGTGTAAGCAGATGAAAAAACTGCTTACTGTTTATATAGTCAATTAGCATTGTAATCATATATGGTTCATATCAACATATACTAATAAAATACAGGCAACATTTGGTTATTTGGACTGCAAACTTAATGAAAAGCCCAGTTCTGCAAACCAATCCTGGCATGCTTGGTTTTCAGTGTGAGCTATTTATTGAAGTCTCAAATGAATGTATTTATCAGTAGGAAAATCAAAACAACAGAGGAAGGAATACAGTCTTAGATTTCCCAGTGGTGAATTCATTAGTGGAGTCAATACTGGGCTCAGCCTGGCATCTTATCCACTAGACAGCACTCACTTTCCAGCATAATGACAGATGATCATAAAAGCTGAACAGTGTTTTTGCTCTGCTGGTACAGCAGATAGGGATGGCAGTGAAGAGCAGCACGGGATCTTCTTTGACCAATGGCAAACCATTAAGCATGAGAGATTAAGAACTAGACTTCATTAGGATGACGACCATTACCTTCAACAACAACTATAAAAAGCTCTAAGTCAAATGCTTCTGACTCATTTGTTGAAGGGTACTAGCATCTGTGGAGGAAATTCTGGGTATGGGCTGTCACCAGTGGCTAATCCCTCTGGAACAGGTGCACAGCACTTTGCCAGTCCCACATCATAGCAGGGCTGGGAGCCAGGGGATCCACTTAATGAAAGAGATGCCCATTCAGAAAAAAGGTGGAAAAAAACAAGAAAGAGAATTGCCTGTCTTGCCTGTCTTGTTTCCACTGGCAAAGTTTTGGTACTTACAATTTGGAAGCCTTTTTCTGCTTGGCACACATCCATGGTAGTACCCTACCCGTCCCTTCCTCAATATCGAGTTCTCCAGGGCCACACCAGCAACTCTTGGGTGAAGTACTTTAGGAGCCAGTGTTTTTGCAGCTGTAAATTCAACATATTCTGTATAAACTGGTGACTGTTATTATTTTAACATAACACTAGAATGCCTAAGTTGCAGATCAGTCTAACCTGGCTAAGGTCAAAGAGCATTTATTGAGCCCTTTCAGGACAGAAGGCAGATATAGTGCAAAAAATGACATTCAAATGAATTAACAAAGAACACAGACTCAAAATCTCTACTCTGACAGAGGCTGAACCCAGTGTCATTTAATCTGCAGCAGCACTTGGGTGCCTGAGTCAGCTGAAAAAGAAGGAAACCTTTCTCAAAAATTATTGCTCTTGTTCAGATGGTCCAAGCTGGTAGCTTCTAAGGAAGAAACATTTTCTTACGTTGTAAGTAATGTAAATAAAATAGTATAAGATCTATTAATTGATTCAGATACATGTATTAAAAATGATATATTAGGGTTAGAGAGGACTCTGTTGTCAGACCTGCACTACACTGACTGAAAGACTTAGAAGGGATTTTTCTTTTAATCTGAAATGCAACATACCTTTCAGTATATTTCTGACCAATTAAAGTAATTCCATTGATAGTCTATCAGTTACAGTTTGATTATTATTACAATTTATTGTAGATTTAGTGCATTCATTATTAATCTAGATGTGAAAATACTAATACTAGTAATTATTAAACTTGAAAACAATTCCAAAAAAGATAAAGAAAAAAAGAGGGAAATGAGGCTGATTAAATGTCTGGCTCCCATTGATTGCCAATAGCTGCTAGACTTAAATTAGGAGGTTATTTTAATGTCCTCTGCAGCCAAGCTCAGCCATACTCCATTTTAATAACCAATAATTTAGGTCTTTGAGTTAATAATAATAATGGCAATAAAAGTATTTCTGGCATGCTGTGTTTATTTTAGGATATTAACGCAGCAACCCAAATACAACACGTAAGACTCCCTCAGGGTATTCTGTCTCACATCCCAGACCTTCTGTTTCTTTATAAGCTTTAACAGCCACAGTTATAAGAGATATAAATAGTCCCAACCACAAGAGAATCTCCCTTCCCTGACAGGATCTTTATTTACAAGCTGTACAAACCTAAGCAGGTCAAATAGTCCCTTGCTGGCAGGTTAATAAGGCCCACCTGCCAAATAAACCCCCCAGTGAACTCCACAGGGCCTACATAAATCCAAAACATTTGGACAAGAGTAGGTTTTCTCCCTAGGAATCATACTGAGCCATGATGCTTATAGTTCAAAAGGGGTTCATCTTTCAAACTCCAGAGTGCTTGTCTACCTGGCACATATTCATGAATGTCCAGAAAGCTTGCAAAACCCCCGTGGTTCTTACCTTCAGAAGGCAGCATTATTTAAAGTTTATATTTCAATATTGCTTACAGGATGCCTACATGCCAAGGAGGGCTTCTGTACGGGAGCCATACAAACACATAAAACTTTTAAGTCTGTGCCCTTCAGAGTTTCTGAAAAATAAGTACAGTTGGTTCATAAAACAAATCTTTAGAATTATTTACAATTTAACATACAATTAATTTGCATACCATGCCATGAAAAGGAAATGGACAAATTGGATAACTAGTTATTTAAGCTCACCTTGAAATAAATTCTCACAGGCCACAGTACATTTTTAAATGAATATTGATTGCTATCAAAGTGAAATTTTGTTCTGAGACCCAAGCTGTTCAAACTAACTACTCTTGGGTAAATGTTTCCCACTGAATCAATGACTTCTTTATGTTCTTTCCTGAATCAGCTGGGCCCAACAACTGTCTCAAGTGTGGATATATCCACAGACATTTCAGAGGTCACTATGCTTATACTGCATTGTAAAAACCATCTTGAAGGCATCCTTCAGATTTCTATTTGCTGTCAGCAAACTGGTAAATTCTGAGAGCAAGCCTTCTAATTTATTATGCTATTAGGACAGCATCAGGCAGATGAAGGCAGCCAGCCAGGCAGCAGTGGGCTGTAGCTGTGCAGCACAAGGTCTGTGTCCCAAATCTGAAGCAGGAACTTGGGATCCATTGGTGATGGGAGATGGTTTACCTGTGTGTGTCAGGCTGAGACCTGTGGAACTGCCCAAGGTGATTCCCAGATTGTATTTCCCAGAGATAGCAACAGTAATCAGGAAGGGGATACATTGCTGGAGAGGCAGTGTGCGTCCAGGGGGCAAGGATCACAGGTCCAATTTTAACGAGCCAGGAAAGTCTTAGGAAGCTCTTTAATGTATTGTGAGGCACATGTACATACTGGGCCTACATGCTGCCTGGAAAAATCCTTGGGGACAGGTTACAGGCAAACCAGGGAGCACAGAAAAAGGCATGCAGGTATTCCTGCCTGCAGGTCTAGGGTAGGCTTGTTCAGAGTCCCTGCAGGCACCAAGGGGTACAGCTGTATGAAAACACAGAGGATTGGGGCTGCAAAGAGGCAACTGCCATACATTACACTGAGTATTTGCCAAACTGATTCCAAATACAAGTCAAATATAAGGGTTTTACAAGTGCATGTGAAACAAGGAACACATGTAGAGGGTGTAAGATGGTATGTTGTGGGAGAGCATTTAGTCACACTGGGGAGACAAATCACTGGAGAGAATGCTAGGTTTCAGGATCCAGGTATTTTAGGTAAGCTGCATGTTTGACTGGTGTACTTCCAGTCAAACGACCTCTTCTAGTTCATAAGGGACTTCTGGAGTGTGGGACTTTGAATAACAATTTAGACTCCTGTATTCCAAGTGCTCTTTGCGTGCCCACCTCCTTGGGACCACTGCAAACAGTTTCTTCCTGCTTCAAAGAACCAGCTCAAAACCAGAAGATGCATGTAACCTCAGCCCTTCAGCAAGTACTGCATGGCCAGTTGCTGTAGCAAATACAAAGGGAGGAGTGTCCAGCACATGTTGGCTTGTGTCCATGGGAATGATGGTTGTTATTATGGCACTATAACCATACCCAGCTTCAGGGTGAGACAACTAAGAGTGGGACAATCTTCATGTAGGCTGTCTCCTACACACTGGCCAAGCCCAACATTTATTTTCTGCTGTAAATGCAGCTAAGACAGGCCCATGTTTTTCTACTGTACAGAAACTGGATGCAGATTGAGCAATGGAGCCAGAACTGCCACTCTTGCATCTAGGGTTGAACGGCTGACAGTGAAGCACAGTATAACTCTTGCAAGCAGCTCAGCAGCCACCTTTCACTCCCTGCTAGGGGAGGGAGGGGGTCGTAAAATGCCTGCACTGATTTGCAAAGTGTAAGCTCTGGCTCATTAACAATAACTGAAGCGAACAAATATAGCTTAGAGGAGTGAGCACATCAAGCTCAAGAAGAGTGTAAGAACATGGTAAAATGTGCAAGAAACACATCCTGCTCCTTTCAGTTTTCGCAGCAAAACCAGCAGAGGAGATAATTTAGCAGTGAGGCCTGCATTTGCAAACCTGCTCATTCTGTGCTTCAAATCCCATTGTTTCAGCCCTCATTTGTCAAGGACAGTTCCACATATTCAGCACCAATTAAAACCAGTGCTTGGCATCTTATATAAAGTCTACAAACCGTTCTCAAAATTAGTGGGTATTTCTGAAACTGTCTGTGAATGAGCATTTTTCTCAAGGCATATATACTGAGTAGATGGGATATGATCGCAGCTACAATTTCTCAGCACAGGAAATTGCCAGCCACCAACATAATTAGAAACAGTTCGTGTGATCAAATTAATCATTCAAAAAAGAGCAATTACTGTTAACAGAATAATGGCATGCCTTAAAAAAAGAATGAAATTAACCTTTAGGACTGACAGTTATCCTCACCATTCTGTACCGAGGCAGCAAAGATTAATATATGTGCAAAATAAAACACTGCACTGGCGTCTGCTGAAAACAGAACTAGCATTATCTATCTGGCCTGTTCAACCCTTAACAAACTTATTATTTGGCACTGGCACAGAGTGGAAATATCAATAGTCACTTCTCTGCCAAAATGAAAAAAAGAAAAAAAAAATATCTTAAAAATTCCATTGCTGTATTACCTGCCACATTGTGTTTATTGTTGAACAATACTTACATGAAGATTAAGCATAAATCAGCAATTTGAAATGCAGTAGAATTAGTGTTCAAACCTGTATTTCTGCTCCCTTGAAAGCTAGGTTAGAGTTGAGCTTTAGCCTTAACAAAGATGTAGAAATGCATACCAAATACATTGCAAAAAACCCTATAGTTTTGCTCTGCAGTACTAAATATTAATTATGATTATTAATGTATTCCAATAATTATACTTCTAAAAGATACTAAAATTATGATTATAAACTCAGTAACAGACTATGCTATCAATAGGCAGAAGAACTAATGTGTTTTGAATCCTCAAGCTGTATCTACACAGATCAGATTTATTTTATTCTGAATGTCAGCAATGTTTAAATTAAGTCATACTGATGGTGAAGATAATTAGAGACATATAACTTATCTATATAAATTTATTAGCACACTGAAGTTACTTATACTAAGCTGGACCATATTAACTGCTTAGAATTGGCATACAGCTGTTTTTTATCATCCCAGCACTGGAAAACAGCAGGGACATGCTCCTCAGTTTTCCTTTCTCCTGGTCTCTGCCTTCCCCTGAAGATGTATTCCACTCCCTCATGTCTGCAACTTTCCTCTTCCTTTTGCTCCTTCACTGACACTTCCCTTCCTTCTGCTCAGCACAAATGGTGCAGAAAGAGGTATTTGTGAAGTGAAGTGACATTTAGTCCACTCTCTTCCTAATTGAAAACGTGTCTGGTAAAAAGACTGGTGCATAACTCATAGTATGAAGAAGATTCACATTTAACTGTGTATTTTTACCAAGTTTATAATTTCTTTCTTGAGCAGTATTTATGCTACAGGCTACAGTTGCACTTAAGATGTCTCTCATTTGGAAAGAGACTAATTCTGTTTGAAACTCTCAAAGCAGATTATTTTCTTCTTCCCAAAGCATCAACTTCCAATTAAAAAATACGATTAGTCCAATTTTATGAGGTTATGTAAAACATTCCAAGAGTCTGAAATGCCTGTACCTCCTCATATTCATTAGTTCAAAAGTAAAAAAGAATTCTAATACACAATGCTGAATTATTTAAATGACCATTTTCAATGAACTTTCATTCAAATTAATTAGCAAATGTATGTGTGGGTTCTCAAGAACACAGTAGTATAATTTTAGGATGACTATGCTTCATTTAATAAAAAATACTTTGAAACATTTGTTTAAATTTTATTCTCCAGTCGTGCTTGATTCTACATCAGCAGATTGCTGTCCCCATGTTAAACAGCATGCAATATGTTGCATGACCAAAGACATAAATGTATACAGACTGGTAAAGATTTTTTAATGGTCACGATGACACATGGTCTGATGTACTGAAGGATCAGTCTGGCTATACCTCATGTAGCTGAGGATAGGTTCAGACAGGTTGGAAATGACAATTACTCACAGTAAATCAGGAAAAGCATGGACTGCTGTCCAAAAGGCAGTGCTCAGGTGATGGGTTGCCAGCTGACAGCGTGAAAGAGAAAGCAGTAATGGTGAACAACACTGGGAAGATATCTCTGCATCAGTGCTACAATGAAACAGGAGAATGTGCAGCATTAACTTTTTTAGTGTATTCACATTTAGAGGAACCACAATGTCTACAGTGTTTAGCCCTAGGAGGTGGAAAAGTCTGTGAAACAAGAACAACTTAACGTTTGTAGATTCTCTATGGCCTAGTACAGTCCTTATCTCATTAAACACTTGTAGTGCAATAAACACTGTGAACATGCTGTGCTAGCTTGGGAATATCAAATTAACTCATTGACAGCACTCAGGTAACTTCACTTTAACTCTACTTGTATTAACGTTAAGATTGCCACCATCACGATCTGCATTCAGAAAAATATTTACCAAACAGATAATTTTATGAAATCATGAAAAAAAAGGGATACACAAAGAAAAAAAAATAAATCAGAAAGTAATCAATCCTTAGGATCTATATAGGAGAGAAATGTAAACATGAAGCTCCTGCCACAAAGATCTACAATGAGATGAAATGTACTTGCTAACTGCACTGTTGTTACAATTGCCTTTTGCCAGGGAAGGCAAAAACTTCAGCAGAGGCTGTTAATCTCCATTATTTCTAATAGCAAGAACCCCAAAATGTGCCCCATCCTCTTCTTAACAGGGCTGACCAAACTCTCAGGGGAGAGAGCTCTTTACTGTTGCATGGAGTCTCATACCCCACATGTATTTGATTCTGATCTTTACCTAACACGGTGACACTACAACTCCAAAAGGTCTTCACCTTCCAGGCACTGCCTGTCCCTGGGGTGGCACAGACCCCCCCTTCCTTCAGCTTCAGACTTTCAGCATCTCCTAACACTTGCCTAAGGTCAGGGCACCAACCACCATTATTGCTGAATAAATTACTTTGAAAAAGTGTTTAAATTGTAAATTATCTTTTGAATTAGGTTGGATAATCTGCAAAATATTTAAACGTTTCTAGAATAAAATGTGCCCCCTATGTTTGCTTAAATTCCTCTAATGAGTTGAACAGAGAAATATTGATCCTGATGCTATCTATGTCTTAACACAGTATTCCCATAAAAGTTGTATGCAAGGAACAATGAAATTTTAAATACCAAATGGAACAGGGCTCATTAATAAATTATTATCTGCTCTATGTTGTACATTTTTTGGCTTCAGTGACCTATTTGGATATCTGAGAAATATCAAACTCTTTAAAAAATTTTGGCTAATTCAAAAATCACAAGAAAACGTAATGAAAGAGAATAAAACCAGTGGATGAAAAGCTGGACGTGAGCCAGCAAAGTGCACTCACAACCCAGAAAACCAACTGTATCCCGGGCTGCATCAAAAGCAGCATGACCAGCAGGCCAAGAGGTGATTCTGCCCCTGTTCTCCACTCTGGTAAGACCCCTGGGGTACTGGATCCACTTCTGGAGATCATCTGGATCATTGGAGGTCCCTCCCAACCCAAACTATCCTATTGTTTTATAAGAACTTCCATTCTGGAAATTTGCAACAAATTAGAGGACATTTACTTAAAACTTCTTCAAGCCATCACTCAAGTATAATGCAGTGTGCCTGTTATTTGACAGTACAAGCACATCCTGCACTGAATGTGCTCTTCCACCACCTTAAGTTGAAACTTTTTTAACAGTTTTCAGACTGGTAATATAGTTATATCCTTGTTCAGAGAATCAGCCTCTGTGTGCTGCAGTAGAAAAAATGAGACTGTATTATTATTATCACGATAGGAACTCCAGAAAACTTGTAATTTCTTCTGAAATGTAAAAAAGCCTGCATGGGCAGTTTCTGTTTAAAAGGGTCGTGACACTGGAGAATTTTGCACCAGTGCCTATGTACAGTATAAGCTATTCCAGCTAAAGATGTAAACTCCCAGCAGAAGCTTGCCTGTAAATTTGTATGGTGGGTCTATCAGGAGGTAATTAACATGGTTGCAAATCCTGGTGGCATAGACAAGGCCAATTATCCACAAGAGTTGAAAGGACTAATAAAGATTTGTTGGCACCTTGACCATGATGGCAAAATCCTTCCATTTAAACCTTAACCAACTGAGAAGGCAAACATGAGAACTTCATTATCTGAAGGATCTTATGCATTAGTAATAACTACAGAATAAAAATCTATTTCTCTTATCTAAGTCATACATATAGATTTATATCACTGAGCCTAAACAAAGAATTTATTCCCAAGAGAAAACATTTGTATTGTACCAATTACTGAAAATTAACCTGGTTTCTTAAGCAAGTTAGTGTGGGGTTTTTTTGTTTATTGGGGTTTTTTTTTTGGGGGGAGAAGGGGGATGGGAAACAGCTAGCACTCCTGCCAACATGTCATGCTTTGTACTTTTAATGTTTGGCAAGATTGTGCAAATGTGGGAAAAAAGCACACTTGTTTATATCATTATGTAGCTTAAAAATAGGATTAATTTATTGGTACTTCAATTTATTCATAATGGTGACTCTTGAATTAGAAAACTTACCTTTTTTCTGTAAATGCATATAACAAATTCAGAAAGGAAACAGGGAGATTAAATTATCTTGATTTTTAATTCAAATGAGCTATTTTAAAAGCTGATGGCATTTTGTTTCTCTTTAATGCTGTAAATACAGACATTCACAAGCTAAATCTTGTTTGTCTAACACTTCTAAGACAATGCATTTTTTTTCACAGAAAGGCTGTAAAACAAGTTAAGGTACCTTTATCACTACAGATAAATTTCCTTCAACCACCTTGAGATTAATCAGCAATGATGAAGTTTTTCATTACTAAGTAGTTTAAACTAAGTTTGCAGTTCAAACATGCTAAGAAAGGTGCTTCCACCATTAAACACACAAAAACATCAACAAGCTTAACACATAAAAATAAATTAGGGATTATGTACCGACAGAAAAAAATAATCTGAGCCTTTCTGTAACAGATGGTGTAATTTCATCATCACCCACAAAGCATGATGCTGATGTGTTCCCCTCCTCCATTATCATCTGTTTACCTTTCACAGGAATTGTGTCAGGCCCTTAACTACAAGGTTAATGCAGTATCCATAGCACCCAGGAACAATATTCTCAGCCTTGTAAGCACACACACACACTCAGTCCTCCACAAATCCTTTATCAAATCATGAAAAGCCTGAAAAAGTTGGGCATTACCTGCTTTATGTTATCTGGTGCAACAGCTCATGAGAGCATTTGTTCCTATCATAATATAACAGATATTTAACGACTTGGCTTAAACAAATAACTGTGCTTTCAATTGGCAAATTGCAAGCACATGTACTTATTTTGATGCAGGCTTAAAAAAAAAAAAATAAAAAAATCTAGTCCATACTTCCCGAAGAGACAGCCCGGGTAATTCACAGCCAGACACACTTGGGTTCTTACAACTTTCCGACAGCCTCAAAATTGGGTGCAGTTGTACGGAAAGTCAAAACATTTGGCTTAAATCAGTGTTTTTGGAAAGCACACGTGCAGGGCCACCGAGGCCAACGGGCGAGGAGGGAACGTCCCCCCGGCGGTGCGGCCCACGACGAGCATCCCTCTGCCCAAGGGCGAGATGAACAATATTAAAAGAAATAGTTGTAAATAAGTGCTTCCCAACAACCTCTGCCAGGTCAGCGGGCACTCAACACACTCACTCCCACCTGCGGACACGCCGTGCCAGCCCTCCCCCCTCTCCCTCCCAAGAGAGGGCCGGGCCCCACACAGCTCCCGCCTTCAGCCCCACCTCGCCCCAAGGCCTGCCTGGCCTGCCTTCCCTCCCTCCTGCTCCAGGCGTTCGGCTTTCCCTCCCTTTACACCCTCCCCCTGGCACCCGGCCCGCCCTCCTCTTCCTCCCCGCCGGCGGCCCTGTCAGGGCGGGCGGCCCCGGGCCGGCGGTTCTGCTCTCGCCGTCCCCGCGCTGCTGCTGCTGCTGCTGCTGCTTCTACTGCTGCTGCTTCTACTGCTGCTGCTTCTACTGCNGAATGGGGGAAAAAAAAGCCTCCCCAAGGGTTTAAACGCCTCCTTAAGGGGTGTAGATGCTCCCCCCCTCCCGTGGCCGTGAGGGTGTGGGGAGGTGGAGGCTGCTCCTACCCCTTCCCTCCGGGTGGGTCTGAGATTGTGAGGCGGCAGGAGTGAATGTAACTCTGGAAATGTATGGAGGGGGAAGCCATGTTTGATTTATTCCTCCACTAAACACTGGTATGATGATCCTTCTACTTAAACCCTTCTGCAGTCCATCCTGGACCTGTATGGGAGGAGAACCTTGTTAGGAAAACGGAAAAAAAAAACCCAAAACCATTCCTGCGAAGGCGTACGGGCTCGTTGGCTCAATCTTCATTAAGCATAAGAGGATAGGGCTCTTGTAACTTGAATTGGTATTTGTGTGGTAAAAGAGCCTGGGGAACTTGTATTCCCAAGGCCATAGTTACAGCTCATCTGCTGTGGCTTTACCGCTCTGGGGGTGGAGAAGGGAATTTGCCACACTACTTGAACATATGTATACTTGCTTTATGGTTTTGTTGTTTTTGTTTTGTTTTGTTTTGTTTTTTTTCCAAATATGTCGGCTGAAAGGAGGAGTAAATACTAGTATAAGTACAGACACAGTAAACACCATATTTAAACATATTTCAGAGAAAACCAGCCTCTTGCTAACAGGCATTAAACAGGCAAGAGACTGGTATCAGTCATTGCCTGTGTATTGTGTGTACATGAACAGTTTCCATTCTGGCATTTGCATTAAAATTGTTTTATAATGGTTCTTAATTTTAGGAGCCAGTACTGCCTATGCTGAGTAAGCTAAATGAGGTCTGCTTCTAAAAAAAGCAGAAAACAAGGAAGATACGTTTGGTGTTTAGCTTTTTCAGACATCTATGGAAGATAACTAAACACTGCAGGGTGGCAGTGAAGTTTGTAATAGATTTTGCAGAGAGTACTTGCTGATGGTTTATGCGGACATAGATGCTCAGTGAAATTCCTTAAACATGGAGTGTGTGGCTCCAGCTGCAAGAATTAATTGAATCTTCAACAAAATGTTGATACGTCAGTAGATTCTCTGTAAATTTGTTGCTGAAGCTGTTATTTGCTCGTTTTGCTATGTGAATTTTGCTCAGGAAATGCAGCATATCAGCCTTAAGCTCCTCAGTTTCACAGGGTGGTATTTGACTGTTGGATGTAATCATTGAGTAAAACCACTGTTTTGTGGGACTACTCATGGCTCAGTCCTTACAGTTAATGCAATTTTTGGTTGTTTCAGTAAGCATCTATATCCCATATGTCAAAGCGTGCTGAGATTTTTCCTGGTATGCAGCCATCAGAAAATACTTTTTTTTTTTTTTTTTCAGTATTTGAATATAAAAGCTCTGGATATTCCCAGAGACTATATACGGCTGGTTCTTGTGATTGTTCCAGGAGCATCCACCCTCCTACATACTCAAAAGAAATTCGGATATTAAAACCACAGTAAAACAGTAAACCATAAAAATTTATCAAATGTTATTTGAAAATGTCAGGAGAAACTAGGTCATTATACTTAAAGGGTGTAGATTTAAAGTCGTTTAGAAAATGGAAATTAAATATGTAATATATTTTCTTTTTAGTTCAATACAATGAAACAAATTGCTACTAAGAATAAAAGAAATAGTGTTTTAATATTTATAGGACTATATCCCATTTTCTGAAGTAAGTGGTTGTTTTGCAGATGAGACTATTGCATTTAAATTACTGCCTGCATGCAGTAGACTAGATAGTACAACAAAAACAACCCCACATTGTTTTAGACTGGAAGCAAAAATTACTGTTGAGAGTATGGCTTTCTAATATTTGGGTGGTGAAACTGATATGTATGGGTACAGGTACATATATATGTATGTGTATTTATTTATATTTGAGTTTGTGTTCAAAACAGTGCTAACAAAATAGCAAAGGCATGGAAAGAAGGGGTTGTTTTTCAGTGTTCTATTGTTTGTGGCCCATTCACCTCTCACTTTTGGACTGAGCCTGCTTTCTGTTCCACTGGTATCAGTATGTTTCTCAAGTGAGGTGTTATTTCTACAGACTGCTAAATGTGTGTCTTTTCTTGTGGTCAGTCAAAGCCTATTGACTGCACTGGGACTCTCCATGTGTAAAGAAAGTCCCACCTGCTCTGGTCAGATTACTGGGTCAAGGATGTAGTTTATGATGAAGAGAAGGTAAAAGCACAATTCTTGAAAAATTTCAGTCTCCTCTGGTCACTCCTGCTTACATAACTACAAGTCATCTCAGGTTATAAGTGTAGAAGATGGTTGAGTGCACAAAAATTCCAAATGTTTTCTTTGTAGGGCAAAGTAAATCACCAGCCTTTTCCAGGAAAAGAAATCTCAACTCTCCCTAAGAGCACTGTCAGGCACAATGGGAGGCATCTGCTGAGTGATATTGCTGAGAACAACAGGTACCCTGACATCCAGTACCCAAACATCAATAAGCAAGTTCTTAGTGAGATTAATAGTATCACAGGAGATGATGATGGCTGCATCTTTTAATGCTACGTTTGTGACTCTACTTTTTGAGCTTTTTTTTTTACTTTTCTGCAGAGACACAAGAAGTGGCTTTACAGTAGAGTAAATGTGATAGTTCTGGTATAATTTGAGAATCTAGCCTGTGGATGAAGGAAAAATAGAGATACTGAAGAGGATAAGTGGATAAGTAAGTCCATGTTCCTAGGAAGCATCGCTTTCCAATTAGGATATAGCTGTGAGAAATGTCTTCCTTGAGGATGTGTTGGACTCTCAGTGGTGTAAATGAGAAGGCAGAGATGGAATATGGCACCAGGGTAAGCAGTCAGGTGGTAAACTGGAGAGGGAAAATTTCCCATCAGAGCTTCACATGGGAGTCCAAATTTCCTTGGGTGTGTAACTGTGGAGGACCTGGGGGAAGGGGAGTGGGTGAGGAGAGCCTTATTGATGTGCCAGTAATCACCTCATCCTACAGCTTGTAAATTTGTGCATCCAGTCAAATGGGTCAGCTGTTTTATAAAATTAATGGTTATTTGAAGGTTTTGGTTCTGAGAACATTTTTGAAGTAGAAGAGAGAAATTATCTAAATGTACCCTTCACTGCCTGCTCATATTAGCTTCTCTGTGACCTGTAGTCATTGTAGATAAGAAGACAGCTCTATAAATGTATTTGCTTTTTTTTCTTTCCGTTTACATTGGCAGAAATTACAAAAAAGATATATCAAGGGCTATTTTTAAAGTTTTTATAAAGTTGATGGCATCCAGCAGTTATATTTTCTAGTATCAGCAGGAAGGAAAGTTTTTGGAAAGTGTTATAAAGGAAACTTAGTGGTCTAAGCTTTTACTCTAATCTGCTGCCCTTCTGGTGAATAGTGAGCTACAAAAATACCCAAGATTCGTGGAAAACAGTTTACATAAATGAATACCTTGAGTATGGTGATGATAGCCTAATGCATAGGCCATTGTGCATTACTTTGCTCACAAACAATTCTAATCTTTAGCAGCAGATTATAATAGATGATACTATAAAATAAGTTTTTTAAAACACATTTTGTGTGCAATAAGGAAATAGCAGTTCGTCGTGGTTCAACCAAAACCAAGGTTTCTACTGTTCTTTTTGCTAATATTAAGAAATAATATCATCACATGAGAAATTTTTCTGTTAGTACAACAGTATGATGTTGTGCTACCTGTGAAAAGTAAAAATTTTAAAATCTTTTTGAACAATTCATAGCAATTAAATTAAATTGACTTAGTATGGAATAGTGAAATGCTAACCTGTGTCTGCTTCAGGGTGTTCTTATGTTGGCCAAAATTACTTTGCCCTGATGCACCACGGATGTAAGTTTTCATATATTTTTATGTAAAACATAAGTGACTTAAAACGTGTTAAATTGCAAGGGCAACTCAGCAGGTGATGGCTAAGTTTCTAGCTTTGTCCCCATCCTTTTGACTTGTCCAGTTTTTATCTTAGTGCAAGATAGCCACTTGATCATGTTTTGAACTTTGGTATTCAGCTCCCCCACACAAACTGGAGCTATTTTAAATTCATCCATATCTGAGGTAAGGATACATGTGTGGAACATGACTGGAAACCTACTGCATAATGTTGATATTGAAACAGGCTTTCCTAGAAGCCTTCACCATTTTTCTCCTGCTAGCTGTGAAGGAGACTTCTCTTTGGAGAAGCAGAAGGTGGTCTCGTACTGTTGGCTGACAGAGGTGGCCATTTAACTGGCCCAAATACTAAAATACTGACAGAATCAAAAAACTAAAATACTGACATCTCACATCTGTGCAGAAACACACATAAAAAGTTCGAAAATTTGTGTTTTAAAATAATAATTTTAAAATGTATTTAGCCTTGAGGGCTAACCTTAGGATTCCACACTTGCTTTTCCATCATCAGAAAGATAATAGAGAATGAGTGTCGTCCTGTTCTCTGTGTTCTGCCTTACCAAATAAGAGATACACCAAGGAGCAGAAGATGAAATATTTTGTGACAAATATTTTTGAGAAGGAAGGCTGAGGGTAGGGAAGTTTTTATTAGACCTGTGATGTAGATGCCATTTGAAATATTTTGAAAGCTACTGATAAAAGAAGCAATAGGAAAGAGATGCAGTAATGGAAGCTCCTATCATAATATTTGTGACCCTTTTCATTTATTTAGTCATTATAACAAGTGTAAATGCTGCTGCTATTTCATGGGTTAGTGTTTGAAGCTGAGTTTCCCGAGATTGTTTATTGGATAAATCAGTTGTGAAACATGCCAGCCCCTGTGGGATCCCATCTCAGCAAAGAAGCTGACTGCATTGGCACTCAGAAACATCCAAATTGGGGACTTACCTCTGTCTTAAGGAATGCCCAGATTCTACTGTGATAATAAAGCCAGAGGGATTTAAGCCCAAGTATGAACTTGGAGAGCTCTGTAGGATGAAAGAGATGGATATGGATTCTTTTGCTAGATGCAGTAGTTGCCAAGACTTTTCAATCAGATACTAAAGAATGAAATTAATGTTGTGATTTTTCTGTGGATGCAAAATGCAGACCACCAGAAGCTGTTTTGTAGTAGCACTCCTGAACAAATTGGAAACAAATGCTGTGATTACATGTGGAACGTGACTGAAATTAAGCTATACTGTAAAAAAACAAGTTGTAGTCTTAAAAGTAGTAGGAAGTGCACGCACAATATCTGTTCATGAGGTGAATGCTTAGCTCAGAAGGGGTAGTGATAGCTGAGTCTTCAGAAACTCTGCAAGAACAGCGACTGCAATTGCTTAATGAATTTCTACAGTAAAAACTTTTTAGATTTTCCCAGAAGTGGGTACAACAGAACTTGTCTAGAGAACTAAATTTCATGAGGCAGTGAAGTAATCCACAAAAATAATGCAGTACTGAGATAAGGGACAGCAAAAATGACAAGAGATTCCCACTGCAAACCTCCTAACACAGAAAGTTTTGAAAGTACCCAAAGAGGATTTGATTTGTTGAACAGGGAGGTGTTCTATCTTCTGTCTTCAATTAAATGGGTAAGCTACGTTGCATCTGCAGAAACCTAAAACTTGCCTTAAATTCTAGACCTTTTACCTATATGAGGCAGCCTGACTTCTCTTCTGGGGGAACTCTTGATGTAAATGTAGCAAAAGAAATAGAAAGGCAATAAACAACAGTATGAATGGTAGTAATGCATTTTGTCAGGAGCATGTTAAAACCTCAGCACAGGAAGATACTTCAAATGTCAGAACCACAAAGGCCACTTACTGCAGGTATTAGGATTTGTCTGGAGGGGATCTAATGTTCCAAGTCTTCTGTGAGCTCAGGCCCTGTCTGAGTGTTCCTGGCATATGTCTGCCAGTTGTGTGTGGTGTTTTCTTCAAGGTAATACATAGACAGAATAATTAACATAACCACACATGTATAGTTAAAGTCTATGTGTAAAGTAGACCAGAATTAACACAGTGGGGCTGGGATTACATTATGGACAATAATACTGGTTAGGTAGGGATATATATAGTTCTTGCTGAAAGGTGCTGTTGAGTTGGTATTAACTACTTCAAGTTTTACCTTCCAGTTCGTTACTTAATCTTATGGGATATGAAATTGAATGTAAAATTGAAGGAAATCATATGTATGTTTTACATGCTACTTGTCCACATTAGAGGTGCATTATCAGTGCAATGTGTCACTGTTTTTATGAAGAACAGAAGACATGTCCAACTACTACTCTATGATAAAGATTGTGAAGCTCTCCTATCTATCTGTGTAGTTGGGCTTTCATACAATTCAAAAGGCCTCATGTATCACCAGCACAACACTGCTGTGCTTCTGGCATATAAATCCACCCACTCTTAATGTGGACAGCTCTTAATGTCATGATAGACAAAGGTAGAACAGTTTTAAGATTTTAGGCAAAATGAGTTTATTATATTTATTAAACACTGGGCAACATTCTTTATTTCTGTAGAGGTGTAGCAAATAAAGGTTTGTTAATATTATGAGTTGATTTGGTCTTCCCTTATCAGAATTTGCGTGGTCAGAAATTTTCTTGATACTCTCCATGAAGCTTCTCATGCTATGCTGTCGTGGGAATAGGGGCAGAATCATTGGTCACAGTGAAAAGGAAAGAAACAGATTATAGCACATTTATCTCCTGTCGTGAGTATTACATAGAATCAGAGGATCCGTGTCACAAGGAGCAGAGGCAGGGTGCTGGAAAGAAAAAGGAGTGGGATTAAAGAAGGGGGGGAAATTTAAAGTAGGATTGGTCCAGGTGAAAAAGCAGCAGAAGTAAATGCGCAAATAAGGAAGTCACTCTGCTCCCTCATGCTGAGATATTTATATATATATATAAATATATATGCATATATATTTATATATATATATGGCTGCATTTGGTTCATGACTCCCAAGCTAAGCAGAAGCCATATGCAGAACTCTGGCCCACCTGAGAGACAAAGACACTCATAATTTTGTTGATGGGGAAAGACCTAGACTAAATGAGCATTCTGGTTGTATTGAATTGTCAAGTCCTGATCTGCTGAAGACCAGCCATTCCCTTCAGCTGAACCATTTGGAACTCTTCAGGAGACAGAAAAGTCCCATTGAAAACAACCCTTTTATTTAAAAAAAACAAACCAAACCAAACAAAAACCCACAAAAAACCCCACCAACAAAAAAAGCTTGTAGCCATTTGTTAAGTAACTGAGGGCTACCTTTTAGCATTTATTAAATAGTTGAGGGAAATCCAATAATTTCTAGCACTTTAGGCTCCAGTGATTTGTGGTACCAACGTAGTATCTGTATTCTCTCGTCAGGCAGAAATACATAATTTTACAAGAATTTGAATTTACTCAAATCTATCTTCTTCCTTCACCACCCACCTTGAGCAGCAGGAGTGAAACTGACAAAATGCATTTATGTAGCAGTGGTAAAAGTGTATTTTTTCTGATTTTGATGAAAACAAATTAATAGGGAGGAGTCCTGTTGCAGAATCTTCCAGCCTTATCCTTGGCAGCAATTGCTTGCTGCAGAAGTGCTTCCTGAGGAGGATCAAAAAGTGAAGTCCCATCAGTTTTGTAAGATTGCTTTCTGCAGTTGCAAGTAATGTTAAGCAAATAAATTCTTTGCTTGTCATTTTGTAGTTCTTCACTGTACAAGCTGGTGTGGCCTATTGCCTTCATGTGAAGACCATAAATAACTTGTTTTAGTCTATGAGTGAAGACTGTAACAATTATATTCTGAAACTTAATCCATTTTGGGTGAAAAAAGCAAACCTGAAACAAGTCAGGGATGATCAATTCTATTTTTATTTTTTTAAATGTTTGGTGGCCAGTGTAAGTGCAACTATAAGTATGGCTGATTTTTTCTGCTCACTTTTCAAGATATGCTTGATCTTTTTATGCAAATATATATATTATGTTTCTGCATAAACATTAGGTACTAAAAGTGTAAAGGATTTTTCATGTACTCATTTAAAGAACTTTGTAGGTCAACCTTGGGAGCTGACTGGTTAACTGAAATCATTGCATGTCTACTGCAAGTCTAATGATAATGAAGTCTTCAGGTACTGTTAAACTGAGAATTGGCTCCTTTGGACTGAAGTTTCCTGTTATTTCCTAAGTTTTTTCTAAGAGTAGTGGCAAATTGTTAGCAAGTTCTAATACATTTATTTTCAGTTGTCTGTCAGCTGCTACAGTAGTGGTTTTCTTCATGAAAGGTAATGCTTTTGAATTTGCTGGATAGAGCTGGTTTGTAACAATTTTTGTGAGTAAACATGCAATGTAGTTTTCAGTTATGCATTTTCTTCTAAAAGTAAATTCTGTTCAACATTGCATTTTTTCATTATTTTAATGTACTGAAGAACAGTCACAGAGTACTGCATGATAGTGAACATGTCTCTACCATATTTTAGGTTTTTTATACAAGGCAATACAAATAAACAGAAGTTTTCAAACGTACTAGCAAGTATGTGTTGTAACTTTATTAGTATCTTCAGTATTTTGTCTCATTCTGATTTGAAAATAGGAATAACCTTTAAAATTGATGAGAGAATGGAGAAGACTTATCAGAAAGCTATCTTTATAGAAAGAAAGCAACAGCCATCTATTAGCTTTTTCAGTGCCAGCTTGAAAGCCTGATTTGTAGGTAATAAAAATAGCTTTTGGGAATAAAGTTCTTTTACTGTTAATTTGTATTTAGGTGTGTCTTCTTCTCCTTCCCCTCCTGAGTAATAAGGGGGCTCTAAGCAAAACTCTTAGACAAGAGGAAAGTGGTGTTTAGTACTTACTACGTTCACTCTCTTTGTCAGAATTGGAAGGACTCGCATTATTTCTGACACACAGAAAAAGCATTTCTGACTTTGCAGCACATGTGGAAGAAATTAATAATAAATATCACATAAATGATGGTGGCCTGGACAGTAAATGAGGAACCTGACATGCAGACTAACTGTATTTGGCTCATAACTCCCAACAGATGATGGACTTTCAAGTAGTTAATAACATTATTTAAAATGTCTGCAAAGTAATTTTCCTCACGTGGAACATTTTTTTCTTTTTAGTGTGAAATGTGTACAGAGTGAAATGTGTCCAGTCTGTGTACAGAGCCATTGCAAGGATTGCCCAATTGTCACTGTCTGATTAAAATACCCAGAGATCTTTCTCTGATAAGTTTGCTTACAGAAAGCTATTTCTTCACAAGCCAAAATATCATGTTTACTCAGCAGACTCTTGGGCTATCATGTTTTTTCCTTTGTTAGTGAAAATGGTACTTGTTGGATCACCAGACAGTCAATATGGGACAATACTATCTTAAGCTTATTAGCTGCTACTAGTGTGTGGTGCTTTTGTCCCTTTGCTTCCCTACCCTCCCCCTAGTTTCCTTTTCTATAGATACAGTCATCTAGAAGAAGATAAGGCATTTCTTTTGCTTCTATGTGATATGGTGGTCCCATGTGAATGCACTTAACTACCCAATCTAATCATATGCTCAGCAGCTTCAGGACCTTACTCTTACAACCAGATCTTTTCTGTGATCACTTCATTCTCATCTCATTCTTTCACGTCCTGTCTTCTAGATCTCCTTTAATTAATTCTAAGCTCACAGTGCTGCTTGGTTATCTGTTGCTGATCGTTTTCTTTCTTCACTCCTTTTCTTCTTTTCTGCTCTATTGTCCTTAAAAAAAGCTTAGTCCTTTTTCTTGTTATGCTGTTGGGCTACCATAACATTTAGCCCACTAGAGCAAAGGTTGTGCAGAGTTTAAGCAGCTCCAATTTTGCCCTTTCTTGAAACCCTTTTTTATTCCCCCGCTTAAATTTGCTGGCTTCTTCACTTAACTGTCCCCCACAATGTGTCTTATTTTTACAAGGACTGAGATGCACATATTGACAGTTTACCTCCATTTGTTGTCCTAAAATTGGTGAGTAACCTGCAAGTTGCTCTCTGCGAGTCTTGCCTCCCAGTGGATCTGTGTTTGCTTATGGGTACTCATCTGTTATTTTTGACCATTATTCTGCCACCTCCTCTTGGCTCTGATAAACCTGTGTACAAACATGGTCTATTTTCCATATCCTATAATCTGTATTCTGAGAAACTTACTGTCTCAAGTTACTGTCTTTGTGTTTACTATCCTCGGGTTTACTATTGGCCCGGGTGCCAGTCAGTTATTTACTGATCATTGTCCACACAGGCTCTGAGCAGCTTGATCTGTGTTGGCCCTGATTTAAGCTTGGGGTTGGAACAGCTGCAGTCCCTTGCAGCCTAAGTCATTCTATAAGTTTGTGGTGGGTTTTGTGTTTTGAAAGTCTTAAGCTATCACTTTTTTAATGCATCCAGAATTTTGAGGTAGAGTACACCAGTAAGGTAGTGTAACTTTATTATTTGTTGCTTTTTTGAGTTGTTCTGGTCTGCCTCAAGCTCTATTACTTTCTAGCCTAAATCAGTGATGAAAGTAAGAGTTATTCTTGAACTGGACAGAAAAATACTATTAAAATTATGGATGAAAGCAGTTATGAAATGCAGATCTCTTGATTCAGAAATCCAGATCCTGGTAAGTGGCTAATGGGGCTATATTAAAAAATATTTTTCAATTTATTCTTGTAGTTGATGGACAGGAGGAAGTCAGAAGGCATTTTTGGTGCTGGTCCTCTTTTGAAAGCTGTGCTCTGAGCAGCATTGGCAGGGCAGTGGGGAGCTGCTGTGTCTGCAGCTCTGGCTGGGTCAGGCAACCACTGGAGGGCGTCTGCAGCCGCAGGAGAGCTGCTGGCTTGTTTTTCAGATAAAGGGAATTTAGATGCCCAAATCAAACCTCTGTTTTGCATTCTGGTTTACTCTCTTAAGAATCTGTGGGAAGGAGGGACGTGTTTTGCAACAATTAAGTGTTTTGGAATTTTTTTTTTCTTCTGACGAACTTCACTGTTATCTCCATAACCATCAGCATCACATGTTCCATAGTGGGCTTGGCTTTTGCCTGGAGATTTGTAGAATTTGTCAGCAGTTGTTTCTTAAAATAAATATGATTTCAGTTAAACCTCCTGAATCACAGCTTGAAACACTGTAATATTATTAATTGGGTTGAGAGTTTGTCTCATGTCTATGTTTTCAGAGAAGATATTGTGAAAGCATTTGAGTTCTTGTTTCATTTAGTGAGCTCTTTGTTCTGGTGGAATTTTGAGTTTCCTTTTACCTCTGACTCCTCTTCAAAAGAGTTATATAGTTGGCTAGTTTCCACTCATTTTATCAGATATTTTATTGGTAATTCAGACTTCATCTGGCTAAGGAAAGATTAGAACCTTCCCTATCACAGACTCACTTGGAGTTCAAGTATACTTGCTTTTCTTACTCTGTGTAATGCCAATTTTTCAGGCTTCTGTTTGTCCCTGAAGAATGGTTTCCATCTGAAATGAATCTATATAGCTTGTGTGGAGAGAGAGACCTTTTTATCTTGTAGGTACCTTAAAGCAGCATGTTAGGGAGATAGGAGCATTTGAAGAAGAGTGATGGTGTTATGGGTTTTAGATTATTATTTTTTCCTGCGTCTTTGTGCACGAAAAGGTTTCGTGTTGGCCAATTTTGGCTTTGAGTTTGGGTTGCCACTCTTAAGCTCTGCCAGGCCAGGGCAGTGCTTGGTTAGAAGAATTTCTACATTGCTACTCCTGATGTAGAGCTAGCAAATACACAGGTTTCAGGAACTTGCCAGCTGTAAGCATTAATAAGCAAGGTGCTGAGATTCAGATGAGATTTCTTCCATAGCAACTGACAATTCAATAGTTATTCATCATGCCTTTTACTGCACGTTTTTTTGAAGCCTGTGAGGCTAGATTTGATGAATTTTTGATTCAGTGTGACGGTTTTTGGACTGAATCATATATAAAATTGTTTACCTTCAGTTGGGGCATGGGTATGATTATTGTACTGAGCTTTCATAATATTTATGGTGGTGTATTTCTCTATCTCATGTATACATTAGACCTGGTAATATGAAAAGTCTATGCATATGATTTTAAAAAATGAAGATCATCATGTTGCCTGGACTGGGAGCACAAAGGAGTGACTTTTCCAGATTAATTTTTTTGCTACATTAGTATAATGTTGAAGTGGACAGGTTTGGCGTTTAGAACACTCAGAAAACCTGCTGAGAGCACATAATGATACCATTTTAGGTTGTTGTGTGTTTTCAAATTTCTGTATGAAAATTGGATGTTAGATGATGTTGTTATTAAGAAGCTGAAAATCCAGCAGTTGCTTTGATCATTTATATTTTGCCCAGTGTGACCACTGACCTGAAGGATCAGCTGTTCCCCAGTGGGCTGGTGTGTTCATGGTCCAAAATGCTCACCTTGTATTGATTCTCATAGCCAGAACACTATCTGGAGACTGAGCTGTGGTGGTTTCTCTGGAGGTGTGCTTTGATGGAAGATCAAAGGCCTGTTTGTAGGGTGAGAAAGAGAGAAGTGTGTGATGCTGCTGTCCATGGTGTGGGAGCTACAGGAGCACAGCCTCTGGGTTTTTTGCCCTGGCACAACCTCTTAGAAATAAACTCATCTGTTCTACGTTGTTATTAATGATATTATCTTAGGTCTAACTCTTCACTTGTTTTAAACAGTGCAATACCTTGGAGTAATTGGTGTGATTAAGACGTGTGTTGTAGATTGTTAACAGACTGTTAAAATGAAATCTACGATTTTGCTGTCTGGTTTTCTTGTATTAAAATTGGTTCATAAATTAGTTTTTCTTGGACTTTTTCATAAATCACGTTAATAGATATTGAAGTATTTTGGTTGTGAAGATCTTAAGCAACATTTTCTTTAGTAAAACCTTATTGAAGTACATTGAGTGCTGTATTCGTGGGGACATATCTGAATATTTGGTAGCTTTTGGCATTTCTGTATTATTAAAAATATTCTTTCTTTTTGTCTTACTTTAGCAGTGTAAGACTGGAAACATCTGGGCTGAATGGACTTTAGCATCAAAAGAAGTTCTCAACTTTTAACTCGAAAAATTAACTACATCAGAATGAAGCAGGTACCAGAGATCCTTGGAAATACCAATGGGAAAACTCAGAATTGTGAAGTGAATCGTGAGTGTTCAGTCTACTTGGGCAAAGCACAACTTTCTGCCTCTCTACAAGAAGGGGTCATGCAAAAATATAATGGCCATGAAGCTCTCCCATTTATTCCAGCTGATAAATTGAAAGATCTAACTTCTCGTGTGTTCAATGGGGAGTCTGGGGCCCAAGAGGCCAAGCTGCGCTTTGAGCCCCAGGAAATAAAGGGAGTTGGAACACCACCCAACACTACTCCTATCAAGAATGGCTCTCCAGAAATTAAGCTGAAAATCACTAAAACCTACATGAATGGAAAGCCTCTTTTCGAATCTTCCATTTGTGGAGATAATGGTGCTGATGTGTCTCAGTCAGAGGAAAATGAACAAAAGCCAGCAAACAAGGAGAGGAGAAACAGAAAAAGAAGCATAAAATATGACTCCTTACTTGAGCAGGGTCTTGTTGAAGCAGCGCTGGTATCGAAGACTTCAAGCCCCACTGAAAAGAAGGTAGTTCTCTTTTCATATTCTTTATCTTGTTAGGCTTGCTAATCAGACTGAAATTTCATTTGCTTATAGGCTAATCTTAATTTCAAGTATTTCGATAGGTGCTTCCCACAAACAGGTCACTCTCTGTGATACTTTGTCCCAACAAGGGCTAGATACACTCTAGTTCTGGTCTGTGTTTCTTGTCAGGAGGAGGAGAATCACATAAATTCTGTTTCTATACAAGTAAAATAAATTTCTCTCCAGAGCAAAATCAGAGCATGGTGTAATATGGGTAAGTATGAAACAGAAGCTTCATCCAGATAGGCAGCTAAGACCTAGCCAGGATGTTCACTTGAGCAAGGTAGCTTAGGTAGGCCTCTAAATTTAGAGATGGCCTTTAACTGTTGGAGCATGAGGTATTCTGTCTTCCTAATAACCAGATAACCAGATGATTCAGAAAAAAGCAACCCTACTTCTGTATTACTGCTTCTGAATTAAAAAAAAATAAATATACTCCGCTCTCTGTTGGCTGCTAAGCTAGACTCTTGACCTTCAGATTTTGGCAGCTGGAATATAGTCCCTAGCCTTATTTGTCATCTGAAAAGAGCTCATTTTGCTCTTTTGTATTTATTGAAATAATTGTGTTTATTGAAAAAATCTAGATACTTGTATTAAATGTCATTAAGCTTTCTGGTCAACTTCATCTGTTTATTGCTTCTTCTGAACATGGGCAGAAATGGAAATTTCCTTTTTTTTTCTTTTTAATTTGCTTTGCCAAGTTGTAATTAAGAGTGCTGCTGGGATCCCTTTTCCTTTTGTTTTTATTTTTTGTTGCTAGACTCCATTTAAATGATTGTGGTTTGTAGTCATTTTATCTTGGAGGAAGAATGCTCCATAGTGAGGATACTTCTGTGTCTATTAGGTTTCTCAATGAGTGTTGTATAAAACAGTAAATATTAATGAATGCTTTGACTAGTGAACAGATCATGTTTTTACACATCTAAAACATGAACTGTATGTTGTAGTTTTCTTCAACTGCAGGCTTGCAGTTTGATTCTTACTCTCTCCCAAGGTGACATGCAGAGAACTGACACACACATAGCTGCTATATTGCTGGTTTTACTTACCCTTATTTTCCTTAAAACTACTTAACTAACAAGTTCTACAGAACTGTGTAAACATTCTTCTAAGTGTCAGAAATATTTGTCATTTATTTATGATTTGAGTATATTATTTGTCCAAGAAGTCACACTGATATTTTCAGGAATTTTATTAGTCAGTTTTTTAAGGTTTTGTTAAGGACAATCTTGTAACACTAGTTTTTTCAGACTTTTCAGCATCACTACTCAAAATTTAAAAGTATGGGAGCAGTCAATAATCTGATTAATTCTTTGTCCTGCTCTTTGTTGGGATATATGGGACTTAAAAGTGGTATATTTATTAGCATCCATAAGTCCAGCATATTTGTGTGGGGGTTTTTTTGTTGTTGTTAAGAAAGAGGAGGTGATATTAAATAAGCCCATCTACACAGTTTATTCTGAGGCCTTTCACATTGTTTGTTGATTAAGGTTCATTTAACATTAAAATTTAAGATTTTAATGGCTTCTCTGAATTGTCTTTGGCCAGAAATGGTCAGGAAAAAAACACCTCAGTGCTGTCTGCCAATGTGACTGAGATTTGGTGGCTGGGGAGTGATGGAGTTACTTGCTCCTGTGCCAGAGCCAGTAAGCTACCAAATCAGGACAACCACCTGCTTGGTATCAAACTTTGCAGTATTATAACCCTATACTTTTCAGAGCACTTGAAACAAGAGTGTCATAGTTCTGGCTTTTTGTATTCCTGCATGGTGCACTGTAGAGCAAAAAGGGCAAAAGTAAAAGCACTTGAAGGTCAGAAAAATTTTATGATGATGTAACTCCTTGATTGTAACAAGCTAGGGCTTTTCTTTCACAGGGAGGATTTGCAGCTGTGCAGATTTAAAATAAAGGAAGAAAACCAATACTTGGGAACAGACTGAAGAAGAATTTTCAAATGTTTGTCCACATGGAAACTAGGGATATGCATGTGCCCTCCATGATCATAACTGATAGCTTATTGTCAGTGTCCTTTGTTTTCAGACCCCTGCTCTAGCTATTACTTTATTGCCAACATCCAAAGGCTTAATGTTAGTGCCTCATACTCTGGTTTTATGTAGCTGGTTGTGTCTGCAAAGTCCAAGTAAAAGCTGATTAATTTGGCACTTAAATATCTGTTTATTGTAGGTTACAAGTTAATGTAGAACCTGTTTGTCTGGTTTTCTTTCTGGTCTGCTTTTTCTCATTTTCTTGTTGTCCAAGCTCTTACTCTTTTGATTTAGCAAAAATTGCCATGGTTCAAATACTGCCTTTTGTGTAAGGTAATTATATCTCTGTCTGATGGATATAGCAGATTACTATCTTGCTGGGGTGAGAGGCATATCATTTAACAAATGTTCCAGTGCTCTGTTGTTGGGTTTTCTTGTTCTACAGCCATTTTTTTTGTTAACATAAAGGAAAGCTGTTTAAAACTTTACCTGCAAGTCAGTTTTCACTTGGGAATAAACATGATCTGCCCAGCTCCAAGTGAGCTGTGCCTTTTCCAGGACTCCAAGAAACAGCTGTACTGCTTTTACTTTCCCAGGGTAAAGGAAAGGAAGTGGGACAAGCTGTGACTCTTTCTGCCCTCCCCTCTGCTTTTCATCCTTCTCCCCACACCCGATGAGTTTATTTTAAAATCCTCTCCTGATAATGCCAAGGCACTACACTGGTGGTGGGCTGACACCACCACCAAATGTTCTCTGCTACTGGTGGTGGGTGTCACATGTTACATGTTTGCATCCATGCCAAACCCATGGATTCTGACCGTTACCTGCTTGATAGTGCTGCTTGTGAGCACGGCAGCATGCTGCACTGGGGGCTGCTTTTTGAGTCAGAGTTTTTGTCAGTTGCTGCACACTACCAGTTAGGAATAAGGATTTTCCTAGATTTTTCATACTGCCTGCCTTTGTTCCAAGGGAAACAATCCTTCTGTTTGGAGAATGGCAGAGGTTTACTTCCTATACTCATGTAAAGTAACTCAAGTCTGATTCTTAGAGCAAGATAGAGTTTCTGTACAGGAAATTGTGTGTATGTCTGCAGCTCTCTCATGTTTGTGGTCCCAAAGTAAGTCTGTGCTCCCTAACCTAACAACAGCTCAGACCTGATAATGGGGCATTTCAGCTTGTTCTGCATAAGCAGGTTGGGCCTACAAGTGGCAGTTAACCCTTTTGGCTTGGCTGCCTTGCATGATTTGGTTGCATGGGTGAAGTAGCTCAGAAAAGCAGCAGCACTGAGTCCAGAACAAACCTGAAGTTCACACTCTACTTCCTAGCTAAGGGATTCCAGCAGTGTAAGATGTACATGATCATAAAGCTCTACCTTCCACACAGCTTCCTATCCAGTTCTCTTGTACTCCTCTTTTAGCATTATACCAGAAACTATTATACCAATAACAGAGGATATGTTATTTTTTTCTCCCTGGTACAGTCTATAATGACATTGCTGCAGCTACATGGGGAACAACTGCAAGTTAATGAAAAAATTCTTGTAGTCCCTGTTGTGTGTTTATGTTGCCATTTCATCTTGACAGAGAATTCATGTTCTGGCCAACTCCATTATATCCAATACCTACATATAGTTACAGTGCCTTCCCCAGTGAATGGCAAAGGTTTAGAAACCCAGTAAGGGTGGAACAGAAGCATTTTGAGGATTATCTTCTGCTTTATATGCTTCTGTGCTAACTAAATATGGAAAGATGGGGACCACTGAAGGTGGTGATATTGCTCTGATGCTTGCATCAAGAGAAATGAGCAGAAACCAGCAAGTTCTCTCTTGACTGGGGAGCTGTGCTCATCAGTTGTTTGATTAGCCTGTTACAGCTCTTGCAGCCAGATCCTGGGGAGACTTGTTTTAATTTTAAAAAAAAGCTAAAAGAAAAAATAAAGTCAAATAAATGTGTCTTTTTCAGAGGAAGGGCTTCCTTTTTCATAATCAGTTATTAGGAATTCTTGATCAGATGCAATTACTGAACTTTTCATAAAATGTGCAGCTAAACTACCATGGGAGTCAGGATGTGTAGCTGTAGGGTAAAATGAACTCAAATTACTTTTTCTTTTTTAATAGACTATTCTTGAGGTATTATACCTTGTCTTGAGGCAAGAATAACACAGGCTGTCTGGTCGATGTCATCAGAATTCCAAAGGAGTAGGAATAACCCTAAAAATCTCTTCTGGGTGATCCCTTCAGGAATGAGAAATAACGTCTTATCCTTTTTGGAAGGTTTCCTGAGCATTAGAGTTAGTGATTGTGTTCAGCTATGCCTTGAAAACTTGTGTATGCTAAGCACCTCTAAATTGTTTGTGCTTAATGCCTCATTGCAAAAGTATCTTAAAGAACTACTTGTAGGTTAAGAAGCACCAAAAAGCATACAACATGAAGAATATACTGTTTGGGTGGGGGGAAATTAAGAAGTTACAAGTATTCTCAGAGTAGCTTCAATATTAATTACAGAAAGCTTAACTATTTGTTCAAGGCTCTCTGTACCAGACTTCCTGTTCTTGTATTTAAAAGTGGCTGAATCAAGTGCACTTTCTGCCTAAAACTGTCATCTCAGTTTGTAATATCTAAATATATTCTTTCTTTCTTTATAAAGACATTGGTGGAAGAATCAAAATCAAATATGAAATAATGTCTTGAAGTGGTGACAAAAATACTAGCTAAGAATAGCTCTACCAAGTTGGATCAAGGAGCCATTTATTCAGACTTCAGCTCAGGAGTGAGGTTCAGTGGAGGATGCATAATGGAGAGCATAGACCTGGCAAGTCATGGAGTGATGCACTCTTTGAATGCATCCAGCCTCCAGCAGTTTGTGACTCAGAGGTTTGCAGAGCTGGTGACTTTGTGTTTAATAGGTGTAGATCAATAAATTCATGGAAGATGACCTCAGTTTCTTTTTGAGCCAGTATGAATTTTACACCCATGACATTAAGTGATAGAGCAGCTCTTTCATTTTCAATTTGCCACCTAGTTATTTCATTTGATTCTCTCATAAAACTAGAAATGGAGAGCATGGACAAAATTGTCTGCTACTGATAGTTTTATGGATTTCTCACTAAACCTGCTTAGTTATTAATTTCGGATGGAAGAGTCCTGGTGCATTTTTCCACATACAGGAGCCATTCCAGAAGGTTTCTTCTTGTTATCATCCTTTTTTTGGACTGTGTTGCCCTTTGGGTTCTGCTGTCTCTTTTTTTGAAAATGAGGGATGACAACAGTAGAGGACATTCATGATGCAGATGTCTTGTGGGTGCATACAGTGGCATGTTAATGATTTTCTGTATTGTTCTCAATAATAAATAACAGCATTTGATTAATTCTTTACTGCTTCTGAATGCTAAGCCAGTATTCTGTGGAAAAAGCTGACTCAATGTAATCCATCTCCAATTCAAAGACTGTCAGCAACTGTTGCATAGGTTCATGTTAATCTTTGAGTACTCATTCATACTCATTTCTGGATTTCTTCTATTCCATTTTGGTCTTCTGGGCACTATGATGGAAATGACAGATAAATAAAGTGGTGAGCAGGACATCTTCTGAAGAACTTCTTTTGACATCTCAACAGCAGATGATGTACCATAACACAATAGGTTAATGACACTTTTCTGCTTTCATTGTGTTTTAAATTCAGCAGTTGCACTGGTAGTGTTGTGATTTGAATGAATACTGTCATCCCAACATCTTCTCCTTACACTGAATTGACCATTACTCATTGATGTGGCAAAGAATTTGCTTGTTTTCACAACTTTTCTGTCCAAGATATGGCGAAGCCTTTCTTTTGCTCTGCTCACTGCTCAGTTTAACCAAAATAATGCATGTCTGACTTTTGTATTTAGTTGAGAGTTAGATCTGCAGTCCAGGGTTATGTTACTTGGATGGTTTTACAGGCAAATTTTTGGTAAACTTTAATGATCTGTACCAGATGTCATTTTTGGCCTTTAAAGCCCCCTTTTGTCAAGAAAGAAAGATGCTTTGTAGAAACCCTTAGGCAAAGTAGTGAAGGCAAAATATTTTGATCTGTCTTGGAACAGTGATAGCAGCCCTTCTTCCCAAGTTTCCTTGTTCTAGAGGGGTTTTTAGGTAGGGCACATGAACTTGACCTCCAAAGGAGGGCTTTGTTCACAGACACAGTTTTTGTGGTTGTTTATTACCATGTTTCTTCATCCTCCTATTACAAGTAAATAGAGCCAATTAGGGTAACCCATTTATATTTCAGCTTTTTTTTTTTTTTTTTTTTTTCTTGTGTACTTGAAGTACCTAGAGGAGTTGTTCTCTTGGGCATCATAAAATAGCAAGTGACTAAAACTGTAAATTGTCAATAAAAATTCCCTTCCTACAAAGAGACTTTGTAAAAATGTTTTACTTTGGAAGGCCAATGGAAGAAGAAAAACTGGATCTTGAACAGGCAGTGGTTAAACAAGCCCTGCTGCACTTTGATGAAGAAGAAAAGTGTCTGAGGCTTCATTTTAAAGGTCTAATCTCAAAGGCAAATGAGTACTTGGACCATGTCAAGTTATTAGTTAATTGACAAAGCCCCTTCATGCCAAATTAGTATTTGTTCTGTTGCAGACTGCTTCTTTCAGAAGTGTTCTTATTTCAAAAAAGCATAGAGATATGTATCTGCCTTCACCAGAAAACAATGTTCTGCAAGTCTGGTTGCCTGTTGGCACTGTGGTCTGGGCTTGGGTTTCTCTGTTTCTACCAAAAGTATTAGAGCTGCTGGGATATTTGTGAGCTACCAAAGAGGGGATCTGCAAGGGTGTAGGAGAGCACTAAGGGTAAAGCCCTGACACAGATTTGGATCTGGAAAGTATGTGAAACCACTGTACATGCAGATAACAAAATACATATGGATGTGGCATCCTGAAAATCTGTAGATAACACTGAGATGGTTTAGCTTTCATTCTGTTATCCTATGTGAGATCCATATGGAAATTATTCAGAAGTAACTTTTCAGTTCCAGACTTCCTTATGGCTCTACAGACATGTTTCTCCAGACTTCTGTAGTATCTTATATCCACACTGTCTTTTATACCCAGATACTGCATCAGAAGTTTGAGGGTGGGTGAAGGTTAGACAAGTTTGATATAGGCAGATTTTTTTTTCTAATAGTATAAAAGGAGGTTTCATTGATTCTGATGAAGCTTTATCTGATTTAAATACCTATTTCTGAAACATGGAACCATTCAATAATAGGACAGTAAAGTAAAATTTAAGAGGTCATCTAAATGTAAATGCAGAAATTCAGTAAAGTGTTTGAAAGAAACTGCTCTCCTCATTTTTAAGAAAGATAGAGGGTTGGGAAATGTTCCAGAACTTGTATCTCACTGGATGTATCTGTGAATGATTGAATCTGTTTCTCTTCAACTCTTTACTCTGAAAAAAGGGTAGTATCCTGGCTACTAAAATACTGTGTTAAGTTTATTTCTAAAATGCTTGCTCATATAGTGTTTGTGTAAAGGAAGGTTGCTGATATAGAGAAACAGATTTGGTTTTAAACATAGAAGCATCTTAAAATTCTAATCTACTGGAGACTTGCTAATGAGGGAACCAAAGCCAGAAAAAAAAAAATTGAAATGTAACCAGGAGTTGATTTGAAATACAAATTCAAGCTTTTATCTTGTTTTAAAGTCCATCATTACATTATGGATCCCTGTCAAATGGATTTTTGTTTCCTTCTGCTTGCTTTCCCTCTTGGAGGGAAAGGTCCTCCATGGTGATACTCAACATGCTGTCCACAAACTGCTTTATATGAGTATGTGGAAAGCAATGGAGGAAACAAACTTCATGTCACAAGACCTGCTTTGGTTTCAAAGAACCTTAACCAGCACAGAAAAGTCTTGAGGAGATCTGCAAGTAAAGCAGTGATTTTTTTTTTTTTTTTTTCCCCCCAGCCTTTTTTGCCCTTTTTTTTTGTAGCTTTATCATCTAAGCACATGGAAGAAAAATAAATAAATCCTAGTTGTGGCGAGAAGATTCAAACGTAATGTCTTCTTCAAATGCAATTCTTCACACTGCCAGATTTGACCCCCTTTTAGTACCAGAAGAAGTAAGTGGTTAGTAATAGAAGAAAAGATAACTTGAGGAGATACATTTAATGTAATTGCTTTCAAAATGAAATCTGAAAGGTTTTAGTTAAATCTCTGGCTTGGTAGAAAGCTATTAGAAATCTGAAAAACTAACGAACCAACCCCAGTACTTGATCTGGACTTTTCATGGCCTCTCCCACCTCAGTCTTTACCTCTCTGCAGAATATAATGCTGCAGATTAAATTGTGCAGAAGTTGATGCAATGACCTTTTGAGGGCTGCAGTATTTGGGTGCTCTGCTGATATTTCCCTTTATTTTGCTGAAGATGGAACACACAACTTGCCAGCTCATTGCTGCTTTCCTCATGTTTCCTCATCCTTCCCCATTTTGTAATAATAATTCAGTATTTTCTCTTGACCTTCTTGTGAGGATCTGGTTTTTACTCTTCGGTCTTCTCCCTGAAATATTCTCTCTGTAGCCAGTGGTTTGCTGAATATGTAATTGCATGGCATTCTTCCATTGGATAATAAACAGAATAAAACAATACAAAATTGGAAAAACTTAATTTTATTCTTACTATACAGATATAATTAGAGATTTATTATAATGTGTGAGTTGTAATCTTAGGGCAAAAAATAACAAAACACTACAGCAATTATGTTTGTGAGATACAGACAATTTAGAATGAGTGTTGGCCATGTCTTAACTGTTGAGTTGCTGCAATTTTCATTTGGAACAATAGTGTATATTGGGGGGTTTGTGTACTTAATCAAGTGTAGTTGTAATTTTTGGCTTTGAAGTGATTTGAGACTCCATCTTCAATCACAGAGTGAGAAGAAGCTGTTGCTCTCTCCTGATTGACCAGACGTCATTTACTGGTAGAGTAGCTGCATTCCTCCATGTTTTTGCCTGAAGACTGAATGGTGGTTTGTCTCCTGTCAAATAAAAAATATTCAGTTTTTTAGGAAGCAAGAGCTTTCCTAAGAATGTAACAGTGATCGTGGTTTCTCAAGGAGGAAATGTTTGGAAGCACTGTCCTAATATATAGTTTGCTTGTTTGTTTGTCGTGTCCTAAATCATTGGTGAACTCAAGTGACAGAACAGCTTTTCAAAAATAATCTTTTCTGTTCTGTTGTTCCCATTTTCTCTAGACAAACCTACCAATTCTGCTGAACCTCTGAAAGGAATGGAGTTTGTTCTGTAAGCACTTATTTAGTTCGTTATCTTTCCTGACAGAGTGGGAAGAGCAGACAAAACATTTTTACTTTATTTTTGTTACAATGTCTATGATACAGAATAGTGTTAGTGGATGAAACACAACACAAATAGATAGGAACACCAGAGAAATATGTGGTCTTGGTCAGCAAGCAATGTTATCTCTTCCATAGCAAAGAAACACATTTGACTGTTTTGTGTTCTAACTTTGATTCAAAGTTCATTTTAATTGAAAATGTTCTGTTTAGGGACCTTGATTATTTTGTTTTAATGTCTTTGTTGTGGTAGTAGGTTAATTTTTTTATTCTGGAGTACAAGCAGTCTGTTTGCAGCATGGCCTTCTATTATAGCACAGTCCAGTGGCAGTTGTTTGATATGGGATAGAACTGAATTGAAAATCAAAACAGAAGGGGAGATACCAGATATCTGCAAGTTTCTCAATGTGTGCTTCCCCATTATGGCACACAAAAGGGAGACTTTACTCTCGTTTTAATCTGGTATTTTGTTCTTCACCAACTCCCAACATTATTCTTTGTCTTACCCCTTATGGGAATGTAGATGCCATCAGAGACTGCCATCCCATCCCATCTAATAATTAAAAATCCCAACCTAAATACTGAAGTAAAATTATGCCTATGACTGCCTTCCCATATCTGGAATTTTCTTATGTTTTTAAACATAACATTTAATGCTATGATGAGGATTTGCAAAAATGTTTTTGAGAGGAAGTATTGAAGAGACAGTTGATGTCCTGTGGCTGCTTGTTTCAGAAGTACATGCCAGAAATGTCACTTCACTGTTTACTGTTCAGATACCTATTAAATAAATCAGAGTAATCCCCCAGAATGAGAAAATCAAACTAAGCCAGATGGATGTAGGGAAGTAAAATGGAAGTGGTATTTTCCATAGGTTTTTAAATACCCTTGTATGAGAGGTGTTAAAAAAATTATATGTATAGAATAATGTCCTGTATTTTGCCATTTATTTGAAATATGCACATTTTACCATTAAAGGAAAACATAAATAGAGCTAGTGTTGTGGAGGTAAACCTTACAGGTTTTATCACAGCCTGTCATTTTCAAGTTTTTTATCATGATCCAGAGTAGTAAAAGAATTCTGGGTGTTTTTAAGATTTGTGAAGTGCTTGCAGATATTTTGAAACATGATACTCACGTGTATTTCCACCCCTTTTAGATAGTGCTGCAGCAGAAACACTGCTAGAGCCAGCTCCCTCTCAGGCTGTAGCTGAAAATCTTAGCAGCTTAGTTGCACTTTTTGAAAAATACAGGGGCTCATAAATTAGAAATGAGATTCAGAATCCTGAGTAAGTTTTACATTTCTGAGAAGTTAACTCATTGAAAAATATTTTCATCCCACCTATTTATTTTAAACGTTGAAGTTGGTTTGTGTGTGTTAGGATTAGTGTCTTTCTGGATCAGTTCTTGGTATATGTAGTTCTTAATTTTTGGCTTTCAAGCATAACTTTATGTCATGTTTAACTGCTTGAAGGAGCATTTGACTTTTCACATCTGCTTGAAAGCTTTAAGGTCTATTGAGTGTGGTGGATTTGGGGCAAGCTCAGTGGGAGGGGTTTTCTAACAGTTACAGAATCCTTAGAGAGCCAAAAACTTGGAGACATGTGGCTCAATCTGGAGGCTCAGGAACCAAGCCTGAATTAATCAGAAAAGCTGAATCACTGGATGAGTAGTGGTCTCTAACAATCAGATGACATAGACATGGCATCCTGTGTGTTTTGATGAGCTTCTGTACATTCAGCTTGAGGTTTTTTGTTTAGATGTTTACCTCTATGTTTGAGTTGCAAAAAAATAATCTCCCTGCTGTTGCAGCACATCAGACTTTTGTTGTTTGTGTTTGGAAAGTAATGTGTAATTAATTAGTTATGGCTGAATTCTCTGGATTTAAAAACATGTTCAAAGTAACCTGATCTGTTTTGGCTGTTGGACTTGTGCATAATGCTTAACTTGATTGATAATGCTCAAGACAGAAAGAGGTTGGCTCTTCTGTATCTACCTCCAGTGCTTCATTAATGTGTTTGAAATTAAAGTAAGCTTTCTTGATGGTCTCTCAGCAGTTATTAGAAAAGATGAAGGCAAATGACAGCTTATTTACCAATATTTCTAAATAAAACAAGAAGTGTAAATGGAACTTGGAATTTTTTTCTGTGAGAACAAAAATTTTAACATAAAGGTTTTATTACACATGAAATCTAATTATTGTTTGAAAGCAAATGTAGTAACTCTATCCTAATGAACTGTTTCTTTTTTCCCCTCCTTCTATTACCATTCTGAGGGATTTTTTTTTTTACAAATAATAAGAATGTTTAAATAGAATATGAACTGTAATTTGGTTTTTATTTTTGTGTTTTTTTTTTTTTTTTTTTTTTTTTTTTTTTTTTTTTTTTTTTTTTTTGTCTTTTAAGGTTCCTGCTAAGAGAGATCCAACACAAAGTACCATCAAAGAAGACAAAGTCCATCTGTTGAAGTATAATATAGGAGATCTAGTATGGTCAAAAGTGTCTGGTTTTCCATGGTGGCCATGTATGGTTTCTGCTGATCCTGTTCTTCATTCATACACTAAATTAAAAGGTATGTCAGTGGTGCTACAACCAACCAGATTTCTTCAGGCATACATAACCATTGTTTTGGAAAAGTTCTGTTCTTCATTTTATTCTTCATTTTACCTATTCAGCTGAATGAGTAACCAAATGGGCTCCTTCTTGTCAAGAGGAATGTTGAAATCATGTACCACTATCACTATCCTCAAGCATGTACAGCAGACGGAGCTTTTTTTCCACTGTGTTTTTTTACCTTTAAACATTCTCTGAAAGATATAAAACATGTGATGTATGAAGTTGTATGAAATTTTATTAAAAAATTATCTGATAGTAATTTCCATTGTTTTTGTGGAGAAGCTTGGAGAAGTGATATGGGCTAAAAATTTTGTTGAAGGCTAATGGGAACTAGATATTCCTGCTGATTATGCTTTATTAAAAGCAGTTTGTAATTCAGACAGCTAAATTTTGTAGTGATTCATATGAGTGATACTGTGAAATGCAGACAACAGTAGTTGATTCTAAATGCAGGGACTACAGAGTGCTAATGAAATTTTAAGTAGGAATCTGATTATTTGGTTTTTTAAAATCTCATTGCAGCTTTGTTCTCTGTTCTGATACCTCAATCTTCTGAGGCTTATCTGTGCTGGTTGTAGAATGATAAAATATTATAGGTTGGAAAGGACCTCTATATCTTATGCTCTCTCCAAATCAGAGCACATTGCTCAGGGCCTTGTCCAGTCAAATATTTAATGTGTTCACGGATGGAGACTTGATAGTCTTTCTGGACAAATTGTTACAGTGCATGGCAGCCATTATAGGAAGATGATTTTTCCCTTTCTCTGCTTTTAGGTTCCTTTGTTTTAACTTGTGTCCATTGCCTTTTATATTAGCACTGTGTGGATTAGATTGGTTAGGCACAATTTGCCCTTGGTGAGTCTGTGTGGGCTGTTCCCAGGTGCCTTCTTGTCCTCCATGTGCTTGAATGTGCCTTCTAGGAGAATTTGCCCCATAATCTTGTTGTCACTGAGAGTGAGCTAACTGGCCTACCTTGTAGCTTCCCAGAATGTTCTTGTGGTTCTTGGAAGATGGGTGCAATGTTTTCAGTGCTTGGGGTATCTCCCCTGATGGTTGACACCTTTCAAAATTTAGAGAGATCACCCTTAAAATCACATTGGCCAACACCTTCAGCTCCTTCTGAGGCTCCCATGTGGTCCCATAATCTCATAAAAAGTCTATTATAATTATTATTAAGTGCTCCCTGATTTTTTGTTAGCATGCTGTGGGTAGTGCCTCAGACTTTCAGCCTGTATCACTACACTAAGAGACCTAAAGGCTTGGAGGCAGATTTTAACATCTTGGCAAACCTTGGGGCAGAGAAGACATTGAGTACCCCTTTTCTGTGTCCTTTTGTCACTCAGTCACCTTCCCCAGTGAGGATTCCTTAGCCTTCCTTTTGCTACTATTGTATTTACAGAAAATCTTGTTGGGTGTTGCATGCCTCACTAGTTGTAACACCAGCTGAGCACTGTAAGCTATTCTTTACTGTGCTTATGCCAAACTATCCTGAAAGTTTAGAAAACCTGAAAATGGAATCCAGGAAACCTGCAGATTAAGAAGAAAATCAAGAAGTTAAAAAGTATAGCAAACCAAAGTAGGAGCACATAACTTGATTTTGATATTTGTGCTTCTGAATACTTTCACGTATTTCCTTGGATCATATATTGCATTGGATATTGTGAACAGAGTAGAGACCATTTACTTGTTGCTAGAGGTCTCAGTAACCTTGAATTATGTGTTTCCAAGTTTGGGGAAAGTGTTTTTGTGGTGGTGTTCAGGGTTGCACTGAGAGCTTGTAAAATGGACTAGAATATCCATCTCAAATTTGTAGTGAAATGACAGATTCCCATTGTGGAGGGACAGTAATCATGTGGGACTGGAAATGAGAATAATCTCGACACTTTGTAAGTGTGGTCTGAAAAAAGTGCAGTTCAGTAAGAGTTGGATTTTTCCAGTGTTATGTTATCAAGCTGGGAAATGAGTGGAAGGCTGCATTTTGGAATAAATGAATCTGTCATTTTCTCTGTAGAAAGACCAGAATGTCACTGACATAAGTTAATAGTGCTGCTTATAGAAAGCATGAAGTAAAGCCTTTGCTTTTCCAGTGGTGCCATGGCCTCTGCAGGATTACTATGTTCACTGCATCCTGGTTGGGCCATCTCATTTCAAGAAACATGCCCAAACACAGAAGGTTCTGAGGACACCATGAGCAGGAATCTGGGAGTCTGACTGCACGGGCAGACTGAAGGAACTGGGACTGTTTATTTTGACAAGGAGGAACTAAAGGAGAACCCAGTAACTCGCCATAGATAACTTCTTACATCCAAAGAAGAAAAGGCTCTCCTTATTCTGCAAAGAAAAGAGTTTAATAGTAATGAATATTTAGACTACGTATTAAGAGGAACTTGGAGGGATAAAGATAGTGAAACACTGGGATGGGTTGCCCGGAGAAATTGTGTTATCTCATTCATAGGAAGTTTTTAAGAACAAATTGAGGATCCCTAGGGCTGTAGCTAGACTCAGTGTTGTTAGTAAGCTAAGTGTCTTCTTGAGAACCCTTTCAAGCAGTCATACAATTGCTAGAATAGTTACTATTGACTCCTCAGACTAATTTTTCTCTGAGAGTTCTGATCAAACTTTCCCTGTGATTTTAGTTTTTGGCTTATTAGGTCTATTGTGAGACAGAGGTGGATTTTCAGAGAAATAAGGTTGTTGATTTGTTCCTAACTGAATTACTCTGCTCCTCGGAAGAAGCAAGTTTTATACTTCATTATCAAGAATCTCTGGGGTAGCTTTTTATAAGAAACTATAGAAATAGATCTAGCAAAAACCATTTTTGATATATTATGTTGATTAGGATCAACAGTGTATATTTCTGCTGCTAACACATGATTTCATCGTTCCATGTGGTTAGGCTTGAGAAAAGTTTGTAACTTTCAGCTTGTGGCATGTATTTATTTAATGTAAGGAGACCTGTACTGACTCAGACTAAAACTTCCTCTCCTTCAATACCCTGCCCCTGACTGTGGTCAACCACAGATGCCAGGATACAGAAGGAGACAAGTAATACCAGTGCGTCTCCAGAACACTCTCCCAAACCTTCAATAACTGGTAGTTCCACAATTCTGAGAGCAAATTATGCCTTTGTAAATAAAACACCCTTAATTCTATTATTTTATCCAGCACCATTGATAGGAATTTATTCCACATGTTATCTCAAGATTCAGGAATAGGCTCAATGATTCCAGTGGTAGGCACTATTATTTAGACTCCATAGTCAGGCAGTTACAGCTCTCCAGCATTATACTTTACGTGGAATAGAGTGTCTGTGTCAGCTTGGAACTCCCAAGGTAGCAGTTAAAACATTTTCTATTTTTAAGTTTGACTCTAATCTGCAAGTTTTAATGGAGGAGGTGCAAGAGATCTTTTAAAGTCTGATTCTATTACCTCTGCCTTTTTAGAAGTTCATTAAGTGTGAACTCTGGTGAATTTTGAAGGTGTTGTCTTCCCCCTTCAATGTAGATTAGCAAAGATCTGTAGAAGGGCAGGGTTGTACACCTGTATCTGTTCAGGAACTTTGAAAGATAAAGTTTAAGCAAATCAATGAGGCTGAGTGCACAGAGTATCCAAGCTTTGGAAACTTTCAAATACCACATTTGCAGAAACAGCCAGGTCTACATTTAAGTTAATATATATGGAAAGAACTGACAGATGATTGTAACCTTAAATTAATTTAGCAAAGCATATTCTTGTTTGGAGTTAGACTATTGGGCTTTTGTGTCAAACTTCATTGATTATAGCTCAGAGACTTTCAAGCCAATTAAGTGGGTTTTCAAAAGGTTAACCAGTTGTGCTGTGCTTTTGTCATGGTAACTGTAACGTCTCTAAAAAGACCTGAAGTCTGAAAATGCAGAGAACAGCCTACAGATATCACCTGTATCTTAAATACCTTTGGTTTTAATTTTCAGGACAGAAAAAGAGTTTTCGTCAATATCATGTTCAGTTTTTTGGAGATGCCCCAGAGCGAGCTTGGATATTTGAGAAAAGCCTTGTGCCCTTCAAAGAAAAAGACCAATTTGAACAGTTATGCCAGGACAGTGCTAAACAAGCCCTCACTAAAGCAGAGAAAATAAAGGTAAGAGGCTACCAAGTCAGACAAGATTTGCAGCTTTTCATTTGTCTGTTGCAGGTATGTACAGCTATAAGCAGGTGCTCTTGACAGCTTTGGAATCTGCTTGTTTTACAAAGGCTTGTAGTCTTGCATGGCACTTAGAGATGCCAAGAATTTGTTACTTACTGAAATCAGTACTATTCTGCTTTGTCATGGGTTCCTGCATGGTATCAGTGCTATCAAATACAATTCCATTTGAACGTCTGAATTATAGCTCTTGGAATTATTTTGTGTTAATGTTGGCATTTTGAAATGAAAACACTCCTCACACTGTTGTCTTGCCTTGCAGATGTTAAAGCCTGTTTCAGGGAAGCTGAGGCCACAGTGGGAGATGGGTGTTAAGCAAGCAAGTGAAGCAGTAAGCATGACAGTGGAAGAAAGGAAGGCCAAGTACACCTTCATCTATGTTAGGGACAGACCTCATCTGAATCCTCGAGTGGCAAAGGAAGTTGGCATTGCTGTGGAGCCATTGGAGGAGGTAGATGAGACAGCTTACTCAAATGAAGAAACCACTCAAAATCTGAAGTCCATGAAGGAGTCTGGCATTCCTAGCAAGAGGAGGAGAAGGACATCAAAATTGTCTGCCATTGATGATGCGCAAGAAAGTGATCAGTTGGAGACTAAGAATATTACACCTCAAAAGTCATCCGAACAGGCAGAATCCAAAAGAGGGATAGGCTCCCCTCTCAATAGAAAGAAAACTCCAACATCTACTCCAAGAAGCAGGAAAGGCGATGCAATATCTCAGTTTTTGGTCTTCTGTCAGAAGCACAGAGATGAGGTGAGTCTGTTTTAGCTGTTACTGTTGTTGATTATCTCCTCTCATTTCTGTCCTTACAGAGACTTCCTTACTTGGTTAGCAGAACCAGTTGTTACTGTAGAACCTGTAATGCTGTGGGCAGGACAAGATGTGCTTGCATCAAATCTTAGTCTAGATAGGAACAGAGAAAGGAAGAGCAGTATAAACAAGGTAGTGATAATGCCATTGTACCTAAAGCATAAATCACGTTAGTATCTTCCTATGTAATTTAATAGTTCTTTGTATTAGCCATGATTATTTAAAATGTATGTAAAATACAGTAGATAATGCATATATATATGATCAGGCAACTATAACCCAAGTTATGCTCTTTAAAGCAATCTTCTTTTAGTTAGCTTATACATTCTTCCTGAAGAGCTGGGTCGATTACTTTGATGTGTTCCCTTGTCTTTGAACTCCTCAAAAACTTAATTTATTTATCTAAAATCTTCTGCTGAGCTTCAAAAGAAGCCAGTTACCCCAGCTTTTGAAATATCACAGTCAGTGATTCTGTCTGCTAGTGGAGAAACTAGGTCCTCTTGAGAGGATTACACTCCAAGACAAGGTAGAACAAGTACCTTAATATGAACATTTCTTAGGAAGACTATTAAAAGTATAAAAGCAGTACAGCTGTTCTAGCTCATTACTTTAAAATCAGAACCATCATTTTTCTTCCTTACAACCCTCTGCTCCATTTGCAGTACAATTTCATGCACTGAAAGAAGCATGAGTTCTCACATTTTCTTGTAGCTGTACTTTTCCATAATACCACAGGACCAGAAAGTTCAGTCTTAGTCACACTCTTCAGCTACTGAATGGTTGATGTCACTACAGGACATTAGTGTTAGAAAAAATTAACAGAAACTTTATAAAAAAAAGTTGAAAACCAGATTCTCTTGAATGGAATTCAGTTAGTTGTGGTTCAGCTTAGGATCTTTAGATCATTGCAACTGAAATTAATATGGAGAATTAAAATGAATGCAGCATTATAGCATTACACACACCTTTTAGTGGCTTTGTTCAAATTGAGAAAAGCATTGCTGTTCAGTTTGCTGGCTCCAGAGTTTTGTAGCCAGACTTACTGAATAGAGGTTTTGACATAGTCATTATGAAATCTGTATGGGTAAATCATCTCTCTCATGTTTGAGAAACTTGTGTTGTATTTCCAGTTCTTCTGTAAGTAACCTTGTGTCCTATATACTGGCAAGGGGAATTTCCTCAGCCTTTCATGTAAGTAGCAAGAAGAACTGGATTACAAAAACTTCAGACATGAGGTAGCTACAGATTACAGTCCCTCTAACGGATCAGGGCAGCAGAAACCTGTCTTTGCTTTCTCTGGGTTCAAAGTTAACTCACAGAGTAGGGAAATACCATTTAGATATTCATGCTTATTGCACAGAACCTATAAGCTCAGTTTAGGCAACACTTCCAGCCTGTCACATTGCTTTTAAGGGCAGTTTTATGCCCTAAGTGGAAGGCTGGGGTTGTATTCAAACTAGTATTTGGAGTTTCCCCTTCTGTTACCTGGTTCTGCTTATCTGGTTCAACTCCCAGGGTTTGCTTTACTCCAAGAGTTTGCTGTCTTGCTGTTCTGATGCTTTAGAAGGAGTGGTAACATTGGCTAAAAAACAGACCCTTTTTTGAGCTACTTGTTTTGGTGGCATCTGAGGGATTAGTGTATGGCTGCTTTAGTATTTGCATGTAGAAACTTAGAAGAAAGGAAAGTGTAGACCCAGAAGTGGTTCTCTGGTCCCTAGACTTGGGAAGGGTTGGAAGTGAATATTTTTAATATAGTTAATACTTAAAAGTAGATCTGTTTCTGCTCTGTCTTGTTTGGAGTCCAGCTTTGTACAGTAGCAGGATTTATATATCAGTTTGGTTTTAATTACTACTTTTGTTATTTTTTTTCTGGGGATAAGGGGCGAGGAATAGTTGAAATGTTTAGAAACTAATGATGGCTGCTGGAAGACCGAGTGAACTGCTGGAAAATGGTTTTAATGATTTAAGAGGCATGCTTCCCTGAGGGAGGCATTGACAGCTTGGAGCACTTACATGTCTGCAGTGACGCATTAAGTACTTTGTGTTGTTACCAGTGGAGTAAAGATACATTTTGTACTGTTGGCGTTCTTATGTGCTTCCTCTGTGAAATACAACCACAGTAATAATTAGAGGGGAGTGTCTGACTTGAGATAAAGGTATCATTCAGTGAGATGCAGGCAGCTATAATAATGTTTATTCACTGATCTGGGCCTTGAGTCAGTTTAGAGGTAAACTAAGAAAATTTCACTAGTAGGGTTTACAGCTGAAGATTTATGAATGCATAAGGAGTTGTTGAACATGAAGTTTGTTCAGATGACCTAAGTCATACCTGGACTAATTACTATGTTTTCCACACCTATACTGATACTGATTCCCAGACCTAAAGAAAAATCCTCCATGTGTTCCATAGCATAGTTATAGTAAGTACCTGGGAGAAGTGTGTGATTGTCATGTATGAGATAAGCAATACATAATTTCCAGCATGTATGTCAGGCTTGCATATTACAGTATGAAGACTTTGGAGAAGACTGCTGGGCATTAGCCTTGGAGACCTTCTTTGCAAGGATCCCATAACCATTTAGAATCATAAAGATATTTTGCTTGTCATTTCACGGTGCTCCTAATCAGCTGAAAGGTGCTTTTATTTGTATTTTGGTCAGGCTGGAGGTGATGTGAAGCTGTATCTAATTCGTGTGAACAAAGTAGTTATTTTTAAGGGAGTTAAATAGCTCTGCCCATAGACTTAGTGGGAATGGTAAAAATTTAAGGTAATTTCTTTTCCTAAAGAAGTGAGGTTTGTGGGAGTGTATCTTGTGGATCTGTCTAAGTTCTCCCGTCTCAGTAACTTTTTTGACATTGTGGATTTTAATCAAACTTGGAGTAGAGGCCTCCAAAGGTAGTTGTATTCTCCAAACTACACAGATGGGTTACACCAGGTAGAAGCAAGAGAACTCTTAGTACTCTACTAGGGGAAAAGTTACAGCATGAATTCCCCCACTAGACACTGAATAATCCAAATGAAAGGAAGGTACCACAACTTTTACTTTGTTTGACCCCAGGAAATGCAGTTTTTAGACACTAGGCTCTAAGAGATAAGGTTTAATGATTTCCAGTAATCACAGAAAATTTGTATTTCTCTTCTGTTGCATGGCATTACGGTTTAGATGCTTGGCTTTGTAGGCCTAGTTTTTATTTTGCTCCATGATTTTGCAGTGTTGGTTGCATCATTCCAGTAATAGGATTTGAGAGAATGCTGGGTAGTGAGATGGGAGGCATTGTTTGAAAAGCTACTGTTTCATTTCTGCAGAACATACAATCTTAGAGCTTTTTGACTTCTGTGATTATTTAAATCTGCTTTGCCTTCAGTAGAACTACAGTAGTAACTGAAGGACTTCCAAGAGGATTTTTTTCTTTGTTTTTAATACTGGATTTTCTGCTTGTGTTGAATAAACTTACTCAAACTCTTAAATTCCATGCTGATTGCTGTTGTGTCTCATGCTCGTGTTACTAAGATGCACAGTTCTTAATATGTATATACATGGTATAAAATGATGAATTAGTACAAGAAAATTTTGCATCAGGTGCTAACTTGTGTAAATCCATCTGCAAAGATAAGTGTCATGAGTTTTATCTTTAATGAGTTCTCCTATGAAATTATGGGTGTCTTTGTAGGCAAGTACATATTCCAGTGTTGCTTGTCTGTCTTTTGTGGTACTTCTTCAAGACATACCAATTTTTTGAATGACCAAAAGACAAGATTTGCACTTACTCCATCTTTTTGGAATGTTAAAAGGCAAATATATACACTTCTGAAATTATTCTTAGTTCTTCTGAATATGCTAATAGGTGTGGCTTGGGTGGTTTGGTTTTTTTTTTTTTAGAGAGAAAAAGAGACAGAGGTGGTTATTCAAAGAAAAACTGGGGACAGAAGGGTTTAATCTACTTCTCTCTGCAGGAGAAATATTAGATAACTTGTTTGTATCCAGTTTTCCAAAGCAATAGAAGTATGTATGCCATTCTTTTCAATGGTCACCTTTTTTAATACAACTCTATTTCTATATGTATAGGTGGTGGCTGAACATCCAGATGCTTCAAGTGAGGAGATTGAAGAATTACTGGAATCACAGTGGAATATGCTTAGTGAAAAACAGAAAGCTCGCTATAACACAAAGTTTGCCATAGTGACCTCTCCCAAATCTGAAGAAGACTCTGGTAAACGTAAAACTGTGCTAGTGTACTCTAACTAAATTTGCTATACATAGTGGTGTTAAACTAAGCACATATTTGAGACCTGTAGGGAAAACAGCTTTCACTGTTTTCCAGTTTTAATTCTTGGTGTTTGTGCCAATAGCAAAGGAATGCCAATGGTTACAATAAACGCAACCCACAAAGTCTACATTTCTTGCTCATTGTTCTGAAAAGTTGTTATATGTAAACCTTCTACTGTTTAGAGATTGCTGGTTTCTCATTCTTCTTCTGCCCACAAGCAGCTGCCATTGCATCCACTGACTGTGGGAAGGCAAGACAAAGTGTTACTACTAGTAAATTATGAGTTAGTTTTTTACAGAACAGCTAGAAAATGGTTTAAAAAGTTTAATCAGAGCTACACCTTTTGCTCATATATACCTAAAGTGTATTACCTTATATCATCATCAACTTGGGAAGAAATATTCCAAACTTTATTCTGAAACTTTCACTTGTTTGGCATTTCATTGTGCTACTCAAAGATTTTAGGCGATTGTACAAGGTTGCAAATATTTTTTATTCTCCTTTTATTTTTTGTTGCTGTTGTCTAGCATTTAGTCTTAAAGAAAACAGTCTCAATTATTTTGTAAAATATTTGAGGGGTTTTGGAATTGCTTGTTTGAGAAGGAAGAAGATAGCTTGGCATTTGCATGAACTTTATAAAATGTAGCTATTATTTTTCAAATTTGAACAGCTTTACAGCACTGTAAGAAGACTTGTTACTAGAAGTCAACAGGTGCTGCTTTGGGCAATGACAAGAATGAGAGGGAGTGTTTGAAAGTTTGTGAGACTTGGAAAAACTTGTATAAAAAACAATAGCAGTCAGTTTTGTTAACTGTGTGTGCGTGAAATAACGTCATTTTGTGGAAAACAGAAGTTTTTAACTTTAAATTTTAAGTGTCAAATATTTGGATATCAGTTTTAAAAAAAAACCCACATTCTGTATCTCTCAAGGTTCATCATTGAAGAATATTGGAGAGGCCAAACGTAAAGTGTTTCAAGACTCACCTAAAAGGAGATCAAGATCCAGAAGTAATTGAAATTTGTGTTGTGTGCAAATAGTTCATCATTATAAGTAGCTATTGAGTGTATTTTTTAATGTAATCGCCCACGTATCATAATCTCTTTATTTTATCTCAGATGTTGTCTTCCTTGACACTAGAATTTTAATGGATCCCAAATTAAATATCTAAACACTGTAATGCTGAATTTTGTTCACCTTCCTCAGTGTCGTATTACAAGAAATGTAATTGAAATTGTACCTGTACCAGGTGTTTCTAGTACATCTATTGTGTACATTTAGAGCTATCTAGAGATGGAAATCTGTCAGATCAATCATTCCCCTACCCAAATGCTCTTATCTTAAGCTTGGAAGAATATTGTGGGATTTCCTTTGCTGGCTTTTTGTAAGTAGCAGGTTCTCCTGGAGCCATTTCAGTCTTCTTTGTGGATTCAGAGTTTGATAATAGAGTATGTCCTAGATGACTGAGATAAGAACATTATTTTGAAAGTTATCCATATTTTCAAGTTGCTATATTTTTAATATTTGCAGGTATTTGTTCCCACTGGAATAGAATGCTTGTAGGTGTAGAACAATTTTCAGTTAAGGTATTTGTGCCCCCTGGAGCTTGCAATCTTCATACTAATAACACTCTGTAGCTTCATAAACTAGAAAGTACTGGAGAGTGTAATAATGTTGTCATTTCATCCTGATGAAACAGACCACTTCCTAAACCTTCATCTGTCTTTTTGAGGTAGAATGAGTGCAGACAATAGCTGAACCTGAGAAAGGGGTGTGTAGTTTATCACTGGGCTTTTGTAATTTAGCAGCTGCTTGAGCTTTACAGTGAATGATCATCTAAATATGTTAAAAAGTCTGTTGGTTTAAAATGACCAATGTAGTTCTTTTCTTATGACTTTGGTTCACAAAGGAAGGGGATCTTATGGTCTCTTGTAAAACACAAGTAAGTGTGCTAGAGAGAGTCTGAAACTGCCATACCAGAAGGAGAGAATTAATCTGTATGGTTGGTGATATCTTGTCTTTTCCAGAGTCCCCTCAATAGATGTCACCAGATCTTCATCTGTATCATTTGGAGAACTCAATAGGAGACTTAAGGAGGAGACTTAAAAATTTATTTCAGTGATAAGGCACTGTTACATAGTGCCAGGAGAGATAAAGGCTGTATAGATCAGTCATGTGCAGTCTAACAATATGAAACAAATGTTGGGCAGTAATATTCAGATCTTTAACTAGTGCTAATACAGGTGGAATAATTTTCTAAAATGAGTATGAAGCAGTTGATTTGCATATGTAGTACAGGCAGTCTTCAGCACCAGAAACCAGAGCTTAAGCATTAAGAGGTCATCAAACTGTGTTAATGTTTAACTGTGTTTTAAAAATAATGACTGACAGAAAAGTAACTTAAATAACTAGATTAGTTTCAAAATAATTTGAAAGTGAGTTTTAGATTATTTTTCATGTAAGTTTCCCCCATCCCCCATCCCAAGGTAACTTACATGGAAATAAAAGAAACCAAAAAAAGAGGACAAAGGAACCTACAGAAGATTTTGAAGTTCAGGAAGCACCTAGGAAAAGACTCAGGATGGATAAACAGAATAATCGGAAGGTAATTATGTTGTTGGTTTGTTTGGGTTGATTTATAGCAGCACCAATTACATTGCTGTAGTTAAGTTTGTCAGCATTTCCATTTTCAGGATTTAAAAAGTAATGTCTGTATATCATACCAAACTTGTAAATATTCAGAGGTCCATGTGAGCTTACTGCTGTGAGGTTTGGGTTTTTTTTCCTTTGGTTTTGAGGATGGAGGTGAGGCAAGCTGCACTTGCTACTTAAACTCTGGTGAAAATCTATGCTGAGAAAATCTCTTCCCTCAAGGAACGTGCAGAGACATGACCTTGCTGGGTTGTCATGCTTTGTAGAGCTTTTTCTTTCCTTCTGAATTGGAGTTCAGAGATATATGCAAGAACATAAAAGGGTATCTTCAGTCAATATTTAATTTAGACAAAAGTCAGGGGGGAAGAGGAAAGCAAGTAAAGCAAACCAGAAAAACTACTTCTTAAGAACTGGAACATCTATAGAACATTTGAGTGACATGCTCACCTGGTTCTTAAGTTAGGAAACTGCAGTAAATATTACAGTATATTTATCACACAAATCACAGGCTCCTAATCAGTTTAGCTTGCCTTAGAAAAAGATAATTCCTAACATAGGTCACTGAAACTGTATATGTGGATACAGTTCAAATCTTGTAGAGACTTAAGCATAGATTTATTTAGTCATGCAGGCAGACCAGTGAACTTCATGGGTTTCACTTTTGTGGAAAGCTCAGCTCACAAGTGTTTTCTGATATGTTTTGTCAGTATCATACTGCAGTGTGAGTATCACAGACCTCACCTCAGGATTTCAGTGGTACAGCAGTTAAATAAAGAGAAGAAAGGGTAGTGGGTTCATTTGGAAAATTAATTATGGAGATCACATTTGTAGATATCAACTTGTTTGGTAGGCTCATTATTTTACTACCTCTGATATTGTGGATATTCAGACAACTTGCTTAGTTCAATATAAAAAATAAGTAGAATTTCAGATAGCCAGGTTCAATGAACTTAGCAAGGGACAAAAATAATTCTTAGACAAATGCTGTGACCTTTGCAGAAAGAAGGTCCAAAAATTGACCTTCTAATGGATTAGTCATTGAATATGTTTTATATTCTAGGAGAAGGTTTTGAAACCCTTTTAAACTTTGAATTCACAATAATACAGTAGATCCATGGAGTAATGAGGTTGGTTTACTGTAATTCTTGCTGCAAAGTCCTTGTTTTGACTGTCCCTGGAGTTACTTCTTTACTGTCTCCACAGTACTGGCATACTGCAGGTAGCCTACATTATCACAAGTAGAATGAAAAGTGGTTGCAACACAGTTGATGCAGAGGAGGTTCTGGTATGTTTGATACTATGATGCAGATGTGGATATTAACAGGAAAATAAGTAAATAAATCAGGTGAATGATTCCTGTAAGATGATACATATCACTAAAATAGTTGACTTAGTCATGTGCATTAAAAAGTGTTGTGCTCTGCCTGATCCATTTCTCAGAAGTTATTACAAGGACTCAGGTGTGTGTCATGTTAGGTAATTGGGAAACTCTAAATGCATACAGCAGTTTTTGTGCTTCTGTCCACAGAAGGGTCAGAGATGTTGTAGAATGGTTGCTTTGTGGGTTTTTTTTATGTAGTCTTTGTCGTAGTCTTTTTCCTGCCTTCAGCAGCCCAGGTTACTTCTAGCTCTATGTACTGCTGTTTAGTAAAACATTTAGTGAATGACAGTGAAAGTGTGTATGTAATGATTCAAAAAAAGCAAACATTAATTGTGCACCTTCCTTCTGTTGTTCCCAGTTTATGTGAAGGGTTTTGTTACAATCATTTTGGATAGGAGGAGCTTTAATGACTTTCTTTCATGAGAGTTGTGCATTATCCTCTCCTTTTTGTCTTTAATTCCTATTTATGAAATCTAAATGTTTTCACACAAAGTGATCAAGTCATAAGTACCCACATGGAAGTTGTGAAAAGCTAGTTTGTTCATCAGTCCTTTCATGATGTATATAAAATGCACATTAACAAAATGAGGGTTCTATGAAGCATGCTGTAGATTAAAGAGTGAACTAAATGGTACATTTCCTTTCATTTTTACAGAGAAGTGTTACAGTAGTCCTGTAAAACTGATAGTAGGAGTCTCCAGTGGCATCAGTGGTAGGGTGTCTTAGTCTAGAAATCAGTAAAAGCAGAGTTCAGCAGAACTCTATTAGAGTAGTCATTCATATTTATTTTACAAAGCAAGCAAGTTCTCTGGCCTTTGAGGTGTTCACCTGCACATCTTTTGTAAAATGTCAGGTGAAGAATATGATCAGGTATGTAAAACCTGTTCAGTAGAATTGTTCTTGCTGGTAAGGTGAGCATTTGTCAGGGTTAAGCATTTTTGGCTGCAACTTTAGTGACTTATACAAATGGAAAAAAAAAAAAATGTCATGTGTAAGGAACAGTATCTTAAGGTCGAAAAAGCTTTGATGAAAACTTAGTTTTCAGCCTAAACTTCTAGTAATAAATTCTCAATAGGGAGAAAGTTTGTGTCGTTTATGCTCCCTTGAAAATAGTGTTTTTATTTTGGAAATGCTGAAACAACCTTAACCATAGTAATTTAAAAAATGGCACTGCTATAAGTTACGGAGTTGAAAGCAAGCCTGTCTGAGACTTAAAATTCTGCACAGGGTTTATTCTTAAATTTATATACTATTTCTGTAGTTTACTTTTAATAATTAAAAGATTTTAATTTGACCAGTTTAGACAAAGAATAGTAAGGATAATTTACATGTTTTCTGTTCATTTATAGCTCCCCTTTTGGATGTGCTGAGTTTGGGATGGATAAGTGGGGTGCTGGAATACTGTGTTCTTTAATTTTTCTCATTTGTTTGTGGGTTTGTACCCTTTGCTGTAAATGAATTTGACAAAATCAGGTAAATGGGGCTAGCTTAACTACATTATCATTCAGATATTTGTAAAGACACTTTCTTTTTAATAACATAAGTCCAGAAGTAATTGCCAGTTTTATCCAACCACTCATAAATCAGGAGGTTTTTTATTTTTTCATATTTCTTTTTGTGACAGAGGGAGACAAGCAATGACAAAACAGCAAAAACAAACTCTTCTAAGGTCACAGAAACCTCCTCTTCACAAAAGAACCAGTCAGGTAATGTGGTCAGAATAAGTTTTAATGTAACTTTTTCAATTAAATAATTTTAAAATAAACCGGTTATCTGAGGCAGCCAGCTACATTTTGCTGAGCAATAACCAGTTACAGCCTCTCTGCCAGATACGGGGGGGAGCGTTCCCTCTTCCTTCACTACCACCATTTTGCAACTTGATACTTGACTGAAATTGTGTATTGCTGATCTAAAGCAGCAGTTCACAACTTCACCGTTTGATGGCACCAAATTAAAGCTATTGCCCTCTGAACTTGGCAACCTAATCCTGCTGCTCCAGGTTGTCATTGTGCATTAGCCCAATAAAACAAGTGCAGTGACCATCAGTGCCATCAGTTACTTAGTCCTTTTAAATGGTGCTTGATGGGAGGCAGAGTGGAGCACAAGAGGGAACTCTAAATAACCTTGGACCAAAATTCCGAAGTCAGACTTGTAATGATGCTCAAGTTTAAGTAAGGTAACTTCTGTTCAGAGCATGTCTCTTTAGGTCCTGTAATGATATGGCAAAGATAAGTGAGCTTCAGCAAGTTCTGCACCCTGCAGGAGGGGTGTTGTGCCATAGATAACATCTGGTGCTTGGCTCCTATCTATTACTTCCTTTAACAAAGTGTTAGTGGTACTCAGACTGTACTGTGAGGTCATATAGGCCTTCTGATGTTTATCTGAGGAGATAAATTACCTTTGCTTTAAAGAAACTGTAAGTCACAAAATATCTTGCTTTTAATAGCTTTTAATAGAAATGAGCTGTAAAAATTCTTAGCCATTTCTAGTACACATATTTAGTAGAAAACTTGGTATTTTTAAAATCAAAGCAAAACACATGGTTTCAGAAACTTACTTTGTGTTCTTTCAGCTACGTAGGTGCCCAGAAGACCTACCTAAATCATTCCTTTATCTGAAGGAATATTTTAAATGGCTTCAGGGAGATAACATTTTAAAGTTCCAAACTTCACTTTGTAAACCAAAATTATTTTACAGCAACGAAAAATCTGTCTGATGCATGTAAACCTCTGAAGAAGCGAAATCGGGCTTCAGCAGCAGAATCTTCAACTCTTGCTTTTAGCAAGAGTTCATCTCCTTCAGCTTCCTTAACTGAGAATGAGGTAAAAAAAAAGTGGTGTTTGCACACAGCCATTTAAGTAGAGAAATTTTCAGGTGTGAATCTTGTTTAAGAAACAAAATCAAAGGCAAATTCTCTAACTTTGGTGCTCTAGACAAATTACAGTTTTGGCCTCTGTGAAACCTGTTAATGTGTGCATTGCAAATTCATTTATTGTAATACAAACGTCTGATTTGGGGACTATTGTGGTTTTTAATGTACTTAACCAACAAAGTTTTAGAATTGTAACCTTCTATTAGAGGCAAAGTAAAATGCCAGTGTGTTCTGTATTTTCTTCTACAGACTTTATGTAAGTGTACTACATTAGTTACATTATGTAACTCAATCTCATCATGTTGCCATAGCTTTTATATTGAAGCAAATTTCCTAATCCTCTGTTTAATATGGAACTGGACAGTTTTCTGAGCAGAGCCCCTTTGAGCTCAGATTAGTTTTCAGGCTGTTAAGTGCTATTTCTCTGTGATGCAAATAGCTTCATCCCCAGCAGAGTTCAACAGGCAGTGAAGGATGTATCTTTTTGATACTTTCTTATGATAATCCTAGCTCTGCATACTTGGAACTGTAATTCTTCTCAATTGACATAGAGTAAATTAAATGTATGTACCAAAAATGTACTCATAAAATCCATTAAGTCATTCCCCAAGTTATATACACTATTAAAACCAGTCAGCCAAAGAGTGGCAGCATGAGGGTGAGATATGCATGCTGTTTTGCAGGTGGATTCAGAAATGTAGTTGGTAGGAATTAGTAAAATATCCATAGAAAAACAGCTTCAAGCATTTTGTATTACAGAAGCTGTAGTAAAAAATACCTGCCTGCTAACAAGGGAGTAGGACTTCCACCTAGCCTGGAGTCTTTTTCATCTCCCCTAACAAACGTATGAGATGCTTAGACACTATAATAAATGAAGTTAAAATATCTAGGCAGTGTTCAGCAAATGGTTTGCCCCTGGGTGGGGGAAATCAGGTTGCATGTTTATGGCTGTGTATCTTACTGTAGCTGGAAAAATATTTTAACAAAAAAAAAAACACACAAAAAAAACCCCCAACAAACCCCAACAAATTTTCCCTCCTGTACCCCAATAAAACAAGCAAAGGAAGTCCCACAGGAAATAGTGTCCATAGCAGCAGTCAGGTAAAGTAGTAACTTCCATCTTTTGGCTTACCAGCTTCTGCTTTTTTGGCTTTGCTGCTGGGACCTGCTGTGTAACAGCTGTCTGTGTTTAGGACCATCTCTTCAGCCAGACCAGTTTAAGGAACATACTGGGGTTTTGGCTCTAAATATGCATCTCAAGTATTGTAATCTCAGGAGAAAGATTTCTGGAGATTTCATTTTATAGACACGGTATCTAGAAACATAAGAATCTTTCTCGACAAAATGTTCATTTTTGTAGGGTTTTGCATTGGGATTTAACAGTTCACTTGTGAAAAAAAAAAAAGAAAAAAAAGAAGAAGATAAGGTTGTATAGGTGGAGATGGAAATTTAAAAACTTTGCTCTTAATTTACTCATCTAGTGCTGAGCAACATCATATGTTCTCCTTCCCTGGAGACATTCAAAGCCCACCTGGACATGTTCCTGTGTGACCCTGCTCTGGCAGGGGGGGTTAGACTAGATGATCTTTCCAGGTCCCTTCCAACCCCTAACTTTCTATGATTCTGTGTTAAGAAAAATTAACATCACACGGTGCTCGCAGAACACAGACACAAAAACTATAAAGTGCATTATTTTCAAGGATTTAAAAGGTTTGAAAATATCAAAAACATCCCAATCAATGTAACAGAAAATACACTGTCAAATTACAGAGCTTCTGCAGGACTGAGTGCAGGGGAGAGTAGGTTAGTGTTCCAGATCCTTAAATGGTTTAAAGCTGCACTGACCTGAACTTGTACCATCTAAGGATTAGGTCCAGTTTGTTTCCAATGATATTAGATATATTTTGCCTTTAAATAAAACAAATGTCAGGCATGTGTTTCTGAACTTACTATTGATCAAATCTACAAAAGAATGAAGAGTATAAATTTTGGGTTGTGTGGGTGGCTTTTTTTATTTTTTCCTTTTGTATTATTATTTAGTACTTGTCTAAATGGCTAAACATGGGTGGGCCCTGAAAGTGTTCATCCAGAGAGAAAACTTCTCCAGACTGTTAAGGGAAAGAGTTAAAAAAGAAATAGAGTAATGAAACAATGAAAGCTTTGCACAGCTAATGGGATAGGATGTAATTCTTCTCAACATTAAATACATTTACTAGTTAACTTTTATATTTCTATGTTCACTATAATACTTCTAAGTGTTGGAGTAGATACTGTCTTAACAAAGACAGAAAGCGTTCTGCATATTCCACAAGCACATATGTCTCCACAAGCAATACTAAGTGAATTCTGGCCTTTTTTTTTTTTTTTTTTCTCCCCTCCATTCCTTTCTCTTTTCTTTTCCCCCACACTATTTGTGGACAGCTGGATATGACTGTTATTTGTCAAGGACTTTTACCAGCTGCACACCTCTTAAATGTCAGTCCATCACAACTAAGTTCTAGGAAAGGTATGTTCAATAGGAAGTATATGCTCAGTTTCTTCTTGTTTGAATGATGCATCTTGTTTGACATTTTAAAAAGATTTTTGGATGCTTTTTGTTGTTATTGGGGGTATTTTTTTAAAGAGGTTTACTTGAAATATAAAGTTAGTCAAGGATGAATTTTCAATTGATAAGTTACTTTGGGTATGTCATTTACAGGGGACAGAGATAGGGGTGGGGGTGTGGACTTCTGCCTTAACAAAAAAAAAATTATAGACCTGACATATCAGAGATTAGAAAGTAGGCTTTCACTCCTCTAAAAAGATTGGGCTTTTAATTAGCTTTAGGATGGATGGATAGACAGAAGCAGTAAGATGTTTATACGTGAATAAAGAAAATTTTATACCTGCATTTAATCTTGAAACAAAATACTTAATTTTACTTCTAGGCACTTGACATCAGTAATCATTTCCTGCAGTAGTTCATGTCAAATACAATTCTGTTTAAAATCCAGTTCTTAATGAGCAACTGCTAGAGCCAGAGGTGAGAAAGATACTCAACACTTCGGAGTCTGCAAAAGCTCAGAGAAGTTTTTTACTGCCAACATAAGACTTGGTTTTAACTATCCAAAAACTCATGATATTTGTGAGAAGTTATACAGGTGGTGTATTCTCATTTCTGTTTGTTTTCTACCTTGGCCCTCCACCCTCCAGTAATGTAGCAGGTGCCAGTGGAGTGTAACCAGTATTTTTTTAAGAAATAAAAAAGGCTTTACATTACCATAACTGCTGGATTATTGGCACACTTTGTGTGTTTGCATGAAACATACATGCTTTAGCTTTTTGATAAATTTTTGTGATTATTGGCTGGCTTCATTAAATTGGATGTATTTGTTGACAGCAGATAAGTGTCATAGTATCCTACAGAGTCTAGATACTACTTCTGGATTTGTCAAAGAAATTGTAATTTTTTTCTAAGAGAGGACAAAATAAAGCACGTGTAATACTCTCAATTTGTAGCTAGTCTGTCATTCATCATATCCTCATGAATTGTGAACTGACCAGCAGATGGCAGTTTAAAGAAGCCTCTGAAAGGTTTTGAAGGTGTTGCTTTTCTTCTAAGTTCCTTATATCTTTCCTAGAGGGTATTCTTTCTGCTCTCTGTAACGTTCAGTGTCAGAACAAGCTCACTTGCTGGATACAGCTACAACTTCTTGTGTTTTCAAGGCCTAATAGTGCAACTTATGCAAGTTGTTGCAACACAATAATTATATAAGCCTTAAGTTTTGTTCTTTTTCTGATTATTAAACATTTCGTTTTTACTAGCAATTTTAAGGTAGATGTGGTTTATCTTCATTTTTAATGGGTATTAGCATGTATGTACAATGGAGAAAATGTGTCCAATTTGTAAAAGGTAAGGTATTTGATTGAGAAGGCAGTCATGTGAGACATGTACAACTTGCAACTTAAAAAGTACATCAGCTCCATTTATCAACCCAGGTGTCCAGTTGTACCACAATATACAACTAAAATATTCTAGGCACGCTTACTCAAGGTAAAAATAACTGTCCTTGAGATGCTAAGAACAGGAAGAAAGGAGTCTGTGTTATTTTAAACAAACTACTGTCCTAAAGAAAACATAGTTGCAGCTAACCTTGCAGGCTGTTAAAATTGGTGTGGTTCTAGCGTTTCATTCTAGATTCCCTCAAAGATAATTCTCCCTTTGAAACAATACTAAATGATAATTTAATATATAGTGCCACTTTAAATCCTCTGACTTAGCAGATAGTTGTTTTCTGTGTTTGTTTCTGTATGCTTATACATTTTTTTTTCCTGTTTCAAAGCATCAGTAAGCAGTCAGGGGTGCATTTTTGTGGAACACTACAAGTAATTGGACTTGTTTCTTGCTAAACTTCTGCTAAACCTTCTAACAGTTGAAATGACCTGCATTGCCCACCAGATCATACAGTTTTGTTACAGTGCTTCTACTTTTACATGGAAAATAATTCTAGCCTTGACTCTTGTTCTTTGGCAGCACATTCTGTGTAGAAAATTAAGAATCTTGTGTAACTGTTCTCATCTTGTGTATTTCATGGTGTAGGATTTTATTCCACATCCCCTACCAAAGTATCACAAGTATCTGTAGGCAATTTTACACTGTTCTAGAATGTTCATGGAGTCTTAATTAACCTTCCAGGCAAATTCAGAAATGCATAATATCCTTATCTGAAACGTCTAACTCCTGCTAATAATAAAAATGAAACTTGTCCCAGGCCGTCTTTTTTGCTATTACAGTACTGTGTACACTTGTGGCACTGCATACTTGAGTTTATCTAGTCTAGCAGTATGGGCCAAAATACCATTCTTCGTTCAGTTCAGGAATTCTTATACTGAAATAAAGAAAATGTTAACTGTAACTCAATTGGCTCTGTCAGTTTTTCTGTCTCCGTGTGGGTGCACGATAGATTGTCTTTTGAATACAGTCTCATCTATTGTTTGTATGTTGCTTATTGATTTATTACTATATAAGCTGTGCTTAGATTAAAGAAAAAAATTTAAAAAGAACCCTCTAGCCACTGAGATCTTGTTAGTAAGAAGAAAAAAGTGCAGTTGGGGTTTGTCTGTGGAAGGACTGAAGAGGTTGCTCATCAGAACGTGCATACTCCAAACTTCCTAGAAAAAGCTCTTAGCCAGGCCAGACCACTTCCTCCTGGATGACTGTGGTATTGCAATCACTGACTCAGAAGTCATGTCAGCAAGTCTGAGCTTGTAGCTGTGTCCTTAGTTTTAAGGAAAGTGGAAATTAAGAGCCAGCAGCATTCAGAAGTCACGGAAACGTGCTTCTAAAATGCTTATAAAAAACTGTGGTGTATCTGTTAGAGGTAGCAGGTGACCTGAGAAAGAATGCCACTAAAGCCAATGAGTATGTACCTTAAGACAACTGAAAGAATGGTAGGTCTCTCTTTGTGGTCCCTTTCTTTTATAGGTCCTGCTATGGAGGTGACTTGGCTGCCAAACAAAAAAGCAGATGGAAATTATTTTCTGCCACACTTTGTTTTCATTTTATATACCCCTAGCTTTCAGAGAGGTGTACATAGTGGAATGTGTTTCAATTTGGTGTTCTACAGCCAGAATTATAAAACGAGATGCTTCAGTAAAAGAAGGGGCAGTGGGAAGGTAAACATTCTCTGCTCTGGGAAAATTTGCCCATTGCTTTTATAACTGCTTAAACACAATGTGACAGAGCACCACCATTGTCTTGAATATGACCAAAGCTTGTAGTTGCTAATACTTAAGAAGTGCTGTTAAGCAAGCATATACAAGTAATACAAGAAGTGATATTATATAAGACTGAATGAGTTATGAAGTGAGTTTTCTGAGGAATAATTTTTTTTTATATAATGAAAATTGCCCTTTGGTAGCTAGAAGAGTCTGGCAAGGTGTGTGACTGGTGGAGTAATAACACTTGGAGCCATTCCCATGTAGGCACCATAGATGCATAACCTTTTTCACTCAAAATTTCTGCCTTTTTCTTGAACCTTCAAACACTGGGCAGAGGAAGCATGTCTGAATTAGATCTGGAAGAAGTCCTAGTGAAGCTGAAAAGCACAGAAGTGTGAATGTTGTTCACTTTGCAATTGCTAACACACAGTGAATAGTATTTGCAACTTGCTTCTGCTCCATGAGGCATGAATTTTTGCCTCAATGAATACTGATGATCTGGTCCCATAGGACATCCTTTAGCCAGGAGGTACTTCCAGGGAAGAAAAAAAAGAGACACTGCTGCCTCCCCACCCCCAGGATAACATGGAGCCAGCAAAGATGCTGTTATAGATTGTCTTTTAAAAATGAAGAATTAATCCTAAACCTAAAACAAAAGCATGTTTATTAGTCAGGTCAATTAAGGGCCACTTTTGACATGCAGAACAGTTGCATTTTGTGTTCTTACACTGTTGAATTTGTAAATTCTTGGGCTGCAGATTAGATAAGTTTAACCATTTATTTTCAGACCTAGAATTTCTGAACCTCTTTTTCCTTGGAAATTTCAATGTAGTGGTTTTGCTGGCACTGGTATTTAGTATTTGAGTTTGGAGATCTCTGAGAGGAAGTAGAAAATTTTAAATGGAAATTTTTTTTTTTTTTCTTCAAGTGGGTGAGGGGATGGAGCAAATCTCCACAAGCATCTGACTTCATCCTTACCTGGAGGATGAAGGAAATCCTTTTTTGTATCGTGTATCAGTGTGATGGGATGCCAACTAAGAATATATCAGCACCCATTTTTATTCTTTTTGCTTTTTTTTTGATAAGTGAAATTTCAACGATTCAGATATGGAATTAATTATGCCATTTGCAAAGTTCACCCACATTATTCTAGAAATACACGAACTGAGTGTATATACCAGCTTGCAGACAACTTCTTGGTTTTTTCTGTTGTTGTGTTTGCTTTTTTTAAAGCCAAAGAGATGAAGAATTGGATCACATTTCTGCTGAGGTGTGTGACTGAGACTGGAATCAGGTGCCTGATTGTAAAAAAGAATGCTGAAAAAATGGTTGTAGACCTGAACATTTAGATGTATTGAGTGCTATAAGAAATTTTTTTGATGTTGGCATGTGTCCTCTTTCACTTTTGAACACTTCAGTTGCAGAGGCAGTGAATGTGCAGTTAACTGAAACCCAGAGTTGAGGAAAGTCTTGCAGTAGGAAAAACATTGAAGAAGTGATTTTTTTATTCAATGCTCCTGTCAAATCATCTTCCTGCCTCCCTTTAATCTTTCTAGAGAGCTTCAATCAGAAGGCAAAATTAAGAATACGAACAGAGAAACTCACCAAGTGCACATAGCTGACTCAGTTTAATTCCTTTCAGTGTTCTTGTGTCTTAAGTCTTATTTTAAATGTATGGAGTTGCACACGTTTCCTCCTCTTTTCTTAGCTTGCCCAGCAGCCTCTGTCAAAACCAAATTCTTATTTACTCAGAAGAAAACTCCAGTGTTCCACTAGCAGTGCTTGCCTCTGTGTGCAGATTACATATCCCTTTTGCACAAACTGGGGAGAAGTAGTTCAGGAAACAGTAAAAAAAAAAAAAGTCAATCTCATATTTAGCAATTACATAATTACCCAGTATTCAGTGGCTGCTGCAGGTGTAATTTGGCTTTATACATCAAACATTGCAATATGTAAAGCATTTTAATTCAATGAAGAATTAATGCTGAAGATTGGTTTTTGTGAGCATTCTTATATAGTCTTCCCCAAAACAAGACAGTGTTTGTCTGAATGAATCAATTAAACACTTCCTTTGGTTATTGTGAGCAGCAAATTTTAGCATATAGTTCCAAAGAAAATTAAAAATAATTTGGGGATGCAGAGTCTTGATATGCTGATTCCTGAAACGTTGGTCTGAGTAATCCAGAAAAAGTTGCCAAAAAAGAAGCTGAGTAAGATGTATGATCAAAATACCATGATGAGTAGTTTCAGTTTTTAAACCATCGACACATTGCCACAGTTTGTATCTTTTCACAGATAATAACATAATACCCAAAGAATTTGCAGAGATGCTGAAGTTTTTTCCCAATTTGGCTCGATAACAAGTGTTTTTCCAGTAAGAAAGGTTTAGAAAATCTGGAAAAAATGCAGTGATGTGTCCTTATATGTTCCATTGAAGTTTTATGTGTGTGAGTAGTAAGAGGATACACATAGAAAAGGAAGGATTATTGTGTTGTTTCTGTGAGCAACCATATTCTGAACCTCTTTGATCCCTGAAGAGTTCTGTCACAGCCCAAATGAAGACCAAAGCATTTGGTTTTTAGGCCAGTTTTTTCCCTTTCTCTTAAGGCACATGTGCAGTTTCCAGTAGAAAGAGCTACATCTGGGTTGTGAAATGCCACCCTGTTGCTCAGTGCTCAGACAGTGCAGTGTGAGAGCCTCTGCAGGCAAGTACTTGCAAGATAATGTTGACATTCAATAATTGAAGGAAATGGGAAGGAAAGAGTGAGTGATGAGCAAAATGGAGTTTGCTGCTTCCAATGAGACACTTTTCCTGCTGCAGTTAGTGTCTCCCACCTTGCAGCATCAGTAATTACTAATGAAAAGTGGAGGTGGTCACAGAGTTCCAGTGGATTTCATTGCAGGAACTTGTCAGCTGCTACAAATCTGAAGTGAACAGCCTTGCTGTTTCCCCTAAATTTGCACTCTTAAAAATAGTACTTTGCCGTTTGGGAAGTAAGAAATCACTCAAAGTGTAAACCAATAACGGGGCAAACCAGCTCACTACAAATTGCTGATTACCAGGTTTTGCCACTAATCTAGACGCTGATTACTTTGAATACCTTGGCCTGAATATCAGAAGCTAATTACATGCAATTTACTTTGCTAAGAAGATTATATTACAAAAGTTAAGGACAAGACAAGCTCTAGCACGATCACAAGGAAAAGATTTACATTTGTAACTTAACAATTAAAGAAAAAAGCCTCTCAAAACTTGTGCTGATTTTTATTGGATGCTGTGACTTGGGCACTTGGATGTGAACTATCAGACCTTCCACTGGGGAAAGCTGTATTAACAAACCACAAAAGCATTATGTTTCACTTTAGGGGTGGCTTTATTTCATGTCACCATGAACAGATTTCCAGCAATCATCTCTTAAATCATCTTTAGCTAGTAACTGATTTAATCTAAAGGTATTTTTACTGCAAAACTCAACTGTCTCATCGATGAATCAGAACCTAATAGTGGTGCTGCAGCTTGCTTGCTTGCAGTACAGATAAAGTTTTCCCAGCCATCTTGTGCTCTGTGATACTTCCATCAGCTTTTTTGGGATAACCTCAGGAACCAAGTTGACTTCTGGTTCTCTGTACAGAGGGAGCTTTTCCAAAAGATGGTTGTCTGGAGCAGGGGCTAATTGCAAAGGGAGATGGCTGGTAGAGAGTGTTTTGCCTTCTGCAAGACAAATACAATGAGATTAGGTTCAAACCCTGAATTATCCTGGAGAAATTCTTCCCTCTCTTACACCAGGGAATCTGCTGGCCTCCTCCCCCTTTATTTAGCCCCCTAAAATTAGCCACTATGAAAACTCTTCAGATGATGGTGGAATGGATGGGAGCTGTGCATGAGTTACATGTAATGTGGCTGTTGTGATGCCTGAACCTTTGGTCCTGGTAGCAAGGGTCAAGGGATGTATTCTGTAGCAGCAGACTGCACCCAGCAGTGTAATTCTATCACTGAGCTTCTTATGAATTTGTTGGTTCTTAGGAGCTGGAACAGCCATGAGCAGGTATCCAGGTTTGTCTGCAGAGTGGCTAATAGAGCATTTGATTTGTGAGATGTGTGAGGCTCCTGACAGCCATTAAGGAGAGATCCTAAAAGATGCTCTCAGTCTGGTGGCCACACGGCTGATGAACTGGAGTTACTTTGTTCATGCTCCGTGTGTTGGTTTTCATGCTTGAATTCTGGCATTAATCTCTAGGCAGATGTAAATTGCCAAGTTTGATTTTGAATGGGCTTGATAGAATTTGGGTTTTGTGGTTACACTTGTGACGTAGAGCATCAATCTTGCCAGGCACTGCTCCTTTTTGGCTCACTAACCATTTAATTTAAATGAAGGCTGGTGTGTTCATTCTGAGGCAGGTCTATGGGGGAATGGCTGTCAGCACAAATGGCTGGGACTTTGTCATCTATATCTGGGGGGTTTTGGAAAAACTGCCATCTGTCAGTAGGGTTACCTTTCCACATAGAGGTCTGCCTTCTTCATTTAAACACTTTTCAAGTATATAAACAAAAGAAAAGCTAGGAAACCATTGCTTTTAAACAAACCGTGTTCTCTTGTGACTTACTATGTTTGTTCCTGGGTACCTTCTGTTTCTCTGCTCTGCTGTGAAAGTAGTGAGCTGGGGGAAGGGAAGTGTTTTCCTCAAGGGCAAGACTTGCTGCTGGAAAGAAGACTGTCTTAACTCTTAAGGTGTGCTGCACAAATAGATTTCGACAGGTTTTTTAGGTGTACTTTGTGGTGTGGGGAAAATAGAGGGGACAGACAGCCATAGTGTTAAATTAATGTAAGACTGCTTGTTTGGTCCAGAACATAAAGTGCACTTTGGTTTTTTTAGTAGAAAAGAAATGCAGATCTAAGACCTTCCAGCTTTTTTTTTTTTTCCTTTTTTCTACACATGACTAATTTTGGCTAGTTGAAACAGGAACATAATGAGGTACTAAAATGTTAGAGCAGTGCACTGTTTATACCAATTAATGTTTCTGTGGGAACAGTTTAAACAGAAATAAGCATGTGTATAAGTTTACTTAAACCATAAGGCATAATGGGTTTGTGCTTTTGCTTAACTCCTGTGCTGCCTCTCTTTATCTGCCCCTTCCCAGCCAGGCATTCAGGTTGCATTTGCAGTTTACTGTTTCACAGCTCTTCCAGGGGACAGATTTCCTGGTGCCTGAAAAAAGGAGTGATTTTACATGCATTTTATTTTAATCACTCCTAAAAGGGTGCGGCAGAATCTCCACATTTTTTTGTAGAAATATTCATAGGTGAAGTGTAGGTACAAATTGGTTTAATAGTATGCCTTTGTACAGAGGAAATGCATTTAAACCCTTGCCAAGTAAATCTGGAAGAAAATAAAACCCAAAACAACATGGAAAGCTCTCTCAAACTGTTCTAGGAGGGGTTTTATGTTTTGCTATTATAACACAATAGAAATGGAGAGATCAAATCTGTTTCCACAATAGTCAGTCCAATTCACAACATATTTTTAGACATGATAAAGGAAACCAAATGTTAAATGGAGGAATGCAGGCAGCAACGGTGCAAAATAATTGCTCAAAACCAGTGGTTCTAATGGGATTTTATAAAGACTAATGCTAGGCCTGGCTTGGCTTTACATTTTTCTTTCTGATTTCAAAATAAACCTCTTCTAATGAATTTCCACAGTGCATGAAGGTTGGCTGACATGGGAGGTTGCGTATGGCTGTCTCTATTACTAAGTAAGCTGGGCCATTTTTAATAAAATATATTTTACTATAGACAAAGATGAGATTGTATGTCTAAAAACAGAAAACTTTTTTTTCATATAAAGTGAAGTGTCTATTCTGCCAAACAGCTATTGGGCAAAATGATCTCTTGAGTACTGTGGCAATATACAGTGACTTTCAGTGCTGTACTGGAAAGACCTGGGGAGGTCCTTACACAGCAGAACAGAAGTAGTAAAGAAAAGTAGCATGTTGTTTTGCTTTGAATATTGTACTTACCAGACTTCTAATAGGCTATTTCCTCCAGTTCTCGTGCCTGGTTTTTCAGCAACCTTTTAAAAGCACAAATAAGGTTTAAAAAAACCAAAGCCAACCCACCAAAATTCTTCTGATGCTGGAAAAAGTTTCCTTTGGGGAGAACATTAGAAGGCCTTCTGGCTTGCCAAAAAGATTGAAATGGGCTTAATTGCAGCTTGCTTCCACAGGAGAAAAATGTTGGGTTCCCAAGGATTGCTAATGTAGCTGAAATACCTGGAGAAAGCATCACTGAGTTAGGCAACTCAAAAGGGACATGAAGCAATGTTTTTGATGGTATGTGTGAATTAGAACAATCTCTTAAGAGAAGTGACAGGTTTCTTTTGTGATTCCAAGTTGTGCTGCTCTTCTGTAGCATGTACTTACACAACTCACTGAGGACTGTCTGGGGGGCAAGAAGGTGAAATTCTGCATCTTCTGGTGTAATGTTGAGATAAGACAACTGACTCAGTAGTCTACTTCTTCCCTAAATTCTATTGAACTGAAAACTGACCTGTGTTTTCTTTTAAGTATGTTACTTGGGGTTTTTTTTGTTTTTTAAAGTAAATTAGAGGTTGGGTGTTTTTTTTTAAATCTTCCATCTTCATCTATATCTTCATCTATATCTTCATCTATATCTTCATCTATATCTTCATCTATATCTTCATCTTCCATCTTCCATCTATATCTGTTCTATAAGATTTATACATAACATGGTTATCTTTTGTACTATTCTGAATTATTGTTAGCTATAACATTCCTTCAACATATAAAAGGAACCACATTCTTCTTTCTTCCTCTCTTCTATATCCTGTTCCCACATTCCTGGTGGAAAATCTCAGAGACTTTCCTATGCAGCTTGAAGTTTGCCAAGTTTCTTTCTAAAATCAACTATTACTCTCTCATAAAAAGTATTTAAACTTTAATCCAAGGGATTTGAAGATATTCCTGTGTTACTGGTGAGGCACTTTTAACTAACTCTATTACACAACAGAGTATAAATAACACACCACATGATGAAGTTTTGGTGTTATGTTTTGGCTGCTGCCGAGTTGGTGAGGATGATTGTTAATGCAGGATTGTTAATCCTTTTGATCAGGCTTACATAAATGCATATGCTAGGTTTAATTAAGGTTTATTTAAAGAGCAGGGAGGGGGGAAGGACAAAAACTGAAAAAGTGTGCCTAAATCTGCCAGTCTGTTTGCTTCCTTCAGTTGATATTCTGTACAGAACTGACCATGCCTGGCTGCTTTCTCTAACATGTATGTTTAATCTCCAGATCTCCGATGGCCAAGGAGATGAGCGCTCAGAGTCTCCCTATGAAAGTGCTGATGAAACTCAGACTGAAGTATCTATATCATCCAAAAAATCTGAGCGAGGAGCAGGAACAAAAAAAGAATATGTGTGTCAGGTGAGAGATGTTAGCTGGGCAGCAGGCCATATTTTCTGAGGTCTTTTTAAATATGAAAATACTATTAGTCCAGAAACAGGTTTTACTGTGTGTGTGTCTGAGGTGTCTGTTAGTGATGAGGGTGCCATGCCAGTAAATGGACTTGTAAATTCTTAATTAATTTTTCTTCTTGACCACTAGTAAGTGACTTAGTCTTTCTGCTTGAGTTTCCAGATCTGTAAAAATAAGTATAATTTGTACCTCAGATAAGTGTAGGAGTGTTGCCAGGTAACTAGTCAGATGACTGAGGAGAGCTGCTCACTTACTCTGTTAATGAAAAGGAGGAAGTAAAACCCAGTGGGTTTTGTGCTCCTGCATGCAGCAGAGGTTGCAGGGATGCACTGGTAGCAGCGTGCAGGTGGTATGCTCATGGAAAGCTCTCAAACTGTTTCAGAAGGGGCTTTATATTTTGAAATTATAACACAATACAAATGGACAGACCAAATCTGTTTCCACAAGATTGGGCAAGCATTTAGATTTCCATTTCTTGTACAGATTGTTGATAAGGTAAAATCTATCTTTAAGTGTTGGCTAATCCCTTAAATTTTGCCAACATTATTGCTCAGTTAATTTTTAGTTATGCATGTGTCATTCCTAAACTCTTGGACATTAAAGTATCATTGTGCCACATATATTCATTTCCTTTTGCCAAGGAAAGGAAAATAAAGATGCTTTTTAACCCTAATCAGATGAATTGGTGTGCTCAGGCAAAATTTCTTAAAGCTTTCCTTCTTTTCCTTTTCTCTGTCAGATTGTATTTAGTCATGAACTGTGGTTCTATGAGTGATATATTTCTAGCAATTTAATGACTCTCTTAACCTGTTTTGACTGGGAGCCAGGGCATATGATGATACTTGCAAAATTATCTTTCACATGTTAAATTCAATTTCGACATGGGGAAAAGAGGTATTAGAGGAGCAATATATGAAAAGGAATAGAGAAAACAGTTTTTTCCACGTATGAACTTTTCTTTAACATTCAATGCCTTTGTGTTGTAAAAGCTGTGTGAAAAAACAGGTGATCTCCTACTGTGTGAAGGACTTTGCTATCGAGCTTTTCATGTAAGCTGCCTTGGGCTTTCTGGAAGACCAGCAGGAAAATTCATTTGTAGTGAATGTACATCAGGCAAGTTTGTCCCTTTCTACTAATAAATAAAAAAATGATGATAATAATAAAGTTGTAGTTTTTGCATATTTGCTCTTAGAAAATCCTTCTGGACAGGGGATGTATCTCTGGAGAAACCATACTTACCCTTTGGTGCCTGACAGGGTGGGAGTTCATATTGTAGTACCATTTAGTGTGCCATATTTTAGAAATCTCACTGTTTTCAGTGAGAACTGTCTTGCAACCTGACTGATTTAGTCTGAATTCCACTGCCTTATTAATTGCAGAGTATTTGCTGAGTACAGTTACAGAATAGATTTAAAGTCTGTCAGAAACACTTAAGACATCCCAGGAAAAAAAGCAGCAAGTGAAACATTTTGTCCTTTTTCAGTCCTCTGTCTATTATCAATCTACTTTTTCTATTAAAAGACTATCTTACTGCTATCAATTTCATTTGCTTTTAATCCTATAATAATTACTTGGAAGTTCTTAAGATTAAAATTTTAAGTAAAAGATCTTTGGTTTTGTTCATAAACTCGGCTCAGTACATGTGATAAACCTTGTTCAAACAAGGCTGCTTCAAAATAAGGCTGTTGCAAGCAGTCCAGAGAAAAGATTAAAGGATGCTTTTTTTGATTTGTGGACCTTCAAATTCCACAGCATCACGGAATACCCATTGTCCTCTTTCATTGCTTAAAAAAAAAAAAAAAAAAAAATTGGTGTACTGAGGCTTATAAATACAAAGGTAAATGCAGATCATTGAGGCTCTGGGTGTTGTTTTGTACATTTTGACTGCAGTGGGTTTGCATCTAAGTTTCTCTGTCTCTTAGCAGATTTAACATTAAAGAGTTACAGTATAATATTCTATACATAATGATATCTGTATCAAATAATATAATTGGGGGGGGTTGTTTGAAAAAAAAACAACAAACTACAACAAAAGAAGCTCACCCCCTGCATAACAAAACCAGAAGCACTTTAAATTCATGTGTTTGGATGAAAGATTAGTTATGTTATATTTATTACTTTTGCCACTAGGTGTGCATACCTGTTTTGTGTGTAAAGAGAGAAAGGCAGATGTCAAACGCTGTGTTGTGTCTCACTGCGGAAAATTCTACCATGAAGCTTGTGTGAAAAAATTTCATCTTACTGTGTTTGAGAACAGGGGCTTTCGATGTCCTCTCCACAGCTGCCTAAGCTGTCATGTTAGTAACCCCTCACATCCACGAATCTCAAAAGGTAGTTTTATTTTACATTTTTATGACTGATGCATTAAGTGTGTTTAGGGTATGTTAAAGAATCTGCCTGTTTCATAGCTGCCAGCTGCAATTTTTGAGGCATGCAGGGACTATTAATGGATTCAGCATTTTTTAAAATATGCATCGTTTTTAGTCACCGTGAGTACTGTGTTTGTATGAATTTTTTTAGGTAGCTTTCAATTATCTGTAGTTAGCCATGTTTTCTTCTCAAGAGAAAATGAAATCTAGAATTCATGTATGATGGGTGAGGACAAGACCTGTGAATGTACAAATGCTGCAGCAAGACTGGCTGAACATGGAGACACTGATTCTGTGCATATTTTTAGCTTTGTGCAACATCTGTAGGCAAAATTGCATGGCTGAGGAAACCTTTTCCACCCTGGTGTGCAGAGTTAGATCCTTCCCATTTGCATATCACAGTGATTTAAACTCAGTGCAGGATTCTGCTAAAACCCTCATTAATTCCGTATTGTTGCTGAATGCAAATAGGCAGACTATTTTTTTCTGTGCGCAGGCTGCCTCAGACAGTGTTAGTGTTTTGTTTCGTTGGTGTGGTTTTTTTTTTTTTAGCTCAAGTCATAAATCAGTTTTGTTCCAAAATAACACAGCAGTGTTCTGCTTTGCCAGGCAAGATGATGCGCTGCGTCCGCTGCCCCGTGGCGTACCACGCCGGAGACGTTTGCATCGCCGCGGGGTGCGCGGTCATCGCCTCCAACAGCATCGTCTGCACCAACCACTTCACTGCCACCAAAGGGAAGAGTCACCATGCTCATGTCAATGTCAGCTGGTGCTTCGTGTGCTCAAAAGGTGAGCTGGTGTAAAGCTCTTCCATAAACGCAGCATCAGTATGTGCTGTTCTTCGGTTTAAATCGAATTTTACTAATCTGTGGATGGAGAATGATTAGAAATGTGGAATATTAGGTTAGGTATTGAAATAACATCAAGTTGGCTTCTGCTGCTTCAAGTTCTTGAGCGTCCTTTTTCTGCAGATTTAATTTATTAAAGAATGTTATTACTTGGGCTTTGTCCAGCAGCCAGAAGCCTGATTTAATTCTTTATCAGAGACGTAGTAAAAAGTATTTCTGTGCCCTTCCCCCTGTGTTCAACATACTGAAGCTTTTTGTGTTTCTTTATTGCTAATACATAATCTTAAAACATAAATATTTTAAGAGCTGCTTTTAGTTTGCAGACAGCAAATTGAATCATTATTAGTTGTTGCTGGCAGTACCACTAACTAAAGGTGTTTTGGTTTATATTGCACAGTAAATATATTTCTTATGCAGAACCACAAAGTGCATAGTGCTGATTAAACTTTAGCAGTGAAAGTTTACCTGATTTGTTAACAAATTAACATGCAGCACAGCAGCTTTTAAGCTGCAAGTAGCTTTCCACTTGATAATTCAAGGAACAAATTTACAACGTAATCCCCTCTCCCCCCGGGGAAAAAAAAAGAAATTTGTTATTAAAATTTTGTATGCAGTGAAATATTAATATATATTAAACCATGCTAACTATATCATAGTCATTAAAGTAAAACAAAGTAATTACAATCTGCAATGCATTATTCTGGGGTTTTTTTATCACTACCTTGCTTGTTATTTTGTGTGTATTACTAATCCAAGCCTGCCAGGCATTCACATTAGTAAGGACCTTTTGGTTTTTGTACACAACAGAATGATAGGTGTTTATTGCAGGCCAGCAGGTTTTAACCATTTATTTTCTAACTAAACCTACCACACGTGTATCGCGTTGCTTTGAACCTGGTTGGAATGCCAAACTTTTATTTTTGTCTGGATGTTTTTCAACCTTTTTTTTCTTTCTCTCTGAAGGAGGCAGCTTGTTGTGCTGCGAGTCATGTCCTGCAGCGTTTCACCCAGACTGTTTAAACATTGAAATGCCAGATGGGAGCTGGTACTGCAATGACTGCAGGGCGGGGAAGAAGCTCCATTTCCAGGATATTATTTGGGTTAAACTGGGAAATTACAGGTCTGATTAAAGGATTTATTTTGTTTTACAGTATTGGCATGTTTAATTATGGATCATACAGCTGTTGCTTCAGTAGGCCAGTCTTGCTGCACACAGTTTTCTCATTCCTCTGTAAGCCAAGAACCCTGAGTCCTTGCAAGCTTCAAGTTCAAAGACTTGCAGCTTCAGTGCTACTCTCAGCCAAGGCATTGCCTGTGCAGGACTCCTTGCAGTTTTCTGACATTTGCTTCCAATGTATAAGCCTTCAACCCCTTTTGTTTCAGAGATCTCTTCAACTAATTAAATTGGTGTAACTTGTAATTGGGTAAACTACCTTGTAGGCTGGGAGGTAAGTCACTTAGGTTGCCAGTGTTGAGATTTGAGTGAGATAGAGGTGGGTGGGGTTACTCCTAGAAAGCATTAGTAGCTATTACCAGCTGTCTCTAGATCTTTGACAATTACAGTGGTTGCAGACCTTGCTAAAGGTGATGTTTTTGCTAACCAGATGCAAGGAGCTTTATGCTTATGCTTATCTTGCAAGCCAGTGAAAGTCCCATGGGTCTGACTGTCAAGCTTTCCTTTTCTAGTTCTGTCTTACTGCCTAGTGAGTGGGAGAGGAAAAGATTTTTAACTCACAAGGATCTTGGAAATAATGATCAGTTACTACTGCTGAGGGTGGCTTTTTTCAACTGTCTCTTACAGAAAGAGCTTGACTAAAATGCTCTATTTTTTTCATTTGTACTTTTGTGATAGATGGTGGCCTGCAGAAGTTTGCCATCCGAAAAACGTTCCCCCAAATATTCAGAAAATGAAGCATGAAATCGGAGAATTTCCTGTGTTTTTCTTTGGTTCTAAGGATTACTACTGGACGCACCAAGCGCGGGTGTTCCCTTATATGGAGGGAGACAGAGGGAGTAGATATCAGGGAATCAAAGGAATTGGAAAAGTCTTCAAAAATGGTACACAGCTGAAAGTAAACAAAAATAATCTTGTGATATGCATGCTTTGCTTTCTTCAGACATAGTCTTGGGGAATGGTTTTGTACATCTGTTTCACAGTATTGAATGAAAAAGTTGAACTGCTCCTGGGCAGCAGTTATTATTACTAGCTTTGAATCAAAGTATTATTTTCAGGACTAGTAAAAGACTAGTATTTAATTGAATTATTTCTGACATTTTTTTACTTTCTGGAAAGGGAATGATGAGTGTAACTGGGAGACAGTAGAGTTGAAAAAAGCTGTTAAAAATATTAACGTTCCAGAAGCATTGTTTGCAAGCAAATTGAATGATGGAACTAGGAAGTAGAAGGCAATCCTTTGTTTAACATATATGGCAATAAGATAGCTTGGGGAGAGTAATCCTCTTCCTAGCATCTCTGTTGATGTAGCAATCTTTTTTTTTTTAGCTTTGCAAGAAGCTGAAGCTCGATTTCGGGAAATAAAGCTACAGCGAGAAGCCAAAGAAACCCAAGAAAGTGAACGTAAACCTCCACCATACAAGCATATTAAGGTAAACTTTGAGAAAATTACACTGGGTACTCAGAAGCCTAAGCCAGCCCTGAAAGAAGAACTGAATGGTGAGATAGGGATGTAATGATGTGCTAGTTATTGTGCTGTGTATTGCAAAACCAAATTCGTAACCACTGTCACAACTCTTAAATTTGAATGTTTTAAAGTGATCATTGAACTATTTTAATGTATTATCCAGGTGAATAAACCTTGTGGTAAAGTGCAGATATACACAGCTGACATTTCTGAGATTCCCAAGTGCAACTGCAAACCCACAGATGAAAACCCTTGTGGCTTTGATTCCGAGTGCCTCAATCGGATGCTGATGTATGAGTGCCATCCACAAGTTTGTCCAGCAGGAGAACGGTGCCAAAACCAGTGCTTTACCAAACGTCAGTACCCTGAGACAAAGATCATCAAAACTGATGGGAAAGGGTGGGGTCTGGTGGCCAAGAGGGACATTAAAAAGGTATGAATCATTCTTGCCTAGCAAGGAATTGGTGACTCGTGATGCTGTTTGTGGGTTTGGTATATATATACTTCACTAGTGATACTTGGTGTCTTTCAGGGAGAGTTTGTGAATGAGTATGTTGGTGAGCTGATTGATGAAGAGGAATGTATGGCAAGAATCAAATATGCACATGAAAATGACATCACCCACTTCTATATGCTTACTATTGATAAGGTAGAGTGTTGTACAGTTTCTTCCTTATTTAATTGTAGAGTAATTTTGATCTCTTTGCTTTCTGCTGATCACCTTGGTGTAGGGCATTCTACCTCTGTCATGGCACAGTTTCATATATTTGTAGTGTTTTATCTCCTGTGCCTACTTGCTCATATCCATATAATGCATCTCCTTAGTTCTAGCTGTGTAATGCAATGAAGTATATATTAAGATCTATAAATTGTGCTTTATTGTTTGAAATCAAGTGCAGAAAAAGTATTTATCTGCCTGGTCTTAAAAAGAAGTATGAAGTTTTGAGGAATAGTAATGATACAGTTGGAAGAATTACTATTAGCAATCCTTTTACTAAAATTTCAACAAAAAAAATTTCTCTCTTGAGAATAGTGTGAAATACAGTTGTGAGGCTGTGTTTGATATTTAACATCAATCTTTTTTGCAGCTGTTTCTCCCCTTGCTTGTGGCAAAATGAGGCTTGTGCTTTTGTAGAAGCTCCATTCTGAAAGCAGTATCTGCATTACTTGCAAGCCATCCCTCCACAAATTAATTCTGCAGTACATTAATCCAGACAATTAATTAACCCAGCAAATTAATCCAGCATCTGGTGTTGTTTGTGCACACCTCTGAATATTTTGTTCCTGAGAAGGGAAAGAAAGTGGGAGACAGGACAGGAGGGGCTATTGATGAGATACAGTATATTGTTACTGTCCCCAAACAGCTACCTGGGAGAAAAACAAGAGTTGTTGTCAGTCCTGAATATTTTTTCAGTCCTAATCACCCTTCTCTTGCCTGATACTGTCCTGCTCTGCATTTTCACAGCTATTGTTTTCATTAGTCCTGTAACTTGAGGAGTTTCCTCCACAGGAGCTATCACCTAAGAATGATGAAAACTTGTTTCTCTGAACACTTAAGTTTCTCACCCCTCCAATAAACTGTCGTACAATGTCAGTGTGTTCAACATGGGCACTGAATGGGTATTTGACTTTTGCTGTAGTTAATAAATGATCCTTCAAAAGGATCTCTGGGCATTGACATGTATGCTGTGCATTATGTAAATGAGTTAGAAGGAAATGCTAATAATATTTCAGAAATAAGCAAAGCTTTCTTAAGCAGCTCTGCAAAGAAGCAGTTTCAAGACTTGGTTTTATTTTGCTAATGTCTGGTATGTTTGGTGGAGATAGAACTTAAAAGGCAATTGTGTGTATTGATGGGATGTTTCTAGTTTACCCAGAGCTTGTTTTTGTTTAAACTAGGATAATTTGGGGAAGGCAAGCTGGTGAGAATATGGCAATCTCTGCAAGTAATCATGCAGTGACTTGGTAAATACCAACAAAGCACAGTGTGTGTGTATGTGTCACAGCTTTGTGAATGCAAAGTAAAAGATAAATGGACTCAGTTTGAGTTTTGAGGCATTTTTGAGGGAGGGGTTTCTTAGCATGACCATCACAGTGCTCACAAGAACATTTATCCTGCCATGTGGCTGAGATGGGTTCTGGGAAAGTGTGAGCAAGAGCATGAGTATTGCTTTGGGAGTGTCACATTCCAGGCCACATGAGACACTACGGTTTTCAATACAACATGGACCATCAGTTTACTTGTGTGCTTCTGGGCAGCAGCACTGTGTCTGTTTTGAATGCAACTTCTGAGAGAATTTATGGAAATTTTCTTGTTGTTTTGTGACTGGGGAGAAGAAACATTCATTCTGTTGCTGGTTTGATCTTCAGGACCGTATTATTGATGCTGGCCCCAAAGGAAACTATTCTCGTTTTATGAACCACAGCTGCCAACCAAATTGTGAGACTCTGAAATGGACAGTAAATGGAGACACTCGTGTTGGCCTGTTTGCTGTGTGTGATATTCCTGCAGGTATATCAGCTTATGTTGGTTTTGTTTTAATTCTCTGTGTTAAACCTTTTGTACAGTTGTGAGTGGGACAGTCACAGTTTAACTGATGACGTGCAAAATATTTGTGTAGAGGAACATTTCTGTGCCTTTTCAAGTGAAAATAATAAACATAAGGAGTGGGGCAAGGTTGTTTGAAAATAGATACTGGTTTGTGTGCACACATAATATCTGTATATATCCAGAGCTGTGCTAATAGGTCACTGAGCAAGTACAAAACCAGAACACAGATAATTAAATCTTTATTTTTACTTGTAATGTTTTTGATAGACATTGTTACCATGTCCTTCATCATGAAAGAATGTGTCTTATCTTACTCAGGGACAGAGCTGACTTTTAATTACAATCTTGACTGTCTGGGCAATGAAAAAACAGTCTGCAAGTGTGGTGCCCCAAACTGCAGTGGATTTCTTGGAGACAGACCAAAGGCAAGTAATGTATCAAAAGATTCTGACCATGTCTTGTCTGCTAGCCTTGTTTTTTCTTTTGGGATATGCATTTGTGGATTAGTTCTATGTTATGATAAGAGTTAATGTTGCTTGAACAGATGCAAGCTCCCTTCTGAGGAAAAAGTTACCATTTCTCTTGCTGGGAAGATGGAGATAGGCTTTTGCCAGACATAACCTTGCTGCTAAAGAATATATTTTTATGCTCTAGCAGTACAACAGTTGATACTGGTTTTGGAAACACCCCAAAGTATTTTCTTCTACTTTTTCCTGTGAGAAATTATTTACTTTTCATTCTGAATAATAAATATTCTAGATACTATCACTAGCTTCTGGAATCAAAAGCATGGGTTGCAGGAGGAATAACCTTCCCAGTCCTGTTTGAAGTGAGGGGAGGGGAAGGGTTGTAGGAGTTAGGACCCAAGTAAGAACAAGCCAAACCATAGCCAGTGGGATTATTCTGACATTGCAGTTTATATTATCCCCATCTAAACCTTAAACTGTTATTATTTTGTTAAGACCTGGTAAAGAAAAAAAATCAGTTGAACTGAAGAACTAAAAATTAGAGTTTCAAATATGAAAAAAAAATTATACCAAATTACATCAAGAAATGGTGTGTATGATTCATGTCAGGTCAATTTAAAACCTGAAATCCAGCAGAAGTTGATGTGGCTTCCTGAAGGGCTGGCACAGGAGTGGGAGGGAAAGCACAGGTTCATTCCCAAGAGAAAAAAAATCTCAGTTGTGGATGCAGGAAGGCTGCACCTTTGTGTGGTCCTTCACACTGCTCGGTGTCAAGCACTTCAGCTGATGGACTTAAAATCTCCAGAATTTGCATAGCTGGGTTTTGTTAAGGGAGAGGCTGAAGTGAGTTTCTGCTGAAGCTTGTGATCACTTTATGTAGACAGCCATGAAGAAATGAAATGTTACAGTTCAGTTTTGCAGGTCTGTCTGCAGTGGTAGATAGCATGGGCTAATTTTAAGGACAGTAGGTAATGATTACTGGGGTGAGGAGGAGGGAATGAAAAACCATCTAGAATGAATTTTTTATGATTTGGTGAAGGAGAGTTGAAGTGCAGGAGGCAGAATGTCAAACTGAAGCAGAGATAAGGTTTGGTATATTCTTTCTGCTGTCATGGACACATCTGCAGTTCCTGCTGTGCATTCATCAGAGAGAAGTGGAAACTGGTTTTAGTAATTCCAGTATGAAATTGAAACACAACTGGAAGAGAAAAATGGATATTGAAATGAAATGGTTGGTTCTGCAAGAACAAAATGGGGGTAAATTAACCACAAGTACATTACACTGGAACTTGGAATACATTTTTTCAGTGACACGGAAGTGGAAGAGCTTTCTAGTAGGAAGGGATTGTAGGGACAAGATGGCTTTCACGAGGATCAGTGTCATATTTTTTTTCAGTCCACACAGATAGGTTTCCTTTGCAAAACTGGCATTTACACCCTTGCATTTTACTCTCTCAGAATTCTTCCACTAATGCCTCAGAAGAAAAAGGCAAAAAGACCAAAAAGAGAACACGGAGACGCAGAACAAAAAATGAAGGGAAGAAAGAATCTGAGGATGATTGTTTCCGTTGTGGGGATGGAGGTCAGCTGGTACTGTGTGACAGGAAATCTTGTACTAAAGCTTATCACCTCTCCTGTCTTGGCTTGGTGAAACGTCCTTTTGGTGAGTCAGCTTGCCACATAAACTTGTGTGAATAGATAACTTGGGCAGGTACCTCGTTTATTGCACTGAAACCTTGTCAAGAGTGCCACCTTGAACACTGTTTTCATAGGGTGAGAGCTTGGTTTGTGCATCATGTAGAAGCTCTTCTTAAGTATGGAGACAAAATGATGTTCTTCCTCCTGCCTCTCTGGCAAAATGAGCCTTTTGTTCTACAAATGTAGGTAATTGAGTACATTACTGGGTAGGAGCACTGTGTCCTTGTCACAGGAAAGTTGATAATGTCCAAGAAATGCATGAAGGCAGTTGAGTTCAAACCAAATGTAGCAGCATGTGGAATAAGGCAGCTTGGAAAACGATAAGGAATCAAGCATCAAATTGCAGTTCCAGATGCCACAGGAGTTACCTGGTTCCAGTCAGCAGTCTCAGGTGTGGGATATGAAGAGGTGAAGCAGGCAAAGCCTGTTATCCCAAAAACAAGTGAAACAGTGGCTTGGTAAACTATGCTAGGGCAAAAGAGAGTCTGTAGGTATGGCACACCAGCCATCCCTGAGCAAAACTTGGAACAAACAGGTGAGTGTTTTAACAGTCAGCAGCAGGTGAGTGGATGTTTGGATACTGCCAGCTTATGAGTTCTGTAAAATGCTGTTGAGTAAAGCCTGAATAATTTCTTCCAGATAAAGTTCACTGCTGAATTTAAATGAGAGAATGTCCAGTCTGCTGCTTACTGCTGTCAGTTGAGCTTTGAAAGTATGATGTAGCATTGTGATTTTAGAGATTAGCCATTGTAGCTGCTGTCTCATCTAGCTTTGTCAGGAAAGCCATGCATTGTTCAGCTGCTAAAACACAAAACTTCAAAGGATGATGACAAGTTTTAATTCCCACTAATGTGTTCTTTGGTTTTGATCACAGGAAAATGGGAGTGTCCTTGGCACCACTGTGATGTTTGTGGCAAACCCTCTGTTTCTTTCTGCCACTTCTGCCCAAATTCTTTCTGCAAGGAACACCAAGATGGGACAGTACTCAATTCTATGTTGAATGGACATTTATGCTGCTCTGAACACGTTCTTGGGGTGGATTCTGTTGAAACTCAGAAGACTGAGAAACCCCGCAAAAAACTGAACAAGTTGAAGGCTAAGAGAAAGCAGAGGAACAGATGGGTGAGAGCTGAATGCAAATAGTCATGGACTGCAGTTTCTACTGCCAACACTATCTTGTAGATAAGTTGTGAATATGACCAGGGAAGGACACAATTTTACATATATTCTGTAAAGGTTACATGGGGGGGGAGGGGAATTTTTTGTTTTGTTTTTATAAATCCACTGAGCCAACCACAGCAGTCTTCTGCTGCTTCTGCACTGATAACGAACTTCATAGTTCAGAAAATTTCAGGACAACCCAAACTTATTACTCAGCATTACAGTTACACTTGAACTGTTACGAATGTAAAAGGTTCCCTCCAAAAAACTTTCAGATTGGAGGTAGGGTAAAATCAAACCAGGTAGGTGTAAACGTAGGTTTTTGAGATAGTATTTGTCAACCAACAGATGTTTAAAATAGTATATCCTTGAAAGAAGATAATTAGCTCTCAAGTCCTTTTAGGTAAGAAATGGCTTGGTCTGTGGTCCCAATGAGATTTGCTTGCCTTGTGTGTTTTTGAGCAAGTGCTTGAATGCCATCCATGATCCACGTGTGTATCTTGCTGTAGCCACACATAACAATTTGTTTGTGCTCTTATAAAATAGCTCTCTGATGATTCTTTTTAAAATATCCTTCCACCAGCAAATATAGTGCATGGTGGGAAAGGCACACCCTGTACCAGAAAGGGGAAATCTTACATTGTAAGAGATTTTTTTCTATACTGTTTTTTCCTTTATTTTATTCCAGCAAAATACAAGTGACTTGATCTTTTAGAGCTGTACAAGTTTGGATGTAAAGGGATATTTTGTCTTGCACTCTAGGCCAAATGCTCTAGGTATTTTTGTGTCTCAATAAACATAAACCATACAAAAACCTACTATTTGAAAAAAATTACTTGCCATGAGAGAAATATACAAGATGTAGTATTGATGGGAATAATATTAGAACTAGGAAAAAATGGTAAAGAAAAATGTCTTCACCCATTTTCTTCCCAGTGCATGTCATTGGTGTGTGATGAGGCAGTGTTGCAAGTAACTTCTGACTTGTGCCATTGTTACAAGCCTGTGTAAACATGATGTGCCCCTTCATTAAGTAATTTGTGTATGTTCTAGCTTAGTTTGCCTTTAATAGTGCAGAAACTCTGTGTAGCCCTTTTTAAAATGAAGCCTTGATATATCATGGAAGTGTATGGGTTTTTTCCAAAGTATTTCTTCAGGATTTGATTGCAGATTTAGTTTTTGGAATTACCAAAATCCCCATTTGTTCCCAACAGATAAAAGCTTTGGTTTTTTTAGAAGGTATTAATTGAAAGAGGTTTTAAATGTAGCATTGCCATATCCTGAACATTTTGGTTTGTGTTTTGTTACCAAACTGCTTTGTTCTTTTAATCAAATTTTATAAACCCTGTTGGAAAGTTAATTTTTTTTTCAAATAATTTTTTAAAAATAGCACAGATCAAAACAGGGGAAAGTGTTACATGTTTGCATTTTTAAAGTGGTATGCCAAGTCTTGCACTTGAGTTAAAAATCAGTATTTTTTATTTGATTTTGAGGGAAACTTGAACTAGGACTGAAGCATAGGCCTGTGCCTAAAATCAAACCCAAAAAGCTGTATTATGTATGTTTCTCTAACATTGTTTTTTGAGGAGAGGAAATTGAGATCAGGTAGTAAAGCAGAAAGATTTGCCTCATCACTTTTAAACAAAATGAAGGAATTCGATGTCATTGGGACCATTCTTTGAATTACTGTACCATGTAAGGAAGGCTTTATAAAAATACCTTTAAATAAGTTATTATAAAATTTTACCTTTACATTCCATTGCCTTCAAAATATGTTAATTTTTTAGGTGTTTTGTTGCTTTTTCCTCTTCATATATAGGTGTAACAGCTCTGGCACCTTGGAACAGTTATTCCCCAGGCCCTAAGAGGCAGATTCCCATTCCCAGGAGCCACCATAGTTACAGAATGGCACTGCCACTGTACCAACACCCCTTCCAAGGCTGGCCTCTTCAGGTGGGCTCACAAGCACATTTAGTACAGCAGGATGCAGGACAGCCACCCATGTTGTATCTGTCTGTGGGTAAATAAAGACTTGGGCATTCCCAGCCACCCCTCTCACTGCTCTTTCTGTGCCACTAAATTTACACAAACAGATCTGAGCAAGTGGCTGTTGGACTTTCAGCTTCCTTCTACCTCTTCTCCACTCTTTACTTCTCAACTCTTGGGGCCAATGAAGGTTTTAACATCACTGAGTCTGCACACTAGGAATTTGCTTTTCAGTTGCTAGGAACTGGTTCCTTCTGCTGATCACAGACTTTGGAGATTGATTTGTAAAAGAAATGTGGACCGTGTTCTCCCTGAATATGTGCTGACCATGTAACCCTCAGCTAAGTCACTCAGGTAGTGAGCTGGTAGAATTTTAGTTTCTGAATCAGAAAAATCACCTGAATCAGGGTTTTAGGTGTTGTTTAATGAAGGCTTCTGTACCTTACTCTGCAGCACTGGGAAAACAGCCTGAAGTTTTGTTAAAAAAAGACAGAAGAAAAGTTGTTTCACTGTTTTCACTTTTTTCCCCAAGGAAAACTATAAAAATTAAGCTTTCTCATTATACAACTCAATACTTTTTAGAATTCAGCAACTTAAAAGATTTTCCATTTCAAATTCATTCATCTAAAAAGCCTCCAAATATGACATATTATGTGGCATTAAATTATGTACTTAGTGTCTTGCCCATCAAAGCAGAACAAATTCTTTACTTTTCCAGCAAACTTTCAAAGCTGGTACATGATAGCCAAATTCAGAGTTTGTTCTTTTATCACTCGAGCAAGGATAGAAACAATTTTAAGTTGAGTATGTTAGATGTGTTTTCACACCATCATCTAGGAAGAATTATAAAAATGTCTGTTTTGTTCAATAGCTTTGTGTTCATGGTCAGTTTTTAGGGTTTTTGTTTTGTTTTTTAATTTTAATGACTTGGAAAAGCAAAACATCTTGAAAGATGTATTAATGGGATTTTTCCACATTGTTGAGTCACATTATTCCATGTCTGACTGCTTGAGAAACTTCAGTGTCTTATTAAATATTAAAATTTATTCCTAGTTATTTAAGAAGTTGCTATTTATTTTTGTAAAACAGTTCTATGTAGTTATTTTTGCACCAATTTCTCTAAAGAAAAAATGAAATCATACATACTAAGCAATTGTCATTTGACAGGGAGGGACCTGGATGCTGTTCTGTTACAGGGGAAACTTACACTCTAGGACTTCCTAAAAGACTCTGAAAATAATGTTTTAAGCTTACATGGTGGTGACAATGATTGTGCTTTGTCTTGTTTTCACAGTATTGCTTATCAGACAAAATATTGACACTTTTTTTTTTTTTTTTTCCAGCACAGCTTTTCCTGTTATAGCACCATTTTCTATGGCTCATAATTTTCCAGGCTTTAACAGCTTTGAGCTAGAGTCATGCTGTCCTATCAGTTCTGTTCCCTTGGTTTCCTTTGGCTATGACTGGTGCTCTTCCTGCTTCAGCAGGAAAAACATTTTGCTGTGCTTTTTTTTTTTTTTCAGCTGGGTTTTGGTTTGATTCTGGTTTGACTTCATGTGGAATCTCCTGTCTGACAGCAGTGACATTTCTTTTTTAAGAGCATTGCAGAAAATTGATAGTATTGGATTGCTGCTCTGCTGAGATCATCTGGGGCTGTGCATCAGGATTGTGTCCCTCTGGTCGTCCTGTGAAAAGCCAAAATTTTTGACAGCTGAGAAACTGAACACCTAAACTGCTTACTAAAGCAACAGCTCAAGAAAGACCATGGGGGAGGATGTGGGGACCTCTGCCCGTGCTGTGCAAATCCCATCCCCCAGCTCATGGGGCTGGGAAGCAGGAAAGGGTCATTTGCAGGCATCATTTCCAGCAGCCACTGTGGAGCACAGCAGAGGAGGAGAGGACTAACCCCATGCTGTCCTCAGGTGGCCAAGGCTTCAGTTATTCTCTGAGCTGGGAAAGCCCTGAGAGCCATTGGATTTTTAGTGAGGAGATGGGCACATCCAGGAGTGAAAAATGTGCCAAGTGTCTTCCCTGGCTGCTCTGTTTGGCTCCAAAGGATGGCCACAGTTTCATATCTTCCTGGTGTGGCTGGGCCAAGGAAGAAACAATTCCTTCAAGACTGATGGAAGCCCTGAATTGCTTTTTTTACCTCTAGTATGCAGAACCACCTTCCAACCAGACACAAAAGGGATATATTTGTCCAGGAAGCAACCATTATTTTAGTTACACATTTTTCCACAGTTAAAAGCTTTTTTTTTCCCCGAGGAAAAGAGAAAAGTATTTATTTGTGAATGAAGGCAAGAACTGCAGGGGGACACTTTTCCCTTCAGTCCCTTTTAGTACAGCAGGCTGCTGGGTTGGTTTGCATAAGCAGCCACAACTCAGAAACTGAGTTTTATTTCTCAGCATGTATTTTAGCTGTACAGAAATGGGTTAAACATTTTTCCTTGTACACACATTTCTGTATTGCCCCAGGCAAAAGAGAAGGGGGTGCTTGCCAACAGCATGTCCTGGCTACCAGCCAGCATAGACTGGTTCTGTGTGCTCCATCCCCCCATAACTTTTGTGTCCTCCTGAGCCTTGGAGCAGGAGCAGAGACTTTAATGATTTCTTGCTATGTTCTTGCATTCTTCTCAAAATTATTAGAAAGACAGCAAGGATTCCACCTGGAAGGCAAAGAAGGGTAGTTACTTTCAGATGGCAGGTAAAGTGTCAACTCTTGTTTGCTCTGGGGATTCCTCATTGAAGTATCCTTTTCTGGTAAATGAAAGGTTCTGGATTTTTTTTTTTTTTCCTACATATTCTGCACAAAAGTATTTGGCTACCTAGAATAATAAATACTCCAGCATTTCAGCTTTGCTTTGGAAGCTGCAGAGAACAACAGCAGGTTTGAATGAAATAACTCAGTAACTTGCTTTCCCACTCATGTTTGCTCTGTGGAACTCTTTGTTTTCCTTTGCTGATCCCATTGAAGGATCTTGCTAAGAAACAAGCTTGCTCTGTGCAGCACAAGAAGGAACTGACCTAGAGTAACTTTGAGTCTAGACTGAGATCAGGACTGTCAAGAAAAATTACTTCTGCTTGGGTGTAGACATGGAAATACTCAGCACATAACAAGGGCTGCAACATTCTGTTTGTTTGTTTCTGGCAGAAGCACAATCAGAGAAAATTGATCCTAACAGAAGAGTACAAATCTGTCGCTGTGATGCAACATGGCCAGACAAACACATCCAGATTTAGGCTGTGGGAGCAGACAGTCTCATGGTAAACAATTATATATTCACAGTGTAGTTTCCTGGCAGAAAAGCTCATGCAGCCATTAGCTTGCCCTGTGAGCTAATTATAGCAGGTGCCATCTAGGATGAAGATGCTCCTCATATTCAGGAGGTGCTGGTGTTGGTTACAAGGCAACACCACAGCAGCTGACAGCCCCCCCCATCCTGCTGGATATTACAGCAAGAGTTACAGGGGAGGAATACTTTTAGAAAACTCCAAATTTCATACTAACAGGAAAATGTCCTTTTCCCTACTTTTTGGCAGATGAGAAATTCCTTTTTTTGGGGTCCATACCCACACTGCTTCTCAGTGACAACAGACATTCAGCCTTCCTTGAGGGCAAATACAGCATTATCTCTGCTTACAGTTTGGGAAAGGATTATTGTTGGCATTTGAAAGCAGCCAGAAAGACTGTTCCTGGAAATCCATGTTTCCAGAAACATAAATTACACCATCCAGAGAACACTGTTGGCGTAACAGGAAGGTGCCCAGCTGCAGAGGGATGTCTGGCTTTACCAGAGAGTGACACTTACCTCCTGAGAAGGTGACCAGGAGAACAACTGTGAGGGGAGTCAGCTGGCAGGAGTCCCCTGCCTTGTAAAGGAAGAGCTCCTTGCAGTACTGCGGCTCAGCACTGCCCCCGGGGCAGAAGGCATCAGGAGGGCACCTCACGGGCTGCACATCTGGGCTCTGCCCAAGAGAGAAAGCAGCTCCCTCAGCACCAACAAACAGGCAAAAACTGCAGCAGGTAACTGGTGTGAAGGGACACCTTAGCATGGAGAAAACCCAGAAGGCAGTAACCCAGAAAGGAGCCTGCTGTCCTTAAATCCAACCTCTCTGCCCCGGGGGGTTACTCGGAGCAGGGTGGAGAGCAGGAGGTGTCTGTGCATCACACCCCCTTGGTAATGGATGCACCATCCTCTGCTTTGTCCCCTCTGTGGCCCACTGGGACTGGGCAGCTCCAAGGGTGGCACAAAGCCAGACTCCCACATCTATCCCTCTATCAGGGCTCTATGTTTAAGAAAAGGAAATCAGTTCACTTAAAACTGTTGTTAAAAGAAGTGTATTTAGGTATTTAGCTTGCCACAGGACAGTTATATTTGTTAATCCAACCTCTGTCACCAGCTGAGGAGACTTACAGGGCAGTAGTGATTTTCTGGGCACAGGTCACAGCTCTCCTTGCCCCTCTGTAATTGGTATTCTCCTGTCCTGCAGGGCTTGCATTTGTTGTCACTGGGACCTTTGAAGGTACCTAAAATAGCAAATAAGCACAAAATTAAGATCTGGGACTAGACCCCCGGGGCCTTTATGATTGCATATGGATGAATCAGCTTTCAAAGCCACATGGAGAAAGGCCACTAAAGGCTTCATGTGCATGACAAAAGCTGAGCCTGGACTTTGGTCGGTGGCAAAGGGGCAGGAAAGAGAACAAACAGGGACAGAGGGACTAAAGGATTTCTGGTGTTAGATCTGGCAAACAGAGTAAGTTTGAGCAGGAGTACTGTGGGAGATGGGTTTAGTAGTGAGCTCTGGCTTTAAAGCAAAGCAGAGGTTGGAGCTGGAGGTCAGCAGGGTTTCCTCCTCTCTAATTCTGGATTCAAACACCTTCTTCAGCTGTTTGAAACTTGCTGAGATAAGTTGAGAGCACGGCTCGGCCTCCTTAGCTTTGTGGGAGCAGACAGGTCACAGAAGTCCCAGCTCTCAAAAGTGATAAATGCTTTTCTGGATGTCTAAAACACAACTTGATGACAAAGAAACCCTGGTGCTGTCTCTGGAGAGGAGACTCAGCCATGTGAGGGGTCAGCCAGAGAGCTCTGCCCTCCCACTGGGGTCTGGTGTTAGTGATGGGACCACCAGAGTCATTTCCTCCCCTCCCCTCACCCACTGCTCCCTTTGCCACTGCTGCTGCTTCCCAGCTCCAGGCAAACCCCTTTATCCCCAGTGTCTGCTGGGTCAGGGGGTGCAAGGCTTGGGAAGAAATAATTCCTGTGGGGCTGTCACAGCCCCCCCCCTTCCCCTGCAGGTTACCTGTGGGGCAGGACACACACTCCTCTGAGCCCTCCTGAAGAGCCTCTTGCCCAGCAGGACAGGGCAGACACGCCGTGCAGCTGGTGGTGCTAGGGGGATGAGAGGAGACAGATAATGCTGCAGTTGGACAAGCACTTGCAAGATCAGCCCAAAGCCAGCACACAGGCTGGATTCTCCAGGCACTACAGCTTTTTTTCATTTTTGTGGGTATTTATGGTGTCTCTCCTGTGTGGTCTCGCTGAATGTTAGGGATTGGAAGGGACCTCTAGAGATCATTCAGTGCAAGCCCCCTGCCAGAGCAGGTTCACCTGGAGTAGGTCACACAGGATGGCACCCAGGTGGGTTTTGAATGTCTCCAGAGACAGAGGCTCCACCAGCTCTCTGGGCAGTCTGTTCCAGTGCTGTTACCCATAAGTTACTCCCTTATGTTTTAGTTGAATCTCTCGTGTCCCAGTTCGTGACCATTGCCCCTTGTCCTGTCACTGGACACCACTGAAAAGACTGGTCCTGTGGTTTCTGCCATGTTTTTAGTGCTGGGCACGTGATGGCATTTCTGTGCTCTTTGCTTATTTACATGAAATTTGTAGGAATTTGCCATCCCAGAAGTCACTGTCCCATAGCAGACTTGGCTGGAATTTGTCAGGAGGTGCTGGTGGGAGACCTGCAATACAGCTGGGTAAGCCCTGGAACTGATCTTGCAGCGGTTTAATCACATTCCAGCAGCTTTCTGTCTCATGGACAAGCAAGGTAAGAAGGGAAATGTCCATGTGCTAATGGAACTGCTGGGAACATAAATCCCACAACCTCTATGCAGGTGCAGAGCCCATCACAAGGTCCCCCAGCAGCACCTCTCCCAGACCTCTTTCCCACCATGAAGGTGACTTCAGAGCCAGGGTAATTTACCTAATGCCTTCTGCACATCTTAACTCAGGATAAATAAACCATCAATTCAGCTTAAGTCTACAAGCCCCAGAGCATCCCTGAGCTTGTTCCCTGTGCCAGGATCAGTCTGTGGATCAGTGGTGTGTAGTGCCAGTGCTCACACACTGCAGTGAGAGTGACAAGGGGGTGGCAGAGGCATCATGCTCTGAGAGGCCACCTCTGCCACCTCATCCCAAGGTGCCTCCATATCCAGCCAGGCTCTTCCCCTCCATCCTGCCATCCCTGTCACCATGGGCACCACCAATGTCCCTACAGCTGAAGTGGCAGGTGACTTGCCTTTTGGCCACTCTATGGGGTCTTCTAGCTCAGTGGCCAAAAGAAAACCATCCCTCTGCCTGCCTGACAGCATCACAAGTAGACTTCTTACTTGCAAAATGATCCGGGCAGGCAAGGCAGACAAGAAGTTGCATTTTGCTCAGAGCTAAAAAAGCCTGAAAAAGAGAAGAGTAAGGCTTCAGGTTCTTTCCTCCACCCATCACTGCCCCACAGCATTGTATACTTGCATATCTCCATTTTGCAAGCAACCAAATCAGCTCCCTACACCACACTTCAGGTGACATTTCATGGGCTTATTTAGGATGTTTGGGTTTGTATTATTTGCCAGAAGCCTTGAAAGAGAAGTATAAAAGTTTCCCAGCCTCTTCTGCCCTGCTGAGGGATGCCATGGGGCTTGGACAGCTTTCCCTGGTGTCACTCTTGAGTCCTAAACCCCACCAGAGAGACAGAAAACCCTGACAGCCTTTGCAGCATAACAGGTTGAAGCTGTAATAGGGGATCCCAGTGCTGCCTCCTGGGTTATTCAGTTGGATTTCCGGCCAGGGAAAACTCCCCCAGTCACCCCAACCCTTCCAACAGTTCCCTCACCCTGCAAAGTCTGAGGTGCATCTTCTTCCCCACAAAGGGAAGCACAAAAAAACCCATCAACCAGGGCAGCTCTGCATCCCCATCCCTGCACCACCGGGACCAGGAAGGGCAGGAGGACACATGGAGACCCTTCTCCCCGGAGCATCACAAGGACCGAAATGCCCCAAAACCCAGGGGATGGGCAGGGGGGCTGGCAGGACCCCGTTTGTGAGTCCCTGCCACACCAAGAGGAGCCTCTGAAGCTAAGAGAACACCACTCAGGAGTTCAGGTGGCTTTGGGGTGGTGCAGCCTGTTCCTCCTCATCATCAGATGGGCCTTTTGATGCACACCACTGGCCACTGCCATGGGGGCAGGTGGGACAGAATTAATGTTCAGAGAGGCCCTGGGAGTGGTGTGGGCAAGATCTGCCTTACACACCCTTCACACCAGCCCAGACGGAGCAGGATGAAAACAAAACCTCCCTCTGCCTGCAAGGAAAAAGGGATTTCTGGAGCTGATGGTTGTGTGACTCACGGCAGCACTGCCACCAAACCTGGGGAGGGATCACCAAGATTCAGGTACCAGCTGAGCAGTTTGATGGGTGGATTTGCCAGAGAGAATTGTGGCTGTATGAGGAGCACTTAATTTGTGTGCAGAATAGCTGCTGCACTGCCTGTGCTAATGAGGTTTTTTGCATAACTAAATGCTGGTCTGTTCTGAAGGGGTTGTTGCTCTGTCTGCAGACACATTGTGCCAGGCTCAGGTTGCAGGAATCAGCTGCACAGTAGCTTGCTGAAAACCCAGTTTCTGATGTCTGGGGAACAAGGAGAGTATTACACTAAATATTCAGACTGTAGAAGGTTGCCTAACTGGGAACAAAGATGATTTAGACTCATTGTTGCCGTGAAAAATAGGGAAAATACTTCATTTTCCTGACACCCTCCCCCGCCTTGTGCTATAAACTGAATGTCATAAACCTTCTTTCCCAACTTTCTGGGAAAGGCTTTGGTTGCAGTGTGTTACCTTGTTGCAAAGAGAAGCAGGAGATCTGTTCTTTTCCTTTTAATAAAAACATCAATGCCGGAATGAGAAGAGATCTGCGGGTCTATTTTTAGCCTGAACAAAACAACCTGTTTACTCTGCTGTGCTTTTAAGCTACTGGGTAATTGCATCTGGCCATGGGAAAGAGCCTCATGTAGGCTGATGAAGGTGCATTTGGGTTGAATACAAATCCAAACCTACCTTTCCCACATGCCCTGCAGCCTGCAGCCCCAGACTCTTCACCGTAATATCCTGGTGGGCAGGGAAGGCACAGGATGCTCCTTGGGAAGCTGGGAGAGAAGGGAGCAGAGGTGGGTGCTGGTTTAAGTCACCCCAGACTCTACTCTCTTCAAGAGGAGAGAGCACAGGTTTCACTAACAAGTCTAGAAATAGGGTAACTATAAAGGAGGAGTTTAGGCAGGAAAACAACAATCTGAACTCACCTGAATGTTAAAGCACTGCTGAAAAAAACAACAACCAAACCCGAGGTTTTCTGTATTATTAACATTAGAGATGTCCTGTGCCTGTGGGCTACACGGAAAGGGACAGGCACCTGACTCTGAACTCTGGGTCCTGAAAGGTATGTTGTAGCCAGGCTTAAAAACCTTGTTTTAAAATCAGAGTCTTAAATATTTGGGAGTTGACTTAAATTGGAAAGATGCTTGATGTTCAGCATCCACCAGCAGTTTTTTACAGGAGCTGCTCCATTGGTCAGTCAGGTCACTCAGGAGTCCAAAAAGGAGCCAACCCACAGGCACTGCTGTGTGAGAGCCCTGACCATAAATAGCAGGAACTGTGGGAAAAGGGGATGCAATATGTGAGACTTCTGGGAGAAGGAAAAGAGGGAAAGGCAGAGAAAGAGGAAAGCTATTGCATTCATCTCCAGCAGAACCAAATCCCCAAACAAGTGTGTGAGGCTAAGGATTTGTTAATGCCCTCAGGGATGTTTTGGAGGAAAACAGGGACAAGCTCTGATTCCTTCAGAAACCCCAGGGCTGGGTGAGATTTGTGGAAAAATGACAAAAATCAATTGGAAATGGAGCAGACACTTTGCTCAAAACAAACCAAACGCAGGCCTGTGCCAGCCAGAGCCGCTCAAAGCACGGGGGAGTCTGGATTCTCCAAATACCACAAAAATGTTAAATCATTCTATGGGAGCCCTGAGGCCCGGGTGGCTGCTCTGGAGACATCCATGCACATGCTGTCCCCATCGGGCCCCCTCCCCTCTCCTTTCCTCCATCCCTCCCTCTCCTGGCACCCCCCCAGCATATGTAAACCCCGATCCTGAACCTCCTGGTCCACAGCTCTGTGTCGCCCTCTCTGACAGGAGTGTGGTGACCTGGAGCCTGGTCATCATTTATTTTAAAGCACTTGAGGAGGGTAGCAAAGGTAAGGGAGATCCCTCACATCTCAAACAGCAAGGAGGGAACATGGAGGAGGAAGCTCCTCAAACTCCAGGGCTGCAACTGCATGGCCAGGTCACCCTTGCCTGCTGCCAGATTTTGCTCCCTCTCCCCAAGGGCTCTAATCCAAACTGAGCTGATCTGAGGGGCTTGGTCCTGGGAAGTTCTGGCCACCTTTCCTGTCCCTGAAGCCACCCAAGAGACAAACCTCACTTCTTGCTCACAGCAGGCACTGGATACACCAAGGGAAAAACCAGTGAGAAACAGCAAGGACTGCCCACTCACAGGTCCCTGCAGCCAGGGGACACTTGCACGGTGTCCTCAGGACAAGTCTGATGAAATGGCAAGGCTGGGATGTCTTATTTTTCCACACTGAATCAGCTAAGGATATTGCTCCACTTGCCAATTTTTTAAATGTAATGAGACCCTTTGCACAGAATAGGGATTGAGAACATACCTGAGCAAAGGGCAGAGATGAAGCCAGCAGCCCAGAGGTATCCTGGAGAAAAGCTGAGGAGATGAACCCCACACCTCACTCCCCAAGTGTCCCTGCATCACAAAAACACCCATTCTCCCTCCTAAATCACACAAAAGATGAAGGGGGTAAAAGAGCAGCCCCCAGAGAGCTAGAACTTCCATTGGGAAGCCCTTGGCACAACCACCTCCATGCCAGGGTTTCCTGGTGAGAAGGATTTAGTGCTGAAGAGGGGCACCCCCTTCACACCTCTGCCTGCCCCACAGGGAACCCTTCTACAGTCCAAAGGCAGCCTGGGTCTTTCTTCAGGTTTTGGACCATTTGCAGGTTTTTTTAACAGGCACATGGCTCTTCTGGCTTGAGTTGCCTGATCCAGTTTGCCACAGAGCCACACAAGTACCTGGAACTTGGCTGCCCAGTGTTGGCATGATGGGTGGGTGCTGGGGCAGCCAAGTCCAGGGCTCCTCTTTTCCTTGGGGATGCAAAACCCTGCACTTCCCACTGAGAAGCCACCCTGGCAGCACTTTTCTCTTAGCCTAAAGGAGGAGATTTTTCTGGCCGGGGAGTGTTTTGAGGAAGAACATGCCCCACCCCACGCCCAGGGGCAGTCACTTACTTGGTGTAACTCCCTGGTGGACAAGGCAGGCAGGATGGTTGCCCACTTTCGGGCTGGTAGTGGCCCAGTGGGCAGGAGATGCAGGCTTCAGGGTCTGTGCACGAGCCCACAGCACAGCACGAGCATCTCAGGTTGCCTAAATCAGAGCAAAAATGTCAGGATCAGGAGTGTGAGACTTGACTTAAAGCCCAGTGCCTGTCAGGACAGGTGACTGTCATGCAGACAATGTGTTGGGATGCAAACCCTCCAGCAGGACAGTCTTGGAGGGTAGAAACTAATATTGGTGCTAATGATGATGCTGTGCATCATTAGTGAGCTGAAGAGCAGCCATAAATTACAAAGCCTGACATCTATCCATGTGGATTTCAGTTTTTTAGATGACTGCTTTCTTCTAGTTTAATTTGAGGGGCCAGGAAGGTTCTCCTTGTTTTCCCTCCAACACACAAACAAAAAAGAAAACAAAACAACATACTCCTTTGGATTGCCAATAATTTAGGCTTATAGGAAGAAGAACAGAAGAGTAAAATCCCAGAGCAGAGGATTTGCCCTAAGCAGCAGCAGCAGCTTTTCTTTGAGCACAGGCACCACTTCCACCAGACATGAGCTACAGCTGCACACATCAAACATGCCAGCCCACTGCTTGCAGGAACCAGTCCTGGTGCAGCAACCAAGCTCTGCCCTCTGGCAGATCCCATGGGTGGGCATCCTGCATGCAAGGGTGGGGGGACTCCAAGCAACTTAGTCCAGTGGGAGGTTTCCCTGCCTGTGCAGCAGGGTTGGAATTAGACGGACCTTAAGGTCCCTCCCAACCCAACCCATTCTGTGATTCTACAATAGGAATTACCTCCTGTCCTCTGCAGATTTACCCTAAAGGATTGGAGCTCCTTATTCCTTTCTTTAAAAATGCCTTGCAATGAAGGCTTGTATTTTAGGGATATTTTTTTTCTTTTGGGGTGAGGTAGTGGTGTTAAAAAAAAACACAACCAAACACAAAACCACATATTACAACATAAATAACTTCTGGAAAAGGTAATACTATGCCCTCCTGGCCACAACAGAATTTGACCATGTAGTTCCTTAAGCTCCAATGAAAAGGCTGTTTCTTAGCAGAGATTCTCTTCCTAACATTAGAGGACAGCTGGAAACTGTCCTTGTATTCGGCACTGTACCTCAAAACAACAAATCTGTCAGTGTGACACCTTGCAGCTTCATTACACTGAGGAGGAAGCTTCGGGAAGACCAATGAACAGCACACGGTTGGCAAAGGTCAAATTTTTAGCTTCAGAAAGGTGCACTGAACATGTGCTGGTTTCACCTCCCTTGGGGAGTCACTTTTCCACCTGACCCAAGAGCAGAGACTCTCACCTCCACTGGGAAATGTCCCTGGGGAGCAGCGGGCACAGGCTGTGACATTGACTCTGCTGCAGTTTGAGGGCTCGGTGGTGAGGAACAGAGATGCTGATGGGACCCCAGGAGATGTGGTCAGGTCTGGATGGGACACCAGGGCACTGGTGGATGCAGCCATCAGTCCTGCAGGTACCCGGGTGGTGTCTGGGCTGCCAGAGGTGAGGGTGGTGACAGCTGTGGCAGGAGGCAGAGTCTGAGCAGATGTGTCTGTGCTTGGCTCAGCAGATGGCACTGATGAGGACATGGCAAGGTTTGCAGTGGTTGATTCCACCCCAGCAGAGAGCATTGCAGCAGCAGTTGGGGAAGCAGAGGCCATGGTAGCAGCTCCACTGGGAGGTGCTGGGGTTGATGCAATGGGGACCTGGGTGCTGGTTGCACTGGGAGGCACTGTGGTTGATGCACTAGGGACTTGGTTAATGGTTGATGCACTGGGAGGCACTGTGGTTGATGCACTAGGGACTTGGTTAATGGTTGATGCACTGGGAGGCACTGTGGTTGATGCAATGGGGACTTGGGCACTGGTCGCACTGGGAGGCACTGGTGTTGATGAAATAGGGATCTGAATGGTGGTTGTCTGGCCTAAAGTAATACCTGAGAGAAGAAAAAACATAATTAGTGGCCTAATTATTGCTCTCCCTGTAATAGAGGCTTCCTATTAGGGCTTGATCTACTTAACCCATGTATCGTTGCTTGATGTCCAGAAATTCCCTTCTGCTACAGTCCATTCCAGAGCAATTCAGAAGCAAGGAGGCAAACAGCATTAGCAGCACCTGAGCATCCCCAGCACAAGACTTATCAGGGAAATAAACTAAAGCATCCATGAGGCCACAGCTCAGTAGATGTCAATGTCCAGGAGGTCTGACTCTCCTAGATAAAAGGGTGTGGGAATTGCCTGAAACACTTGATTTTTGTTAGAGGCAGCTCAAGACAGTTTACCCTGAGATCCCAAGACAATCAGATTTAAGATGCCTGTCAAAAAGTTGGCTGGTTTACCCCATCTCCATTAAATGGATCAGCAAAGAAAAGTCATGGGTTTGGGATTTAGTGGTTTGATTTTTTTAAGCTGCTCTGAAGATCCATCCAGTGACCAGAAGGGAACCCTCAGGCCAAGACTTTCTTTGATTCTGAAATCCCTCCCATCAGAGCAGGGACAGCTGTAATCTTCAGAGAAAAGAGGTATTGCTGCAGCTCAAGTTGTTTTGCTGTGATAGGCAGTGATGGCCACCTCTCAGCACACAACCATGGGGGATGTCTTCGAGGCTCTGAACAGGAGAGAGACCCATGGAACTGAGCACGAAAGGCAGCAAGCTGCTTTTAGCTTAGCAGTGTGTGGTGCTAAGTGAAGGAAGCAAAGCAAAACTGCAATAGGCAGCTCCTGCCACAGCAGCTGTCAGTCAGCTCGGGCCAGAAACTCAAGGCAGGGATTTGCCTAAAAAATCTGCAGCTGCTGAGCACAACCAGCTCCATGCAGCATCAGTGTGTGACTGCAGCTGGGAAGGTGCTGTTTGCAGACCCACAACCAGCTCACAGCTGCTTAGCCCCCTGATGAAATTGAGGGGACACTGGCCAGCAGGAAAGATAGGAGGACTCTTTAAACAAAACCCAAACCACTTGACATGGGTTTTCAGGGAGCCCAAAGAGCTCAGCTGATACCTGATGTGTAGATAAGGACGTGAGCAGGATGGGAAGCTGTGGAGTCCAAGGGGCTACACCTTTGAGTGATGGCAGCACAGGCACCAGGTGGTTGCAGGCCCATGGGTCCCTTCAGGCTTTTTCCCAAGCCCAGCTTTCCCTCAGCCTTTGCTTTCTCTATCAGTTTGGGTCCCCTTCACACGAAGCTGTGCACCATGGGTATCAGTGCTTTGCACTGCTCCGGTACAAACACCACCACCACCATGCTGACAAATAACTCTAGTTAAATTTCTACAGGAAGCTCAGGACACTGAATAAAAGAATCCTCACAAAGTTGTAATCACATGGAGAGTGCTGGCTGGGAGGGCACACTGCCTGCTTTGTACTCCAAGTGCAAAACCCCAGCTTGCCCTGACTCCTGGGTGAAGCAGCAGATGAGCACCCAGTCCTCAGGGTCACTGCCCACATGTCTTGCTGTAGTCCCCAGAACAAGAAATGCTGAATTTAACAGTGATTGTTTTGTGGTGTATTTGTTTACCTCAGGCCCCAGTCCAAGTGACCTGCAGACAGGTCACCCCTCAGCAGATTAATGTGCCTGAAATCACTCTGCTGCTCTTTCCTCCAGTCTGGCAATGAGCTGACTCAGTCCTGGTTTTTATTAAACTCATCTCAAAGTAAACACTAGCAGTAAGTCAAGGGGGGAGGGGGGATGCTGTCAATCGACAAAAGCATCACCAGGGACACTTGGGTCACTTTTGTGTGATGCCTTAGCATGAAGTTTTACACTGAGAGCCTCGAGGATGCCAGGGAAGGTGACTGAACCCTTAATTAAGGAGCTAATCTTCTCTGCCTTAGAAGGCAGGCAGCCCCACTGACTTGCAAGGCTCACAGACACCGGCTGAGAACTCTAAAATGCAGAAGTAATATGGACACTCCCTTTTTTCTTCCTTCCATCTTGCACAACTGCACAGCCTGCCACTCAAAAACCCTAATCCTGCAAGCCAAACAAACCACAGCCAAGTCAACAGTTACAGCTCTAGGTGAAGATAACAATCATCTGGTGAATTGAGGTGGTGAGTAATTGGCTCCTGAATCAACAGGTGAATAATTGGCTCCTGAAATGGAGCTTCCCCAAACTGTTTATTTTCAGGAGAATGCCAGACCACAGCTCATCCCCTGTTATGTGCTCAGGCTGCCCTGGATGCACACAGATAAAATGAGGCTCACCAAGTCCTCTGGAGCAGTTTTGTCCCTTGCCAAGGAACTCTGTAAAATGCAAATTGTTCTGATAAAGCTGATGGGTTCACATGGCAAAAAGGGAGGTGGGACATGGGGCCCCTGGCAGCCTCTGATCCCCCAAATCCGGGTGGACATTGGTGAGAAGGGGGCAGGGCAACACCTCACCCCAGGTTCACCTTCCAGTTGCACAGAGCCAGACTGGCCCTGGAAGGTACATGACCTGAAGTGCAACAAGTTTTGCAGATCCCACATAGCAGATATACTAATGATAATGATACAATTTTAAAAATATATATGCAGCTAAGCAGTACAAAAGCACAAGAAGAACAAGAAGAGGAGCAGATAAAGGCATGATTACAAAATTGTTCAGGCATTTTTACATATGTTCTCTCTTACATAGAGCCAGTTATCAAAACAGCCTGACAAAGGGAACATACTGAGGCAAGTTGTTCCCTGAGGTTTAAGAAAAAGCCACAAAGAGGCCACTGCAACTCCTCAATACTCTGAGTAGTAGGGTTCCATTTCTCCTTTATTTCTTGGAAAAGCAAGCTTTTACACTTACAGTGTTCAGCCCGCTTCTAATGCTACATCTCTTTCAACACTTATTTTTTTTCCTGCCTTCCCTCCCCCTCTCTTGCCCTCCCTTCTGCAGCACCCCAAGGTTGTGAAGCCAAATACTTCCCCAGACCCATGACTGCTTCACCCACCTCTGTGCTCAGCACCACTTCAGGACTTACCTGTTAAACACGACATGGTCAAGGTCCAAAGCAGAGGAGAGGGCCAGGCACTCATTTTTCCCCTGAGTAACACCACAGCTTGTCAAAAGGCAGGAGCAGCAGCTGATCTCCTACACCCAGCAGTTTATTCTCCTCCGGATTTGTGCCCAATATTGTCACCTGACTCTGATCAGGAGGCTTAGTGCAGTCAACCTCCCCCTAACAAAAGATGTTTTTATATTCGGAGTGTACAACAGGTCTTCAAATATTACTGTCCTCCTCAAAGCCTACTCCAAATTAATTACTGAGCAGAAGAGCAAACCTAAGCCTCTTCCCATGGCATGCAGAAATACACGCAGGGGTCCTGCAGGAAGCCCTGGGCTTGTGGAGAGGAAGGGGCAGAGCTGCGCAGGAGCCCTGTGCTGGCTGCTGGCCAGCACCCCGTGACCTCATCAAGTGAAAGGATTTCATTTTTGAGACATCCAGGATTTCCCGTGAGAAGAAAAACAACCCCAGAAGAGCCCACAGTTCAAAGCAGCTCCCATGTTAAGCGAGACCAACCATACCACAACAGAAATCCACCCTCTGAGGAGGGTAGAGCTTTCCCAGTCAGCCTTAAACTCCCTCAGCATTGCCCCCGGGGCATCGAGCTTCATGCATCAAGTTCTTGTGACCGGGACCAAACCCAAAGATCCAGATGGTGATGATTTTGATGCGAGGGCATTAAGACCCCATCTCACTTTCCACGTGGTATTTAGCAGCTATCCCTGCTTGCTGTTCAAGCCCTCAGGCTGGGCCTCTCTGGCCTGTGCCCACACTGCCTGAGGGCAGTTGTCCCCATGGTTTCCTCAACTTGCAGCCATGCTTTGAAAGGTTCTCCCCCCCCCCCCCCNCCCCCCTTTCCTTCTGCCCCCATTAGTCAGCACTACTGAGCCTCCATTGCCATAGAGAATTTCCCTTCACTTATGGCTGAATGCCACATCTCATGTATGCCCCATCTTCTCCCAAATCCAGAAGGGCAGCTCATGCAGGACTGGAGATGCTCAACGTGCAGAGCCCACCCAGCCACATGTCTAACAAGCAGATCAAGTGTTCTCATGCACTGCCCATCTCTTTTGTGATCCAGAATTCTCCACAGGGCTCAACATCACGAGACAACAGTTATATTCCTACCCAGACCCCCAGACTTTCCTCACAGGGGCTCAGGTAGGGTCAGCTTGCCATCACACATAGTGCCCTGGCTGTACCAGGCTGCAAGTGGGGTTGTTCCCTTGCATGGACACTGGACAGGCTGGGAGGTTGTGCAAGGGAAGCACAGTGCTTCCCAGGATGTACAGCCCATGCTACAGAGATGCAAGTACCCACCAGTCCCTGTCCAGGACCTTCTCTGGTACCCAGAGCTCTGGTGGGGATACTCTTGTGTCCTCCTGTCTCCAGCATCAATGGTCTTTTGATGTTAATTTGCCTCATGGTAGCTACAGGAAGACAGGGCAAGCTCTCTGACTTTGGTATCATCAGTTGGAGTTCACAGCTCAGTTGGTGGCCAGCTGGCATCCTGCTGTCAAATAGAACCTCAAGCTGAAATACACCCTGCCAGCAAGCAAAGTGTCAGACTTCAGGACACAGCCCCCACAGCTCTGCATGAGCAACCCCTTGCAGAGATGCTGCCCAGCATCAGGACAAGGCAGCAGGGGAGGTCTGTCCTTTCCCTGCAGGCTGGCAAACTCTCAAGGTGCCATTTCCCACCTCAGCTTGATTGCAAGTCTGCACAGGATGTTTGAGCTCAGTCTGTGTAAGTAACACAACACCCTGGTCCACCCAGACCTGTGTGGAACCATCCCTTCAGCAGCCCAGGTGATGGGCTGAGGGTCTGCAGTGGTGGGCATCTGCATAAGCATCACTGTAGGGTGGAGCAGCCCTATGCACTGATAAAACACTGCCAGCAACTATCCAGGGAGATTTAGTCCATCAGAGGCACAGATGGCAGATCAATTCCTCCACAGCACACTGCACCCCTGCTCTGTGGGCCTTCCCTGTGCCCCCATGCCCCAAGAGCAAGCTGCCCACCTCCACAGCAGCTGCAGCACAAACACACACACTGGAAAAGCACTGAAGATACAGTCACTTTTTCAGTCCCAGCCAGACACATGGAAGAGAAAGAAAATGCATCTTAATCCCCTTCCTGTGCCCTCAAAGCCCCTTGCTTGGGTGAGCCCAGCTGGGAGGTGAGGCAGGCTGCTTCCCTCCCAGTTGTTCTAGCAAGTTGGAAATACTCTTCTGACAGGAAAAGTCTGATGCCACTTCAGGGCAGAGAAGTACAAACTGGTTCATTTATAAACTCCTGCCCTGTCTCTGTTGACATTAAATACTTTTGCCAGTTGATTCACAGTGTCATGGCTGATCAAAAGCAACGTCCTAGGCTGACAGAGGGCTCTCTTCTTGTCACTTTGGTTGCTTTTCCATGGGTGGTGAACCTTGGGTTCCCAAATAAACCAGACACTGTCCCCCTGCCCTGGAGGTTCTCAGAACTTGTCTGGCTCCTTACAGGGCAGAGGCAGCAGCAGTGACATTTCTCCCCAGAACATGGCATCCTGCTCAGGCCCCCCCATGGGCTGTACCAGGTCTGACAGGTTGTCCAGCCTGGAGAAGGCAGCTGCTGGTCACTGCTGCCTGGAACCACACAGCCCCATCCCAGCTGGGCAGGAAAAGGAAATGCCATTAGATATGTTATCTGCAGAGGGCAGGCTTGGATTCCTGAGCTACCTGGGCATTACAAACCTGAGGGCCAGCCCAAGACCACACATCTGGTGGCTGCAAGTCACCCAGGTGTTACCTATCTAATTGACCTGGCTGTTCACAAGAAGAGCTACTTATTTAATTAAAAAAACCCAAAAACTGAGCAAAGAGAGTATCTCAAGCACCAGCCCTCTCTGCAACGTCAAAAGTGTGAGCTGCAAGCATGAGCAGGGTGAGTTGCCACCACCCCAGCTGATGGGAAGTGCTGTGGGGGTGAGATCCCCCTGGTGAGGTCCCAGCTACAGCAAGGCTGGTGAGAGGACTGCTGAGAGCAGAGACATGTCCATCAGCCTGAGCATGGTAACAGTCACTGGGGGAACCTCAAGTCCCTGCTAACTACCAGAAGATGAGAGCAGAAAGACCACTTTATCTTGTATCCTTAGGCTCTTCCCACAATTATCTGCCACTCCACTGTCACTGCTGGGGTCCCAGGCCTGACAGAGACTCACTGCAGTGCCAAATGACTGTCATACTACAAGCTGAGCAAGCTACCACAAAAATATCTTAGTTCCCACTATGCTGAAGGAAAATACATTCCTTGGTGTACTGCATTCAGCTGTTTGACAAAATGGAGTCCTTCAGAACAAGAAAAAAAAAGTAGGGTCCTTTTTTTCCAACAAAAGAAAAGCACTGGAGGGCTACTGACTGCCATGGGATGCAGTGCTCTGGGGGCTGGGAAGCAACTGGGAATCCAGAACCCTTTTCAGATGCAAGGATCACCCCAGTCCTTGGTATACAAATTAAATCTCACAGAACAGCACAGGAGCCAAGACTTTAGGATGTTCAGCAGCCAGTCAAGTCAGGTATGTAAATTCAGCCTGAGCGTCCCTGAAAAACCATTATAAGTGTATGCAGCCTCCCAGTCAGGAGGACATTTGCTACAGAATTATGACTGAAGTCCTCAACAGTTCTAGGTTATCTTGAACACAAGAAGCAGGAAGAAGGGCAGCAGGAGTTGCCTTACTTCAGGTAAGAAGTTCTGCCATGCTGTGCTGCTCCTGGATGACACTGGGGCCAGCTCTGTGCCCAAGGGGACCAAGAGGGGACATGGGTAGAAAGTCAAGGAGCCAAAGCTGTTCTTGTGCTCTGGAGAGACAGAAAACTCTGTGCCTGACCAAATGGCCACAGGATGGCGACACAGCTTTGAGGACCGAGGACACATTCAGTGAAGTCTAAAACCCTCAAGCAGAAGGCGGCAGTGCTGCAGTCATCGGTGCTGTGCAGATGGACTAGCAAAACGTAAAGGGAGGTGAAGGAATCTGAGTGTTAGAAAGTTATTACAGTCACTTTGAAACAAGTTAAATCCAAACGTTCCTTTTTAAAAAAACAGTGTTTCTTTTGGGCTTGAATTTAGAAGGAATAACAATAATAATAATAAATAATAATAAAAATTAGTAAGAGTAACAGAATAAAAACTGTAAGAAATAAAAATATTTTAAAACATTTACATTGAATAAAAAATAGAAATAGCTGGCCAAAGGAAACGTGTAGCACCACAGCAGAAATCTCATGGTTTTTCCAACCAAAGACATGATAAAATTCTGGACTGAGTCCAGGTGTTTGTTTTTTTTTTCTCTCCTCACAAGCAGCAGTGAACATTTAGTTCTTAATTAGTCCCCATCAGTGAACGAGAGGGCATAAAAATGTGAAGAACTCCAAAACAGACCAGTGTGTCTTGGGTGGAGTCAGGATTAAAGATGCAAATCAAACTCATCTAGTGCTCTGGGCAAAAAGAAAAAAAAAAAAAAATTATGAACTATTCAACTGCCTTAGCACAGAATACAAAGAAAAGCATGATTTCATAAAATAAAAGGGAGGAAGTGTGGTTACCTGAAAAACATCTCTCTAGGATCAGTCACAGCTGAGTCACTCAGAATTACCAAGTCAGGGAGCACACACCAGCAACTGGAGACTGACACGTTGCCTGTGTTCTTCTCCTGTGGGGATTTAAACCTCTGAACACCCAAGAGCTGAAGATGTTGGGTTTTCTAGCAGCACCTCCCAGGGCATGCCCACAACCTGCCTCCTTCATGAAAATCCAGCACTAATGAAAGAATGGGGTCTTCCTACAGTGCTCTGGCTCCACTGGATTCAAACCACGATCCAAAACCCAGGACTATGTAAAAGGGAAATATATTTGTCAATACACAGCTCAAAGAATCTCGAGCTAAGCAATCCTTGCATTTTCCTTCAGGGCACTGCTCATATTTCATTTTGTGGGCAGCTTTCAGCCATCAAGAAAAAAAGCCATTGAGAACTGCTCTGGCAACACTTCTTACCTTTGACAGCTCAGATGTGATGGATTACCTAGTGTCTACAACTCCAACTTTTAACTCCCCTGGTCTCACACTTCAGGAATGCTGAAAGGGTAGCTGGTGGTCTGTCTGTAAGGGAGTAACCAAAATACTTCAGGGAGAGGAGTTTACAGGCACTGTACCATAAAGGACATGGAAAACAGAAATGGTTTGTAACTCAGAGGGGCAGCTTTTAATGGACACCACCAAGGTCTCTGCAGAAGCCAGGCCAAAATGTTTCCCACACTGAAATCTTTTTCAAAAGAGCTATGTTCTATTCTACCAGAGCAGCTGACCTGGAACAGAATTCCTTTCCCAGCTATTTGATAAGGTCGATCTGACACAGAAAAGAAAAACCTCAGACTATGTCTGGCACTGCACCAGCACAGGCAAATGTAATATTGCCACATCACACAGCTGTACATGAGAAAATTGGAGTTTGGGTGTTTGGTCTCAGGCTAACATTACTCACCAACACTTCACCTCTTAGTACAATATGGAACTTGATTATTGAAAGGAGTCTCAGTCCAGTTCCTTAGAAAAATCTAAATCTTTATTATACATACTGTATTACACTGAAAATACGTACCCAAAGACAGAATAATTTGAATTTACAACTGTACAAAAAAAATAGAAAACATACGGGCTATGCTATAGATGTAACATTTTACAAAATGACAGTTCTTGTTAAAGGCACCAGATTCCCAGAGGGCTCTGGCTTAACATTTTTTAGTCTTCTTTATCAGTCAGATCTTACTATGAAAACGTGATTCACTCTCGAACTGTACAATAAGTCTCAAACTTCCTTCACCTAGACAAGTGGTCTGCACTTTGACACAGCTCAGTGAGGGAAGGGACCAGTTTCACACAGAGATGTCAAGCAACTACCAAAGACTCCTCCCATTGCACCAGCATCCTATGGTATTTAACCAAAATATTAAATGGCAAAGCTACCACTAAAAATCAAGTTAACCCACAAAATACTGACCAATACTAGAGTGTTACCAATACTAAGCCTAGACTGTTTTGTATGGAGATAACTACAGAACACCAGAACAGGAAAGAAAATGTTCTGTCAAAAAGAAGATGCAATCTATGACCAGAAGTCCTGCTCAGCATCCTTCTTGGGCTCGCCTCTATTTCACTTCTTCTGGTCCCTCATGGCAATTAAAAAAAAAATTGGAGTCTAAAGAAACCCAGCACTTTGCTGTAGGGCAAGTTGTTAAAGAAGCCTGGGCATGCATTAATGTGTTCTTTCTCCCCCAAGCATAAAATCTTTGGACAGGACAGGGACAAACACAAGCCACTTTTATTGCTTTTTTCTCTCTCCATCATTCCACACTCTGAGGGTTAAATAAACTGATTTGTACCATGCCTAGGCTGCACTGACAGGTACGAGGCAAGAGAAGCTGGGACATCCTGCCTTGTGATGTACCTGGAAAGTCTGGGCTTATTACTTACTAAAACTTCATGCTTGGATAAATGGAAGGAGGAAAGGACACAAAAGTTTAAGAAAAGTCTAAAACTACTTTGGTCAATTTGTCAGTACATTTGCAAGTCATCCTAGAGTCAAGTGTTGTTGAAACTCACATCACACATTGAGCCCCACTGAATGGAATCCTGCTAACATCCAAGTGACTGAGTATGCAAGACAAAAATATTAAGTTCCAGGGCCAGATTTTGTTCTGTATATACCAATTCCATTATACTGGAATTTAAATGTTGCTGCTGCCTTTCCTAAAGTGACTCATAGTATCCCTATTTTCAAGCCACTGAATCAATGGTTTCATTCTCTGAAGAGCTCCAGGCAGTTTTACTTCCTACTGTATCATTTTAACAATGTTGCAAAGACTTCACTTTCTTTAGGCATTTAAAAACCCCAACTTGCTAGATTCACAGATCAAGTTGAATAATGCTTTGATATTAAGGGTCATAAAATCACTTTTAAAATAATTTATTTTTGCAGTGTTTGTCTCATCCTAACGACTTAATAGAATTAAAAATTTACTATGCTTCTGTTTAAAATTTCAAATTATTGCTTCTGACTGACTTTAGACAAACAGGCATGGTCGAGACCACTTGTTCTGCAGCAGATACAAGCAGGTAGCAGCATGGCTAAGCTTCCCCCACACTACTGCACTCAACTCCCACTCCATTCTAAAAGAGCCTCTTGATAAAGCAAGGGACAGCTCCTTCCAACCCAACAGCAGAGTCTGAAATGCAGACTTCTGAAAAACTAAGGAAGTTTAGTGAGGGACCTCCATTCATTTCATGGAAGCCAAAAGAGCCATCACACAGCAGCTCCTGATGACTCAAGTTGAGTCTTGCATTAACAATTTACAAAGGCAGTGCAGACCCTTCAAGTCAGCCAATTTGCTAAAGGTTCTTTCTTAAAAATAATACTTGATACTTGCAGTTATCTAACAAGCAGGAGCAGCTAAGACATAAGTATCATACATGTTTACAGAAAACTGGTCATCAGAAGAAAACCTGAAAAATCTGAATGCAGACAAGAAAAGGAATGTTGCTTTTCTTTAATCCTTTCTTTTAAAAGATGAATATTTCCATATTCACTTGTTAGCCCTGACCTGTGTAACATACTATAATCAAATAAGTTATAACCATGAAAATTCATTTCTACTGAACTCATTCTAAACACTAAAACCCACTACTCATCCTTACTTGCCAGGCTGGTTTCTAGCTGTTTGAAGAAAAATCACAACCAGAATCACAATCTACACTGCTCTGAAATGGGGTAATTATGTGGAGGAGAGCCCCCAGTGTGATTGTTAAATATAACTTTCACACTAATACATGCACAACACCCTGCAATGGGAGCAGGAACCATGAAGTAACTTGCCCACTGCAGCAGCTAGAACATTCTGTGTATTTGCTAAAATAAAATTAAGAAATCTATCCTTTTGGTCACATTTTAAAATACTGTAGAATACAGATTTTATTATCTGTTTTTGCCCTGCCCTGTTGGATAATTTGAAAAACTAAAAATAAAACGCAATAAAAACTCCCCAACACAAAGAGACTCTAATCAATTATCTAAACACCTTTGTTAGTATATAAGTGTACATATGGGATTTGGTCTGCTTCCTTTTGGGGGGAAAAAAAAAAAAAAGGCCTCATTTTGTCTGAGGAGTTCCACTTTGACATGAAAATCTAGTCAGCCCAAGGTACTCCCTCTCAGCACCATCGTGCCTCTCATCTTTGTATTTCTTCCTTCTAAGCACCATTCCTAACCAAGCACAGCTCCACATACAAGTACTGGCAGAAACCAGAGGTTTAATCCAAGTCTCCTTCCAATGATGAGGCCAAGTCTCCCAGGCATGAATCCTGAACTATGTACAGAAGCCCTCAATAAATGCAAGCTTTATTTGTACAAGTAAAGCCAGATTATACCAGTGGTGTGAACACAGTTATAAAGATAAAAATGTGCTTCTACTAGAAGGGAACAAGTATAAGGCACATTTATATGCCAGTATAATTGTGGCCACGTTAGGGATTACACCAATATAACTTCACTGGTGAGAACCACCCTTACAGTCACTCAACTTTTTAGACCAGGGCTTGGCAATCAAGCCCCTGATGACTGCTCAACCAACCGTAAATTAACACTGCCTTGTGACAACAAATCTCCCCAGCCATCTGAATTCAGACATGAGTCACGCAGCCATTTCTAGGACCATTTTTAAATTAAACTGCAATTGGTCTTGAGATACAGTAGTATCACTTCCTCCCAGGTAAGTTATGCTGTTCAAAGGGTTTGCTACACAACAGCCACAGATCAACCTCTGCCCAAGACTTGGGTGGCAAAGTGCTGTCACTTCAAGGCAGTGACAAGCCACCACTATTCCTTTTTCCTTAATTTTGATTTTTTTTTTTTCCTTAGAAAGTTACAATACTCAGCTTCTCTTCATCTCAAATAATGCCAAATATAGATTAATTCATGCTGGGCATGGACACTGACAATATAGCAAGTTAACAAAGCTGCTCAATTTCATCCTATGACCCAAGCATAAATAAGCTAAACACACAGTGGGTACCATCAGACACTGGACACCACCTGCAATATTTAGTTGTACTGCAGCTGAATTACAAAATAATTAAGCACTGACCAGTAGTGCTTTAAACATCCATTCTTACAATAGAACTGGTGTAGCCAAAGAAAAATATTTTTACAATGAACACCTGTGCCCTTGTTTAATGGTAAACCACAATGACTGTGCAGTAGTCTTCCCTTCTGGTACTCAGAAATAAACTCCCTCCATCTCTAATCTCTTGGTTGTGATCTCCTTTTCCAGCATCTTGAACTGCAGGAAAACAAAACCACACCCAAAACTTCCTCCCCTAAGATCACCTTTCCCTCTCCCAAGGTTTTAAAAAAGACAAAAAAGAAAAAAAAAGTTTGACACCATCTTCTTCTGTGTTCACTGCACCCAGTTAGGTTGAAGAGCCACAACCTCTGCCCTGGAGGGTAGTACGAAATGTTTATATGAATGCTGTTTTGTACAGTTGACATACTCGTAGAGTATGACTCTACAGGGTTGACTCTAAGCTTGATTTGGTCCAGTCTGCTGTTGCTGCATCTCTTAGGAAACATTAGTTATAGGTTTGTACTTCTTGAATCTGGTCCATTCACCAGTAGCATAGTTCATTTCAAAGACTGTATCAACCAGCATTGTGGTGCTGCCAGTGCCATCTGCCTTTGGTAAATCTTCTGTATGCTCACTAAGTTTAATTTGGATGATATCACCTTGCTCTTGGCAAGGATTCTCTGCAAAAACAAGAAGAAGAACAACAAATTATACATTTCAGTAGTACCATATTAGAAAAGGTAAAGAGCACTAGATGAGGATTCTGAATGTTATGCTGAAAGAGATCAAAACTCAAGAAAGAAACCCCAAATACAAAACTGAGCAAGTAATGTCATCAGCACACAGTCACACAGAAACCTTCCTCCATAAATCACAGACTGAGTATCAAGGATAACAAAACCAGACCCTGAAAGATAAACATCAAGGCTAAAGTAACTGGAAGAACAAGAGGGGGAATTAAGCTTGACACTGATTTCTGTCTGCCCCAAGAATCGTAAGAGAAGCTTCTATTTAAATGGGAGTCAGTAACCTTGAAGTTACTGTATTTGGTATACATTTTATACTTAAAAGTCTCAATAATTTTCAGCTGCTCTGGAAGCTCAAACAGCTCCTCTAAAATCACTCATTCAGGACTGAGTATTTCTACTCAAAAACACCATAGCTGACAGTTACTCTACCAACCTTCAGAAGGTGATGACATTGTTATTGAAGGAATTCAGATTATATACTTAACTATATATGCATTTGTGAACATATACAACACAAGTGCACAGCTCCAAAATGAAATAATACCTTGCATTATATATGCTAAGACTACCACTACTAATGCAAGACACAGAACTCTCAAAGTCCAGGGATCACCACAGTAACTCTACCCCCATCATCTTCAATAATGTGCTGCATTCATCTGAATGCATGAGCCACACTGAGGCTGCAGCACTCCAGTGGTAAGAGCCTTCAAACAGTAAATTAGAAACCAGGGCTAGTACAGATGAGAGTTCATGTAAGGACTCTTAAGCTCTCTCTCATCTTACATCTGATAATCTTCTGGGTAAAACAGCCTTGGTCTATCAAGGCCAGGCTGTGACAGGATCTAGCTATGAGACAGCTTATCTCCCTGTGATCCACAGCACCTGTGGTTACTTAATACCTCTGAGACAACAGCTGCCAGATTTCTAATGCTGAGGAATTATCACAGAGGCTCCGTGGCACCCAACTTGAACCTCAACTTGCCACAAAAGAACTGAGATTTACTCATCTTCTATACAGGCTACCAGTCACTCCACTGTTCTGACTGGCTGCCTTGTTTTTCTCAACCCCTCAGCCACAATATTCCACATATTCTGTTATGTAGATGCTGTGTTTAGCAGCAGCTCTGACAGACTGACTTACTGGAAGCAGATCCTGAAGGCCCATTTCCAGATAGTTAGAACTGTCATCCATAAAACTACACACAGTCCAGAGTAAAGCAAGGAGCCCTGTACATACAGAGTAAAGCTAAAGCAAGTCTTCCACTCACATATGCACATTTAGAAATGCTGAGCTGCATTTCAAATTTGGGTATTTGAAATCAAGCAAAATTAGTCTCAATACATGCCTCTGGATCCTGCCATGAATCCAAGTATAAGAGCCTTTTCTGGCCTTGTAACTTTGTTTGCAGTCTTGAACATTTCCTGTGCAGCATACATTTGCTCCCTCTGCAAAAAATACAAAAAAAATATGAATTCCAGTGGAGAACACACTGTCAGTAGGCACTGCACAATAACCACAGATAAGTGTCAGAGTAAGGTGGAAGCTTGCAGACCTACAAAAAGCCACAAGGTGTTTCATTATCTTTGGTTATAAAACAACAGCTTCAACCACTCCATGCTCCAAAGGCCAGACACTGCCAACATATCAAGATATCAATAATGAAAACTTGCATTTTCCCATCCACAAAAGCATCAGTCAAAAAGGAGCTAGTTATACTTACTGTGAGAGAGAGGCTTTTTTTGGGTGGTGGCTGTTGCTGAGTTTGGGGGGCCACTTGTGGTGCTTGTGCTGCAGGAGCAATGGCAGGAGGTGTCGTAGGTGTTAGGGGTGAGGTAGGTGTAGCTGCAGGTGGATTAGAGTTACTGTTGTACATGGGTGTTCTTTGTTTGAACTGTGCAGGAAGAGCTGTGGTAGCATTTGGAGCTGCAGGCTCTTCAGTCTGTCTGTTAGTCTGCAAGGCCTCTCGTGTGGAGCCAGCTGCAAAAACCAATCAGGATAATTAAAAACATTGTAATCCACAAACGGGGACTAACACCACCAGTGGCCTTTAAAGAAAAAAAAATTCTGATTATTCCATTTTAGCACCACAGTTCAATATGCCATCTAATACCTATATGAAAAAATTAAGGGCTAATGCTCTTTTTACTTTCTACTGTTATCCTTTGCAATAATCAGACAACTGAGTAGCTATCCAATACAGATTACACTAAATCTAGCATCAAATTTTATGTTTAATGGATGCTTGATTTATTAAATTGAAACTACTTCATTTACTTCTTAGCTTGTGTTGATCTAAACTGTACTCCAACCCAACCAGAATCATTGCTTTTCTGTTACAAAGAAGCCCAAACCATAAAAATGTTGCATCAACTTTCACCTAATGCAGCAGCAGCTTCCAAAGGAAATGGTCCATCAAGTCTCAGCCAGTAACAGATACTGGAAACACACAAATACTTGAACAGGTGACAGAATGAAATGTGGTCTCCACAAAAGTCATTTGAACACTAACTGCTAAAAGGGTTAAAACCCCACAGTACTGACAAGTCCTAACTCTGCTGCTTCCCAGAGTTGATCCATTCACCTGCACTTAAGGGAATTACTATTCCTAGCCTGGCTACAGGTGGAGGTTACATATATGATCAAGTTACAGTGATTTCATATAAGTTACCATCTGTCCAAACTGTAATTATCCAGTGCACATTCTAGACATTTACATTATTTTGCAGCTCTCAGACACAGGCATAGCTGCTTAAGCACCTTTCACAAATTTCCTGAGGCTTAAGCCAATCTATTCACACTGTGTCCATGGCAGACTGAAAGGAAATACAGACAAGAGCCTGGTGCCTTGCAGATCAGGTTTTAGAGAATGAGAGGTCCATCACTCTCCATCAAGGCACAGATACAGCACTGGTTTTAACAACATGGTTCTTACCCAGTAATATGTGATTGGGACATGAATGCTTGAGAGGACAGACATTTGTAAATATTAGCTACCTCTTAATTTTGAGCAAATCTTTTAAGTTTTATTACTGGCTTCCTCTCGTGTCAGAATGACTGACCTGCATAATGTGATATGTCTTAACTATGCAACCTCAAATTATATGACACTAAGTCTGTGGATCTTTTGTTTGCATCTTATATCAAGGAAACAGTTCTATTCCATAAGAAAGCCCAGATACCCTGTACTCCAGAAGGAAAAAATAAGTTATAAAAGAATAAAGACAATAGTTTCCTGCTGTTGAATACAATTCCAAGACTGTGGAAGTTACTACTAGCTGCTGACAGCACTGATGTGCTCTTGGCTGTGTTCCTTCTGGAGATGCCAATTTTTGCCAAAGATTTGCATGGCCCTCCAGTGAAATTATGAATTGTTTCAAGATACAGTGAAGTAATCAGGTTTTGCATATATATTTTTCTACAGTGACCAACGTGCCACAGCTCACATAGAAACAAACATTATAGTACCAAATCCCAAGAAGCAAGAGTTAAAAATGTGTACTGTAATGAAACATTGATTCTCTGTTAACTGCAAACTCTGGTAATAAATCCCAATCACCCACAGCTGCTAGTGTGAAATGATACATTCCTGTAAGAATTTACAGGCAGCAGGGAACATAAAACCAAGTGTATTAAAAGGTGTAGAAATAAAGACTCATTTGTACACATGCTGGTTTGTACTATAGGCAATTTGCTAGAACTGAAAACTAATATAGCACTTTTCAAGATATGCAGGAGCTCTGCCATTATCTATCAGATTGTTATAAAAAGGTAGAAGGAAAATGGATGGCTTTATCCCAGCCTACATGAAAGCCAGCATGTACTTGGCTTTGGAAACTTACCTGACTCTCAAAACCATATGCATGCATATATGAATGGCTGTGTGGAGTATGTACCCTAGACCTATATGTATTACTGGTCTCTTTAGGGATTAAAAAAATGCTGGATATTCTATCACAGAGTAAGAAAAAATCCCCAAAATAATAGATTGCTTTACTTGCTTGACTTAACTAGCAGTCATTGTAAGACTTAAATATAACAAGCATTTTCTTTATTTAGGCTAAATGACACATCTGGTTTCCCAAAATCCAAAGGCTGGACTACTGCAATGGATTTTTAGACTGCTAAGGTTAAGCTTCACTAGAGCTGAGAGACAGCAGGTTTTTTAGTTAAGAACTAGACTGCAGAACTGTATATATATGTATATATACAGAATTAGGTCCCAAAAGCAAATATGGGTCTTTTACCTGGCTGTGTTTCAGAGCTGGGGATATATGAGGAAGATGGCACCACACTGGGAGTAGCAGGTAAATAACTTGTAGAAGGTAGTGCAGGCTCATTGTTCAATGAGCCAAGTTTCTGTAATACATAAAATAAAGTGGTTATAGACATATTGCTCTATATATTCATGTGATATTCCTGCTTATAATTGCAAGTACTAGTTATGCCTCAATATTCCTTTTGGGAACATAACTATGGACTCCTCTGTCAGAGCAAGCTTGCCCTTTTAATCCTAACTTCCTATACAAATTTCAGATATTAGAGTTACCCTAGGAGAGAAAAAGCAGCTCTTACTTTCCCTCATTCAGATCAAAGTTGCATTTGAAGGTACAATCTGAGCCAGGAAAAAATATTACAGAGAATGCACTTTTGCAAAGACAGTCAAGCTGCTGCTGTCCCTTTGTCCCATTCCTCAGCAGCAGCATGGAGCCCTGATGATGAAATCTGTGCAGATAGTGCTCTCTGAGGAGTTACACTATAGAACCAAGTAAACTTCTGCCTGAGCAAGTGTGGTCTTCACTGTTAGCAAGAAGAAATCTTTGTTCATTCACAGGCAAAAGGCCAACTGAAATATCAGTGAGAGAAGCAGAAGGCAGCAGTAAAAACATAGGTAAAACCATTTCCACATTCAACACCAACCTGACAGAGGTCACCATGGATCAAGCCTAAGAAAATGCCAGTCTGTACTTAATTATACATGACTTTGCATACACAGCATAAAGCCAATAGGATGCTCCCTCTATGAAGATCTTCACTTCAGTCCAATCCATCTTCATAAACATAAGAGGTTGAGAGAGTAAAGAGGTTTTGGGAAAATAAGTCTGGCAGACAAATCATTTAGGGTAGGCTTACTATACAAAGAACAGATATTTAGTAAAACATGGAGTTTGTAAAAAAAGGGATGCTCTTAGCCTTCTGCAGAAACAGGCAACAACATTAACTCCTGACACAGGCCTAACAATATCTGCCTATATGGGTTTTTTTTTTTGCATGTGTCATAGGTTGCTTGCCATAAGCACAGGGCTAGTGATGCATGTGCTTATCATCAGGCTCCAGATGAGAAAATCCCTGTCTCACCCACCAAACCACAGGTCTTCACACAGAGGGCTCTCCTAAGGCAAGCATTTCATGTCAACACACAGACTTAAGGCAGATGTAACCACAGACACTTTAAATTTGAAACAAAAGAAGACACTTAAGGTTTGAGATTGATTTCCATCCTCCTCAGAGGCTTGGAAATGCTGAGTGCAGCTGCACTGAATTATCTGCTAGTATCTAAAAGACCCAGTTGCCCAAATTAATTCCAGCTCAAGGCTTGCTGGTATAGAACAGTTTGAACACAGAAGTTGGTGGAGGACCTAACATGACTGTAAAAGCTATGTTCTGAGAAAAAAAATAAACTTGCAGCAGTTTTTCCAGTGTACCACATCTGAAAGGATAGGTGAAAAACCCAAACTCTACATCCATCCCCTCCCTCAGTTCCCCTGACTCAACTACTTCTGGCCAACAGGTTAGCTTTTTCAGTAGATCCTAAACAACCTTCAGATAAGGACACCTCTGAACTTCATGGGATTTAAGAAGAAAAAATTGTCAGGCATGGGCAATTTGGACAGGGATAATTACACAGCTCTTCTCCTCCCAGAAGGGTACTACCTTGTAGGCTCTTTTCCCAAGTCAGAAGACAAATCAGTTCTAAAGACTTTTCTTACTTGTCTGCTCCTATTCAGCTATCCCTTCTGGGCACAATAACCAATAACTAATGCTCTTCACAGACTTCTATGGGCACTATTCCACTAGGGTCAAAGGATGCACAGGCACAAAGTGAAACCTGCAGCAACCCCTGAAGATTATTCTGCCTTTCTAGGGTCAGAGAATCCTTTGTTCCCTTTAATCTCTACCAGTAGACTATAATCCTCAGTTACAGAAATGTTATAACCCATGAGAAACTTAAACTGTGATCAAAAAAATAAAATAAATAAAATAATAATAAAAAAACCACAAAACCCAAACCACACTTCATCTAAAAATACATTAAGAGGCATGTTACAACAAGTTAGTAAAATATCACAGTGCTTACAATACCATGCACCATAGTATTCTTTTTTATTTGGTTAAGTTGTGTTGGCTTACCTGTGTAGAGACAAGTCCAGCAGCATAATCTGGGGTAGCATTTTCTACTACTGTTTCTTCTTTGGCTTGCTTTTCCACAACTTCTGTATCTTTTGCATAAAAATAGAGGTCAGTTAAAAGAAATTTCCTGAAATACTGAATTAAATGTACCTTTGGAACAAAGATTCAAAAATGGATTTCTTAAAGTCTGCTTAAACATGCTCAGAGATATATGCTGAAAGGTTGGTAGATACAGTAATCTTCATACACAAGTTTATAATCAACACATTTATCAGCTGAACCACACCATGAGAATATAGTCAGTAATTATACAGAACTAGTTAATTCTGTAATACTAGCAAGCAAAAAAATCCAAGCAAAATTTTTTTGGAATTAGGATTTTGCTCTGAGATGGCATTTATTTTTTTTGTGACAAATATAAAATAGGTTGGTTTAGGGCAAACATTCTGCCAACTGTATCCTCCTGATATGATTTAGTAGAGCACTGCACTGTCACTTCAGCTTAAAGCAGTATATCAGGTATTTTTTACTTTTCAAGATCTCAGACAGAATTCTGTAGGATGCTATGCATTTTTTTCAATATTACTTTAAATTAATTTACTTGGCCATGCAGCCAGCAGAAATAAGAACAAAGTATCTTAGAACAATTTCAGTACTGAAGCCACTCACACACCTATGTGCTGACCAAAACACAACTGGCTGAATGAATCCTCTGATGCAACAGAGTCAAGTTACCATCTAGGCACATTGCAGTGTATTTAGGAGTGCTGAAAAAAGTGAAAAATCTCCTTTTAAGGCGTTTTTGTTTGGGTGTTGTTTTTCCTTCCTTTTTTGAAGTTTAGCTGAAGATGGGCTTTAACAAAAGAAGACAATAGTACTACAAATCTAGATCCTATTTGCAGGTATATTAATAGCCTTTTTAAGTAGCATTGTTATACCAACCTAATGTCTTTCTTCTTCTCTTTGCTTCACGGCCAGCACCTACCATATCCAGCTCAGAGATATCTAGAAGCTAAAAAGAAAGACCATAGAGAACTTAATACCCATGCCACAGTTACACAGTCAAGCTCTAAATATTGTTCTTAATTATTAATACATAGTATAATATATACTACAATATAATATAATACAATACTGGGTTTAATGCAGCATCAGAAATTCTCTTTAGCTCTGTGAGGGGAACTGAGCAGGAACACAAGAGACAAAGAAAGAGCACATCTACCTTTACTCCTCTTTCTTTGCGCAAGGGTGTTCTTGAAGGAGGAATAGGAGTTCTGTTTCCAGCAGGACTGAACACACTAGGTGCTGAAGTACTCCTGAATGGAGCTTGTTTTGGTATTCCTTTGAGTGGTGCTTAGGGAAGATCAAAAAAGGGAACAATTGTAATACATGTTTAATTAGCTACAAAACCCAGTGAGTTCTTTGGCTTTCCCCCTTCTTAATGCACACCCCCCCTGCTCTTTAATTTAAATGTTTATAATGTGGAACTGTCTGTAGTACATTAAATGCTCCTCAAAGGTCACATTAGGTTTTATCCTTTGAACAAGTAAAAGCCATCTCTAGGCTAATGCAATTAAACAGTTGCACTGGTATCAAAATATATCTCTATGTCCAAGCATCAATGCTTTCATTAATTATAACAAACAAACTGAACATATAAAAAGGTATTAGGCATGAATGTTCTGAATCCAATTATTGCCAAAGTTGCTCTTTGAACTTTAAAAATCTAATTACTGCATAAAACTGCATTTAGCCAAAGATTCTTAGCCAACCTTCTGAAAGGCTAAGGGCTCAAAATCTACTAGAAAAGTAAATTACTGCTCCACACAGGGGTCTGAAATGTTGGATCTGCCGTTTGCACAAGGAAGAGGATCCAACTTGGGTGTACACTGCAAACAGAAGACATGCAGTCTTAATAGTAGAACCTGCTACATCTATAAGAGGCTGTTTTCCCACAGCTTTACACTGTTAAACCTCTACCTCACACTTGATATAAGTGCTGAAGGCAGCAATCTTTCATTAACTGCTAGAAATTAAGGGCACACATACCTTGTATATATACAAGGTCTTTGAACCTCCTGACAAATTCATCATACCCGACAATTTGAAGGGAAATAGTACAAGGTCAGATCTCTGTCCTTCTGTATGTTGTACAGAAAATGTTTTCACCACTGACAATCCTCCCTGCCCAAGTCAGTAAATTTCAGTGGAGTCAATATCAGTTGGTTACATGAACCACATTTCTACAGAGCACCTGGTTCTAAAGGCCAAGTCCAAAAACTAGCTTTATTACTTCAGTGGCTAAAAAGTGCCAAAAAGGACTAATGGTCAATTTTTATACTGGGACAAATTTTGTTTCAAATCACAACTACACTTTTTGCATCTCCTGCCTGAACTAAACTTTGGTGCTCAGCAACATATCGATTGTGGAAAAATTATAAGTGTGCAATGATTTAAAGTATGTAACTAATTCTGAGCCCTCCTCTGGCTCCTAGTCAAATACTTACTTGAAAATTTCAAGCAGTTCAGGAACTTCAGCTAACAGCTGAAGTCTATTAAAGCAAAGTTGAAGAATGACTATACATCTCTGTTATGTCCATTAAACAAAAGCCACTGCACAGCCCTGGCTGCAGAGAGCACATTGTCCCCTCTTCTTTCTCCTCAGAGAATTCAACAAACACAATATAGATTCAGTCTACTTGACAGCATTTCAAAGAGCACAACAGATAACACAGTGTGAGCAACTCTATTCCAGTTTGGAGCAATATGGCTTAGTCAGGAGTTATTCCTGGAGTGATGCAAATTAAATTCTTACCAAAGTCTACAGGCATGATCTAACTGGGTACATTTTAGAAGCATGGCAGATATACTTGCCATTTAAGAAAAACCCCACATTCTTGTTCTTTCTGACAAGACAGGTCAAACATTTAAATTTCAGAAGAGTGAGAGAGAGGCAGAAAGGGAAAAATCCTTTGCTTCAAAAAGAAATTAAGGTTTTGTAAAAACTAGGCTGTAATTTTAGTCTTCAAAGCTATTTTATCAGATTTTCTTTCCGGCAAATGCTGAAAGTGAGCCATACTTGTTGTATCTATCTTTTTGACTAGTCCCCTGCCTTTGGCATGGAAAAAAAAAAAAAAAAAAAAAAAAAAAAAAGAAAAAGACTTAGTTATTACAATTAAAAACACAAAACATTGCTACATTTTTCATTGAAAAAACACAATACATTGCTTCATTTATATAATGTTATTACTTAATACATAAAAAGGTGTGTATATGTGTATAGCAACAAAGAATGAATTTTATTTTAATAAAAAAGCAGGTAATTTATGCAACGTAAACCCATTATTTGGAGAAAATGCAAAATCAATACAACTGTACAACTCATCAGATGGTCTAAGCTAAATTATCATAGTAGATAATTTGATAAAGACAGAAATAATTAAAGTTCTATATAACATCATAATATCTTGCAGATCTTGTATTTAGCCAGACCAACTACTCAAGTCACACGTAAGAGAGAAGCAAGCTGCTGCAAGAGAACTGCAAGCACAGTAAACTATTTTAAGATCACTTAGTTCAAGCAACTACCACTACAGATATATTTTTATATATATATGTATATATATATATATAGCCTGTTGTTGGCAAAAGCCCTCTTGGCTTTCACACCCTATATAGCCATACTGAGCAAAAGAAAGCACTAAATAGCAGCTCTTGCTCCATTGCAAAAACATATGGCAAACTAAAACAAGTTTCTCATTTCAGTGTTGTTTCATGACAGCTTTATCCAAAGATGTCCCTCACAACTCTTCACAACTGTTAAACACACCCACGAGGCAGTGTATCTGCACTTTGAAGTGCTACAGATTTTTGTATACCTTGATACCTGAAGAGGATTTAAATCAAGATTAGCATTTTAAGATAATCATGGCCAGATAATCATTGCACCTGCTCTTCCATTCCTATCACTCTATTAAAGACAAAACTGTCAGCCAGCAAACCTCTTACAACAGAAAACTTTTATGTAAAAACCCATACTGGAGCATAAGACTGAATATAAATTTTCCTTCCACCATTTAATTTGTTACTCAGTCTTATCAACTACCTGTAAAACTACTTACACTTCTGCAAGAGTTCAGCTCTGAGAGTGGCACTTTTAGGTTTCCTTTTCAGCTGGAAGTGTTTCACTGGGGGAGTAAGTGGCCCAGCTAGTGTTGTCAAGGCATTTTTGTTTAAGTATTGGCATTCCAACGGCAACATAGCTGAAGTTTCACATTCACTTACTGCATAAAGAGTTAACACAGTACACATGGGTATTAGCACCTCCTTGATTCCCAGTTACAAAACATTTTGCAGCTACACTGTACAGGTGTTTTTAAATTTTACAATACTCATTAAGCACCCATAGTAATTTGGTTCTAATTATAATACAGCATATAACTGGTTATTAGAATACTTGTTTTTTACATTGGCTTCTTAAGAGCTTCCATGCTAATCATACCTAGTCAAATTAAAGGAATCCTGAACATGCTACTATTGTCAGACAAAAAAGACTGAAATCTCAGATTCATTAAAAACGACACATAAAAAGGAATCTACACAGGAGCCCGAACCAGAAGTGTGAACAGACAAATTATTTGTTTATAGTAAGAAAACAAAATGCTTTCACCTCCAAGTAATTTCACTACTGGTCTGCTGCAATCCCAGCTCCAAGACCCTGTCTGTCGATGCCCGAGGGCTTTTCCTGAGGCAATGTGCTAAATCAAACCCGCTGTAACAGGAGTAGCTTTGCATCACCATCTAAGCTACATTGTTTGAAGCAGCAACTGTGCAAATGCCTGAGCCAATATTCTCAGCTGCTAGGCAATCCACATCGGCAGGACACAAGCAGCATAACTCTGTGTGTGATCGGTCTCCCCCACAGCACCCATCACTTGTGGGTTAGAGGAGGACTTTCAGCAGAGATGCACCCCACCTGCCCAATACAACAGTGGTGCTTCCTCACACAGGAGGCTATCCACACAGAAACAGGGCCTTTCTGTCACCTTTGGTACAACAAAGATGGAGTCATGTATGAAAAAGCTTAAATTACTAAGCTGCAGTCAGTTTTACCAATCAGTGCACACACAGCCCATCTATGGTAATAATGAGTCCACATTAACTTGCACAGCACCCTTCAGAAAAGCTCAGGGTAATACCTGACACAATGTAAGTTCTGATGTTGTGTGAAAAGGTATCTAAGGAATGGTAACTTCTTAGAGTATCACAGATACCAGTCCAGTAGCACGCCAACTGACAAACTGTGGCAGTTAAGAGAAAGACATATTGCTTGTCCTATTACCACTTCTGTTAAAACAGCAGGGCTGCCTGTGAAATGACAGGTTGTTTCTGAAAAAGGCATCATATTTCTGTAATTTTCACCAACAGAAAAGTCTTACCTTTTTCTCTAAGCTCTCCTAAAATATCTTGAACATTGGGATTCTGTTCTTCAAGATCAAGGTTAAGGGAGCCAGTATCTGGAAAGGATTTTAAAATATCAGCTACCATTAAGACCCAGGGGTCTGAATCCAAGGTAGCGAGCTGGATAATTTCAGTCAGTGCCCCTTTCATCTAACAAAAAAAGAAAAAGAAAATCAGCCAATTTGAAACAGTCTTAAACAGGTTAGTTTCTTTTATTATTTATTTTAAAAAGACACTCATGTAAACATGCACAATGTTTTACTACTGGGGAAGGGAAGAGGGAGACTGATTTAACACAGTTACACATTAACTCTAGAACTAAGTAAAGAATGAACCAAGATAATTCTTTATATTGCATTTTGTCAATCTAACCCAAGTTTGTTTTAAGCTTTTGGCAGCTCAAAGTACTGAAAATTTTTACTAAAAGCAACAGGCCAGATTTTTATGTTAATGTCTCCTTATATTCTACACTTATACTTCACACATTATATTCATTGGTAAAAATATACAACTAGAATACAAGAAGTTATTTACAGCAGGCCTTTAAATAAGTATGTACCTCTTCCTAGGATACAGGATAATATAGCTGACAGACCACATTTGCATTGCATGTACTAAAGTCCTCAAATTTTAACTTAAGCTTAGGCCAAAATACTGTTTCATGCTAATCAAAACTGTATTGTTTTGACAAAAAATACATAGTCCTCCAATATGCCACAAGCAACAAGATTTTCCATCTACCCAGATTTCCTTTAGTCAAAACTTAGTTTGCTTTAAGCACTTATTTTGAAAGTGGGGAAACAATGCATAAGATTAAAAAAGGATTGTGACAATTTTTTTAAAATTAAAATTGCTGATCAACATGTCTGTTGGCACCATGAAAGGAAATATGTGTCACAACAAATGCAGTCAGGGGTTTACACAGTGAATCTCAAATTAGTTGTTTTATTTAATTCACAGGTAAGCTTAACCTCCCTAGGTAGTCCAAATGCTTGTTTTTTCTTCTTAGCAAGTTAACATTGATGTAAGCATTAAAGCATTAGCTTCACAGGACTAAGATGTCAGAGATGTGCTGCGAGTCTATCAAGCCATGAAACAGTAAGATGGCACATTTAGATATACTCTGTACAGTATTGATACTGAAGAATTTACAAGTATAAGAAAATACTTGAGTTTTGATTTTTCACAACACATTACAGTATGCATAGCTTAGTTACAGTCTACATCCTCATTTCCCTGTGTTCAGAAACAGAGATTCATCTTCATCTGTATTTCTCTTTGTACAGAACTAGTTTTTTCTTATATGAAAATGTCTAATAAAATAAGCTTATTCAATTCATGCAGCTTTAAGTTAAATCTCTGCTCTCCCCTCAGCACTTCTGAAACTCAGCAGAGGCAGATAAACACACTGACATTTCTCAATTCCTTCCACCCACACAAAGCTAATGCTCTCTCACTTCAAAAAGTTCACAAGCACACTATAGGGGCAGTTTGTCCTTTACCCTTTGAATATTTTACCATATTGATACACTTGTGATCTTGTGAAATGAACAAGATCAGTTTAGCTGACTGAAAACTAGCAACTCTACAACTTTAAGCTTGAGCAACCGCTTGGAGTGGCTGACTAGTCACAGGAGCACTACAACCACAAAAAGAAAGGAGCAGAATGGAGACACTGCAACACTTAGCAGCACTCCTGATCTGCTTTGGATTTGGAACCACAAAACCTTGCACTGGTTGACATATGGCAAAAATTAATCAACACTTAAACTCAGTGGAAAGAATAGATTTAAGGTTCTAGTCTTTGTTGTGCTCCATTGCTACTTTCTCTATCAATAAACACAAAATCCCACTTAGACTCCACACATACTTGTAAATCTTTATTCTAACCATAAACTGCTCACTACTGAAGTCCTCCATCCTCCTGTCTGCCCTGTAGGAATTACAGGACCGATTTACAACAAACGCCAGAAAATTGAAAACATGCCATGAAAATGGATGGTTTATTTGTCTCTCTCTTACAAGCTTTGATCTGGACACAAATGGAGGTTGAGTGCTTAGAATGTAATTTTTTCCCATCAAAGTAAATTCAGGCAACAGTTGGAAGCAAGATGCCTGCTGCATCACTCCAATCTACCCCTCCTGTCTGTACCAAGAATCCTGAGCTACACATGTATACTATGCATGTTCCTATGAAATGCTCAGCTGGGCATGCTGTATCCATATTGCTCTCAAGGCAGCTAAAGACAAGCAACCTACTGATGCCACCATGCTCTGCTTCACATGACTTGGGTTCCTTCAATAATACAGCCCAGAAGCAACCTGTTTGCCAAGCACTGGGCAAATATCATTATCATAACACCTCATGGGAGAAAAAATGTGATGAAAGAACACTCACTGTCACATACAGGGAAGAGAAGCACACTAAGATGTACCATGAGCTAACCAAAGACCTTGCCTGAATACAGGTTTGCATTTAACAAGCCTGGATCTGATTTCTGACTCGGGTTTGTCTTTGAATGGCAATTTAAATACATGCACTCAGTTTGCTGTTGAACTGGCAGCTGAAGAAAATTTCATTTGTGATTTGAGAATGCCTAAAATGCAATTCAAAATAGCAGAGAATCCTATGTACAATTTTTCTGTTACTTTACAGAGCACAGCCATTATACCAAGCTCTTAATCATAAAAGATTGCAACACTGGGTCACTAAGAGCACCAGCAGCTCCAACCAGTGTCTTGTTATGCACGAATGTCAAGATATGATTCAACATGTTCTGGCATTTCTCTCATCCCAAACTTAAGGATCTTAAGTACTTTTCTCATCCTGCTGGCACAAAAAAAGCATAGGGCATGACTAGAAACATTTAATAAGAAATAATCAGGAAGGATGGAAAAAGCCTGGGAACAGAAACAAAGTGAGAGAAATAATGGCTGTGCAGGAAGAATACACAAACAGAATTGTGGAAAGGGGCAAAAAAAGAAATGTTACTAGAAACATATGAAATGAGAGCTCCAAGATGATTTCTTGTAAAGAATTCCCATCAATTTGCTTTATTTTATTCCTAAATTAAAATACACTATTATACCTGTAGACAACTGCATCAAGAGTTGGCTAATAAACCCAAATTTTAATCTTTCAGGAGCCATAGAGAAGGTGTTATTTAATAGGCACCTGTATTATTATGGAACATTTTCATTTAGCTAAAAGCATTGGACTGAGAACTCAGTATTTACATGATACAAAACTAGAATGGATCAAATATCACTATTGTATGTGCTTTGGTTTTTAATAATGAAAAAGATCAGGAAGTGGCCAAGAGTAATATTAGATTAAAATATACCTTATTACATTACAGAAGAATTAAGAACACTGAATGCAGGCCAGGAAGATGCATAGCAGCCTGCGTGTTCTGAGAGGGAAAAGCAAGTGTCATGTACCCTTTTACTCCTTTGCACTAGTACTCCACAATTCCCATTTCCATGAATAGAACACTCACTGATGTAAGCAAGCAAGAAGAAAGTCTTGACTTTTGCTCTCCTGAGGCTACTGTACTAAAGGGGTTCATTCCAACTAACTGTGAACAAATAAATTAAATGCTGGCACAAAAAGAAAAGTTGCACTTTGTGAATCCAGTTAACAAGAATATAATATACAAAATAAACATTAGTAACTGTTCTGCCAAATTCACAACTGAAACTCTGGTCAGCATTATACTGAGCTTTAGGCATCATTTCAAATAAGCACAATTACCTAGGAAAAATATCTAGCAGATGAAGCTCAGGGACATTCAAGAGTTTGCATGTCCTGCTCAGAGAATTAGAGCAGGAGAGGATATTCTTGTTAACTGTCTACAAAACACACTTAAAATTAAAATGGGAGCCAATTATTCTTATTAGTCAGCAGGAACAAACAAGCAGTAATGAGGTTCACAGCATGGTAAAATATTAGGTTTATTATTTATCCCACAGGAGTATTATGAGAGTTAAGTCCCTTGTATCTATGCAATATTTGGAGTGCTGAATGAGAACATTATGAAAAGTGAAGGATACTACCTTTGAGAAAACCAAACACTTAAGCAAAGGACTGAGCTTTCAAGAGAGCTCACTGAAGATTCAGTTGTCTAGACTGAAGCTTCCACAGAGATTTAGCAAGGACCAAGCAGCCAGTTAAATCCCTTCTAAACCAACTACTATCACACTTTTCTCCATTCCCACATCACTTTTTACTCTGATGCCTGCTCCAAAATGGTTCCCATGTTACTCTGTGCCTCAATGAAAATACTATTATAGAGGAAAAAGAAATTTTGAATAGAAAATAACTAAGTCCAATATGCTGAGAAGGGAGTATCACAGAATCATAGAATATCATTTAATGTGTTACATAAGAAAGGAGTAACACACCCTGCATCCACTACCGGGATTCCCAAAGTGTTACAAAGATGATGCAATTTATTTTCCAATACTATTAAGTTTCCAAATGCCAGCTCAGTGCTTCTCACACGTGGTCAGTACAGAATGGCAGGTGGCATGGAAAACACACATTTAACAAAGTGACAAATTAAGCACTTTAAGCTTAACCATTGAGATATGGGAGTGATTTCCAAGTGACAAATTTCACTTCCAGGCAGCTACAGTTGTCCTGTACTGGTGTTATATTTGTTAGCAAAAAGACACCATGTTCAGTACCCCACAAAACACTGAGTGGAAAATACTGCACAGAAATACAGAGCACACATATACTGAACACAAACATATGATGCCCACAACATATGTGTGAGAGATATTCCATGCCAGTTAAAATATCAACAATCTTGACAATAAGTTACTTAACAAATCTTCACAAATATTTTAGAAAACTCACCACCAGTGATGAGTGGTGATAAAGACAACATCCCTTTTAGCAGTTTGGTTACACGAGCTATTTTTACTATTTATAAAAGGAAATCCATAATGATAATAGAAAACCTACTAGTAATGTTAAGGGCTTCTGCCCCATGAGCTTTCAATTTTTAACCCCTTCTTCTCATTTAAAAAAATAAAAATCACATGTCCCCCAAATAATTAAGATGTTACACTTATTTTGCAAAGGTCTGAAAACATGATAAATCCCTACATTCCAATCAAGTGTTCTCTGTTTACAATGACAGATTAAGTTTATGACTGAATTCACAAACTCTACCAAAGAAGTGAAAAATGTCACAGTATTTTTTGTTACAGCAGTAGTAGGAGCTTTGTATTTGGAACACAACTGATCACTTCAACAATACACCAAAAGGCACAGAAACTGACTTGCTTTTCTTTACATAAACTTTACCTCCATGGCTACCAAAAGCCCAGATCAAGTAAAGCTGCTGGCTACCATCTTCCTTGTAATCAGTTTAAAAAGTTCTTTTACCCACCCTGTGAACACTCTTGCAGCATTTCAACAAATTATTTAAGCTTGCTTGAATGCTGCTGCCTCAAAGAGTTAGCATGCATATTATTTAAGAAGGTCTCCACATTTTTTAAGCTCTCTTCAATCTAAAAGAAGTCACTGATTTGTTAGCTTTTTCTAAACACTCCAATACTAATTTTTTCCAGGGCTACTGGGATTTTCACATTACTTCAGAAGAATTTTGCATACTCAAGAGTTGACAGGAGCTTATGCATAGCTCCCCATCCCCCTTTTGGCCTTGATTATTTTGATTATTCAAAACACAACTATACTTGTCACACACAAGGAAGACAGGGCTTCTGCACTGGACAAAATATTAATATCACCTTTTAAAAACTGAGTGAATGCCAAACAAGAATTTATTTTTTTAAGTTGCATGTAACACAGTGAACAACGATACAGTGGCAAGACAGAGACCAACATACCCTGAACTACTGCTTAAATGTGGTGTTTGTGCATTTTCAGCTTAGAAGGAAACAAAAACTGAGTTGCAATACTGCTCCCCACACCCTGCCTAGTATATGTGTTTGTTAAGTCTAAGCAGTAGCTGTGTCCAAGCCGAGGTATACTGGTGCAAGCAGAGCTGAGGATATTCTTCCCAAGAAGGTGAGGATTAACTGTGCACCACCTCCATGACTGTTACCTCCACACATGGTGGAGGCAGGAGAGGAATTCCTTAAACCTAGCTGAAGAATTGTGTTTTCCAATCGTTCTCCAACCCTGTCTCAAAGATTAGAAGCTTTCTACTGGTAAGAATAAGGCAGGTGAAGATGAGGTAAGGTCCAGGGCCAAATGAATAAGCTTTTCTGGATCTGTGATGACTGCTTGCAAAACCAGCTCGTACTCAAGCCAGCCAGCTTATTAGCTGGGGTAGGACAGTAAAGGAAAGCACCAGCTGTTCCCAGGAAGGTTCAGTGAAAAAAAAAGAAACAAAAGCATGATAGTTTTCCTCAAGACCTTGGTCTCAAGCAAGAAGGTTGGGAAAAGCACTGTATTCAGTGCAGACCACAGATGTTCTATTGCCAAAGTTTCAGCACTTGCTGCTGTCCTTCCTAAAGCTGAGATGTTCGACTTGGGACACCCACACAGCTGCCAGTATTAAGGGAGGAGAGAGAGAAGGAAGCCCAGCACAGGCGGCTGTTCCTGAACCATCCTTCCTTTCTGTCTTAATCCTAGAACAACCACTGCCCCAGAGAAGACCTCGCCCCTAAAGGCACCCAAACTGCATCAAAACACAGCCCTACAACCACCAGTCCCTGTGCAGGCTTAAGATGGGCCACAGGTCGGAACTGCTTTCCAAAGCCAAGTGTCAACCAGCGATTCCCCAGGGAGCGGGAGGAGGAGCAGCAACGCTTTCCCTCCACTCGCTCCTTTATCACGGGGAGTCTCAGCTTTTTTTTTCCTCACACCGAGGACCGACTCTTCCGAGCTGGGCCTCAAGGGACCGCTCTGCCAGCCCAGACCTTCTTCCTCTCATACCCCGTCCAAGAAAGGCTGCGAGGGAGAAGCGGGGATCGGGCACCCACCCCTCGGCTCCAACCCCGGGCTCTCCCCACCTCACAGACCACGGGAAAAGGGCGACGGGCGGGCGGTGGTGGTGCTGCCGCTGCCCTCCCCCGCTTCTCCCCTCACGCCTCCCCCAGCGATCTCTCTCCCTCACACACACACACTCACACACCGCTTCGGTTAAGCTTCCCGCGCAAGCTCCTACCCGGCTCTCACCTCATCCACCGCCCGTCGGGGCAGGTGCAGCATCCCCAGCAGTAGCTTGAGCTTGACGGCCGAGGAGAGGCCGTGGAAACAGAGACGGATGTTGTCGATCACCGAAGCCGTGAGCAGCGAGGCAATGCTCGGCGGCGCCCACAGTTCGTCTGTGGAGCCCAGTTTGTTGTGCAGCCACAGGCCAGTGTCGCTCTCCCGCATCGACGCCATCTTGGGAGCGGGACGAAAAAAGAGGGGATTCTCCACAGGCATTTTATGAAGACACCTAAAGGGAGGGAGGGGGTGAGGACCCCTGCGGGTCGCCCTCTTGTTCGTAACCCAAAATGGCGGCGCCCTATGAGCTTGCGCTAGGGAATCCGGAGATTCCGCCGTAACTTAAAATGGCGGCGCCCAGGCGAGGTAAACCGCTGACGCGCTCCTCAACTCTCGTTCAGATGCAAAATGGCGCCCGCCGTTCACTTTTCTTCAGTATTGCAAGATGGCGACGTCTCACGATAGCGAACCTCTTATGTCAGCCCCGACTTGTTGTTCCTCACAGTTCCCCCTAAATTCTCAGGGATTCAGAAAAGGACTGAGAAACGGGATTGAGGGGCAGAGTCACAGCAGGGCACGGCGACCCAGCAGCCCAAAGCCCTCCCTCCCCCTCCCGCCTGAGGCCACTGCCTCTCCCCCCGCCCCCCAGCCATCGGCTCCTTTCCTTTTCCTGCCCGGGAGCCGCCTCACATGCTCGGCGTGCCGAGCGGCTGCCGCTGGAGGCGGGAGCAGGGCTGAGGGCCCCGCAGCCAGCCCGCCCTTCCTCCCAGGCAGGGGCTGGGCATGGCCCCGGCACAGCGCTGTGCAGAGCACCACGTCGCCTTTCCTCACAGCCCCACGGCGCTGAGGGGGAGGCTGACCCGGCCCTCGGGGGCTCTGGCTCGGGCACAGCACCTGCCAGCACCCCTGTTGCTCTGATCTGTCCGTGCTGACCAGGCACTCCCTTTTCTCTATCTTATCACCAAGGGCGGCTTATTAAGAGTTCAGAGCACCTAAAAACGTACCCACCTGGGTGGTTTCCTCAGGTGTTTTCAGCCCTTGGCTTTCTTCCCGCCCAAACCAGCTAGCGGGGCTTGCTGATGTGGAGCTGGGTGGGGATCTCACCCCGGAGGTGCTGCGGTTAGGCACAAGTAAAATTGAGAGACTTTATAATCATTTTTTTCCCCCCGGGAGATTGTTGTGCTTGGTGGTTCAAGGGTGTCGGAGGTCTGTAAGCCTTGCGGCAGGTACTCGGAACTTGGGGGATGGTGTTCGCATTCCCTCGTGATTCAGCTCACTGTTATTTAAATATGTAAAACTAATCAATTGCCTAAATCCCCGAAGACTCCGGAGTTTTTAAAATGCGCCACAAGCGGTTCATTTTAGTGTCTAATTGAAATTAAAACACAGAGGCTGTAGGAGTGCATAGCAAAATCACCTAAATTTTTGAATGAGAACGTTTTCTTTACAACATCCTTCCTTAAAGGAGATGGTTTGCAGACTGATTTCTCTCAGCAGATTGGTTGTTGTTGAGGTGCATTGTATTTCCTCAGTCTGATATGGTGATGTTACACTATACCCATTACCAACTTTTCTGATACCCAAAATGCTGAGTGCCTGCAGCTCTTGGGTAAATAGATGCCAGTACGCTGCTTGTTTTTCCACTGCTAATCATTTCAAATATGTGTACAAACGCACTCGAGTCCATATTTTTGGTATTATCAATGTACATTCAAATCTAGTACGACTTAAGGCAAAACTTGCACACAGTCAACTAACATTTTAGAATGGTAAAATCACAGGTGAGACTTTTTCTAGCACATAAATCATTCTCTCCAGAATTTCAGTTGCCCTCTATGCCAGTATGTTCGTTCAGGACATAGTTGTAGGAAAATTATTTATCCACTAGTTACTATTTATCTCTTAGTTTGTAGAGAAAAAAAGTGAATAAGAGTCTGGGATAAATTATTATGTTGAAAACAGAATAGGAAATTAATTAAAACAAGAAGTTTGAAAACCATCTGTAAAGGAATGGTATTAGACATACAATTAACATGCTGTGTGAGATTAGGTACTGGCTTTCTTATGCAATGCTGAACTGCACACTGATGGAATAGGGAATAAGGGAATGTTATTACATATTTTCTTTGTTCCTGTGCTTTCCTCAAGGCATCTATTTTTGGACACTGCCAAGTGCTAATGCACTAAGCTGCACGGCTGCCTCGTCTGAGCTACTGTAACCACTTTTGTGCTCTTATCTGAAGAGTGACTCGAAAAGGAAGCCTAGTTTGTGATATGTATCTGGAATATAAAGTTTAGCAGTCAGCTTGGCTCCAGTCCTATCGCCAGCAAATTTGTCCCTATCAGCTGTTAACTGAATGGGCATGCAGACGCTGTGGAGACAAAGTGCCAGCTAACTGTGAGAGCATGCTTTTGTCCTCTCCAGTTACTAAGGACCTCAATTTTCTGTTTGAATACAATACAGCAACATTATCATTAGCAGTAGCACTAGGTTGCCACTGGCATCCCATCCTGCAGTGACAAGTGTGGCAGTTTCTGAGCCAACAAGGCTCTGATTCATGCCGTGACAACAGAGGCCAGCCCAAAAAGGTAGACAAAGCAATAGATTGTGTATTCCCATAGAATATAACACTCTGCCCCCATTACATTTCCATTCAGGTTGAATAACTGAGCTTTTCTGCAGGTTTGTGGGTTTTTTTACTTTCATGTTTGTAGCACTGAAATGTTTTAGTATATTCATACCTTGGCATGTTTTTAAGTGCAGTTTCTTAGGTTTTTGAAGCATTGGAAGAGGACAATATTTATCCTGTGGCATCAGGTTGACACAGAAGTTGTGTAGTTATTCCTTTAGAGCTGTCAGGGGCACTCATGGAGTAAGTGGTAGCAGTAACAGGCTAGTATCCTTTATGTTAACTGGCAACAGGGGTTTGTCAGTGGATCTGAGGCACACATAAATAAGGAAACTCCATTTGGCTACTTTTACATGTATGATTAAGTTATCACTAAGCAGTAGTGCATTCATTAAATGGTACTGTCAATTTTAATAGCTGCCAGTACATTTTTATACTGATTCAGTTAATAAAATGCTGTGTATTTGAGTTTATGTATTTTCATCTTGTGGGGGAGTTTATTTGACCCATCTTTAAACTTTGTTTTAGTGTTGAGGTCCAAAAATAAATATCTGAGAGCTTACTCAAACAAAACCAGATTAATTTGATACAGTTTAATTTGATACACTGCCACTCCTGTGCAGTAACTAACAGGGCCTGAAAATTGAAGGCTATCAGCAGTGATGAAACAATTCTCTTGAAGTCTCTGCAGAGCAACATACCTCTGTGACAGGTTCCATCCCTGGGGAAACACAACCATCTGCCTGGAAAACTCCTCTTCTACTTTTCTCCTGCCTCCATGTGTCACTCATCAGCAGATAATCCTTGTGGTGGTGGTGGTGGTGGTGCCTCATCTGTAAGGTTGCCCTGACTTCATTAGGATGCACTGCTTTGAAGAAGGTGCTGCCCCCCCTATTTAGCAGGGCATATGGGGCTTCCAGGCTTCCCTAGGGTCTCATTTGCTTGCCATGTTTGACCTCAGAGGTCATCAAAAGGGTGTTTGTTCTCAGGGCTGGTGGGCCTGGGTGAAGAGCACTCCTTGAGCTCTTTCTGGACATCTCTTCCTACAGCCATTGCTGCTGCTGCTTCCACTGGCAGAGCAGGGCTGCTCACTTGCCTTTGCCATGTTTTACACTTCCTTTCTTTCACTCTTGATTTTAATAAGCTTTTAATATATTATTATAATAAAAGGAGGCATTCAAATAATTATTAAAAACTAAAACTCTGAATGCAGAGCTCAATGACCTCCTGAATTACTTTTTACTAAACAAGAACACAATCACTATGAGCAGTACAACTGCCATTAATCAGGCACAACAATGTGCCAAATTAAAATCCATTAGGGGTTTTAAAAAACCACTAGGACCTAAAATGCAAAGTGCTGCACAGAAGTAAACAATCTTTCAAAGCCATGGATTTGTGCATGTCTGGTGCCTCAGATCATCTCTGCTCATGGTGATATGACCAAATGGTAGAAAGGCCTTGTTTTGTAGGAAGGAATTCAAGGGAATCATTCAGTGTCATCTGTTACTTGACATCCCATGTGACACTCTATAAAATATGGTATCACTGTTTTTCTGGAAGTAGTAACACTTCTAGCAGCCATCACAATGAAATTGTTATCCAAAATAAGGAGTATTGAATCAGGTCACGTTGAGACAGTGTTGTGATCTCTGACAAGAAAGCCACCAAGTTTTCAAGGAAGGATGAGACGTCATACCTTACCACTTGCTCTCACGTGCAACATTATTACACTGGTCTTTTTATAAACTATTAAACTTCATTTTGCAACTAGCTTGATCATTTAACTCTGCTACTGAAGGCAAAAATTTATTCCAGAAACTCACTGCTCTGGCAAGGATTGCTACCTTCTGATTTTCCAGCTAGATTATGCCCATTTTTATGAAAAGTGGTTCTTTTTCTTTCTCTGAATACTGGTTAAGTTGAATTTGGCAGCTTCTGGGAAAATGTTTGCTTCTGATTTCACTGTTTTAATGACTGTGAGATGATGCTTTTCCTGTCACCCCTCTCTTGATGGGGTCCAAGGTGCAGTTTCTTTTATTGGCAGTGCATGGTTGTGCTTAAATGGGCTCGTGGCCAGCCTGACATCACCAGGATTCCCTGGTCCTTTTCATGGGCTGATACTCATTTGGTTTCCCACCTGTCCTGATGCCTGGGGTTATTCTGCTCTATTGAGCTTCAATTTATTGAGATCTCTCTGGATTAAGATTTGCCAGTCCTCATGTCAGCCACTTCTTAATTTGGTGTCCAAAGATTTGCTCAGGGTGCATTCTGTGCACCCTGGTACAGATGCTGAACACTGTTTTTCACCATCTACATGTCAACCCTTCATCTTTACTAGCTGAGCCTGGCAGTCCAGCCAGTTTTCAAGCCATCTGACAGACTGGTGGCCCAGACCATGCTTTCTCAAAAAAAGACCATCTTTTTGTCACTGTATAAATTGAAGTAGAAGAGAACTGAAAATCTGTAATTTTTTTTAACATGGATCCCACACTGAGCCCTTGAGGAAGATTTAAAAGCCCAAGAGATATAGAAAAGACACACCAAGATATCTGGACAGGACTTGCCATGCAGTTGTATCATACTGTGCATACTTTATTCCACTGTTTTAAATACTCCATATGTGACACAGATGGATGTTCCAGGTGTGATTTAGGAGATGTAGGTGTCTCAGCCTGACTCTTCATATTTGTGAGTCAATGGAGAACCTGAATTTCACAGTCCCTCTCTGCTTGCTCTGGATCAGTATCAACTTTGGTAGTGACACAATTTATGAGTGTTTGAATTTACATGTTGATGACTCCCACAGACAATTTTCTGCTTTTAATGGTGGCTGCTGACCCAGTAGGTATCTCAGAGTTACTGCTGATGTATTTCTCACTTGTGTGGTTAAAAGATGTATTTCCCACTCCTGTCATTAAAAGGGAGGTTCGTGATGGCAGTATTTGCTCATGTTTCAGTTGTTTCCTTAATTTGTTGATATTTGCTTCTGTATTTGTGCAGCTTGTTGGGCAGAACTCGAGTGGGACAGCATGTACTCCTTTTCCAAGGACAATGAAATCAGGAGCTGAGTACCAGAGCACACTGACACTTGAGGCTTGGCTGTACTGACACAGTTCTGCTGTGGGAATGTGTCAGATGCTGGAACATGGAAGAGTTCAGGCTGTAGAGGCAATGGGTAAGTGTGATAGAAAGGACAATCTGGGTAGCCAGCAAAATCTTGGGTTTTTATCAGTGGAACCACTTAGCAACTGCAGAATGATGACTTCAGAAAGACATGCTTGAACTAATGGGTGTTGTTGGAGAACTACTTTTTCCAAAGTAGTTCTCATAGTGGTGCACATAAAGCCAGAGAATTCACAAAAATAATCTAGTTGTTTGATGCAAATCATTAAATTGTACAATACATCCATTATAAGTTTCAATTTAATAGACACTTTCCAGCTTGTCTGAATAAACAGTAAATGTCAGTTAGTGCCTAGCCATGAAGATCTCTAGCATTAGTTCAGATTCTGCTTTGAGAACTGAAGTCTTTGAAAAATACAAACTGTAGTGGAAAAAAAATACAGAGACCACCAAAGAGCATGACAGGACATGTATAACTGAAGAATCTGGCTGAAATCTCTCACAGTTTAAGAGATGCTCTGAACTTGAACTATTAAATGAACTAAAAGCTTTTAATTTTTTTTTCATGCCACTGGATTTTCTCCACCCATTTTTATGTTTTACAATTACTCTGTAAAGTTTTTATTTTAGTTCCTTGTATTGAAAATTCCAAACAACCATGGGAAAATTACTAGCTTTACACAGGTTTAGCACTGTGTAGCCAACAGTGAAAGTTATTATAAATTTTCTAATCTATTTCAGTTCTAAATTATCTTACACTTTATTGGCAAAGGAAGGGTTCCAAATGGACGTGTTTTATTTTGTCATTTCATATGTGCATTCATTTGTTAATATATATCAACCATAATGGAGTGTGTCTTGTACATGCTTTACCTCTAAAGTAATACTTTTGTAGCCTGTAAGAAAGGTTTGGCTTGTTGGAAGACATAATTATATCTTAAGAAATATAATTGGAAAAATGAATGAGCTTTCAAGCTTATAGTTCTGATATTTGGTCTGTACATAACATAACATAACATAACATAACATAACATAACATAACATTACATACATTACATAACATAAAACATATTACACCTCATAAAGTTTCTTTTTCAGTGCAGATTTCCTTAGCATGTCTGGGTTACCTTTAGAACTAGAATAACAACTTAAAAGGTTGCAGTTTTTGCATGTGATTGTTTATGAACAATTGTGACACTGCTACTCCCAGTGCAAACTGATCTTACATGTCTGTTATAGACCCAGGAAATTAACCTTTTAAACAATTTTTCTTTTCTATGAATCTTGGATTACTGTCACTTGTTTCACTCTGATGTGAGAATTTTCTCAATTTTAAGTGAGAATTTTCTCACTTAAAAAAAATTATTATTATAATTTTAACAAGACTTCTGCTTTATTCTAGTAACTGAGATGATGATCTGATGGACATATCTACAGGAAGCTTCAGAGGCATAAATTTGGTTTACATGTACTATTTATATCTGTAGGCATGGTGCTAACTGCCATTCATTTTACTGATAAAAAGGATTCTCACAGTTTTATGAGATGTGTACACGTTACCCTATTTAACAAAGAGGGACTTGGGTAGATGAAAATTTATGCTCGGGGCCAATGAAGAAAACCAGATGAGGCAGGTCTTTAACTCAGTTCTGCAAAACCTGATGGGTGATTTTTATGCTACATTTTTTCTCTTCTGAAATTTAACTGGACTAAACCAAGGAACAAGAAGCTGGAGTTAAAAATAAAATTGTACTCTTTCCAATTTTCAGTTGTATTGGTGAGGGGGATGTTTAGATTCATCTTAATCTGTTAATCCTTTTTTATTACTGAGTTATGTAAATTAGCATGAAGGAGGATGTTTTGAAATTGATTGTGTGGACACTTACATGGAGGAGGTTTTGATCTACAGTTCTCAAAGCCTTTTTCAAAGATGACATTATGGACTTAGGTTTTCAAACTGATGAGAGGAAGGGAGTGAGATAAGCAAAACAGGGAAGAGAAAACAAAAGAGGAAATTAAATAAACCCAGTGATAGAAAAAAATATTTTTATTTCAAGAAACATGTTGTGAAAAGTTGATGATAGCAATTTTCACATTATTCCTTAAAATCTCTTCCAAAGCCTCTTTTTAAAAAATCAATAGGAGATGATAATTGAGTTTAATTGCAAGAAAATCAGGCAGGCATAGTAGAAAGACATTGAACAGAGAGCAGTCTGATGGTCAGCTGTAATTGACTCACTGTGCTGTACTATGCTGTTTCAGAGGGTAATGATGAGTGTATAATTTACTGTGACTAAATGGAACAGATTGTACCCTGACATGTGGAAAGCCTGGTAGTGCAATTCTATCAAGTGACAGAGAACAAGGGAAAGGCTTGAACCACTGAAGTAAGTTCCCAGCTTTTTTGCTAACTTCCAAATGCAAGGCTGCCAGATACCTTGTGGAGATCTCCATTCAGTCCTGGCACTTAAAATGGAAGCCTTGAAAATGAAAAAGAAATATCACACTCCTAACCAGGTTCTGTGCAGGCTCTGGGGAATAACATGGTGAAATGCTGATGCTAGGGAGCAGGGATAAACAAGTTCTTTCCACGTTTGACAACACTGCAGGAAAATTAAGAACAGGGAATAAGCAAGCAAAGTGAAAGCTGATCCTAACCAAGCATGGGTGGTGATGAACATGAAAACAATGGTGGATTTCAGTATTTTTTTGTTTTACTGTCATTTGATATTTGCTTTTTCATTGTTAAAAGTGTTTACAGATGAAATGCTAAAGGTCCTGATGGTTTGCATACAAACCTTTACAGAATTGATTCCAGACCAGCTTTTCAGAAGAGCTTACAGGAATCTAGGGAGGAAGCTCAGAGGAGGGCAATTCAGTCACACATGCAGAGATGACAGGATTATTGCATCTTTGAGTAATTTCAGTTAAAAGTCTTTGGAAAACATTTCTAGCAGCTATGTGAAGTACAAGGACAGATGAAGGTGGCTACAGAGAGGGGTCTTCTGCATAGAACTATAAACATGGATTTACAGGTGTGATCCTGTCCTCTTGGCTGATGAAATAGGATTGTGTTTTACCTCCAACACAAGGCAGAGTCCATTAGTGACAGCTCCAACAACCCATGTCCTCATGAAGACAGAGGAGCTGTAAGACCACTGCACTGCCACAGACCCAGGGCCAAGTGTGTTAACTTTATGCAGTGAAGCATGGGACACAGATCCTCAGTAAGTTCATCACTGTTCCAAAGGGAATAATTGGTTAAAATAGCAAAATACTCTATGTTAATTTAAACTTTCCCTGTCTCTTTAAATGTCTCTCATATTATTATTTTACATCTGTTTACACACAGAGTTGCACTGCCTTATTACTGTTTGACAGTAACTTAGTTCAACTAGTTCAAAACTCTGTGGGCACTTTTATAATTCTAATATTATAAAGCTTGCTCTGATAAATCTATAGTTTTAAACTAATACACAATAATCACAGATAAAGTCTCAGAATTTTCAGTCTTAATGCACTTTTAATCTACAGGGATTCCTTTTGTGGTTCTTAATGCTTTTGTTTTACATAAAGTATCTTGAAATTCCAAACAAAAATCATATTAAAGCTTTTAAGGCTGCAAATTCAAGCATTCTGGAGTTAGAAAATGCCAGAATTAATGCTATGTGCAGAACTTTGACTTGCCTCTCCTTCTGTTTGATTGCAAAGTAGTCCTTAATGACATTAGCCCAGTTAGTGCACAGAAAGGATGGTAGTCACTTTATACGCAACTATTCAATACTTCCCTCTCTCTTTGATGCTTGATTTGGAACTCTATACCTCACTACTTGCTGCTCATATGCTGCTCTGAAGATTTAATTAGTAATTTTGTTATGGGTTTTTCATATTGTAGGAGCTGAGCATTTCACAGAAAGAATTCAATGTATTTTGGTAACATCCTCATATTAGGAAAAATGTATCATTGAAGCTAAGTACATTAGGTTAGAATTACAAGGTTAGAATGCAGGCTTTTAGCAAAACATGCAGTTCATGACCACTCATAAAAAATGGGTTTTTGACTGGCTGATTGAGTACTCTGTGCAAAAGACAAAAATAGAATCTGCTCCTGAGAAGCATACAAACACCTGAGCCAGGGAACACTTTTTTCCTTGCTGCTGTCATTGTGTTCACTTTCTGCAAGAAAAGAGCCAGGATCCTCTGGACAAGATCTGACTCAAAACACTGTCATGACTCATCCCCATGCCATGCTGCATTCTGTGCTCTGAGTAGCTGTATGCACAGGATCAGTCATAGAATGGTTTGGTTGGAAGGGGCCTTTAAAAAGTCATCCAGTCAAACCTTTCTGCACTGAGTAACTAGATCAGGTTGCTCACAGCCCCATCCAACCTGACCTGGAATGTTTCCAGGGATAGGGCATCTACCACCTCACTGAGAAACCTGTGCCAGTGTTTCACCACCTTTATTGTGAGAAGTTTCCTGCTGATCTCTAGTCTAAATCTGCCCTCTTTCAGTTCAAACCATTGCCCTTTGTCTTATCACTGCAGGCCCTGCTATACAGCTCTGTACCAACAAGCTTCATATGCTTCCATTAAAATGAGGGAAAATTTCAGAGAGAGAGAGAGAGAGAAAAAAAAGCCCATCCTTGCAAGTGTTTCTGGTAGTCCAGATGGTCCAGGTATTTCCCTGCCTCTCTAACCTGAAGTGGATTGAGTGACTGCTTTGGGCAACTGTATGTCTGTGCTGGTGCTGAGCATACAGGGTAAATGGATAAAAAAATCATCCTTGGAAGATGGGTAAGAAACAGTTCCTGAGGCTGTGGGAGATGAGTTCTGAGATGGGGAGAAGAAATTCTTGTTGCCAAGAGAGTTCAGGGGATTTCCTAATAGGAAAAAAAAGGCCTCTCCTGTCTCTGGAAGGATGTCTTGCTGTTTGCCACAAGTGACCCAGATTGCTAGTGGCATGATCCTGACCTGTGAAAGGTCACAGGGTGCCCTCAGCACTGTGAGGATGAGCATGGCACTGCACTGTAAATCAAGGCACCACCTTCCTCCTTGAAAAGAAGAAGATAAAATCACTTCCTCTCATCCTTTTCCTGTTTGTTGATGAAACCAAACCTCTTGAAGAAGTGGTAACACATAGTTGGGGGTTCTTTTGCCGCAGAATTCCTACCAACAGCCTTCTCCTTCAGCTTCTTTATCTTTTTATGACAGTGTCTGTGAAGTGGTTGAGTGCCTCTGCTGGGACTGTCAACGAGTGATCAGTGCATAGATAATTTCTATTTATTTTCTTGTGTTTGTGGTCCTCTTTAAATTGGCAGAAGAGCCTAGAACTCTGCAAGGTATGATGGTGATCCAGAACTCCCAGGTTCTGAAGTGTGATGCAGCAGAGTGTAGGATGTCACCATTACTATATTAAAGGTCTGCAACCCTCCCGAGACGTGGACATTTTGCATAAGCATCTGTGTGTGAAGTGTAACAGCAGCATGATATGGCATAAAGGTTTAGTTCAGGTCTGCTGCACAGCTCTGCTCATGGCTGAGTGACTGGGACTGGGAGATGGACTGAAGTGCAGTCAGCACAGGTTGCATGAGCAGTGTCCTGTAAGGTGTTCTCATGGCCAGACACCCTTAGGGTATTTGTCCTGGTGTAGGGAGGCCTCAGCACCCTATGAAGTACTCCTGCAGGCTAGATCATGCAGACTGTCAAGGGCATCAGGTCATCAACACTGTTGTGCTTGGAGAATTCCTGTCCCTTCTGCAGTACAGGCAGATGGGATCTCCCTTTATGGTACCCATATGATTGCAGAAGAGACTGAGGACTCAGTGCCAGCACTGAGAAACAGGAGATAAGTATCTGATGGACTTTTGTGCCCTGGAATGGTGCATATTCACTGAATCTGTGTGCCCAGTAAATGTGAAGAGCCTCTGGCACATGTGAGCTGAAAGTAACAGAACATTCAAGTGTTTGAGCTCACAAGCTCTCGTGAGTCTTTACAGAACATATTTGAAGTGAGATTTTCAAATGCTTATCACTTGTCCCCGACTTGTGCAGTGACTCACAGGGGTGGTGAAAAGCTTATCCCTGATTCTTCAATGTCCTGCATCAAGCTAGAAGGTGCACAAACTTTTTCACAGAACAGTCTTGCATTTTTTTACTATAAATTGGGCATTCAACATTTTTTATTCTCATAGACAGCTCAACCAACATTTTAATAAACGAGCAAACCAAATACTCATCAGGTCCTCAGCAGTCAGCCAGCACAGAAAATCTTGCTCAAACAGTTGAGGTTAAAAGTTGTAAGTACTGATTGTACTGATAATGAACCTGGTGATGCAAGTGTCAGGCTGCTTTAATTATGTGTGTCCATGTCAACAGCCAGCTGGCAGTTAGGCCATGCAGTCATTTACTTTTATAAGCTACTATTTCATGAGACCTTGTACCTTCTATTTCTGCACCTTGGTTCCTCAGATGAGTTTAGTGATGCAAAGAATTAGTTTTAGGTGACTGAACTCAAACCCTTATTTTTTAATATTATTTAATATTAATTAATTTATTATTGATAATTATTAATTAGCCCACACAAGACTGAAAAAACGTGAAATATGTGAATTAAACTCATAGCAGCTGTTTAGAACATGAAGTGCATGTTGCACTACATGGACTTTGATGGCCTTTTTATTACAGAAAACAAGCATATATGTTTTTTTAATTTCCACTACATGGATCTTTCCAGATGATTCCTGTTCTCATTTCTATAACCAAAAGGTGGCAGCATATTGTCTTCTTTCCCTTTCCATTTTTCCTAGCTCTAAGCATCTAAATAACCTTACTTGCTCAGTTTGTCAGAATGCCAGGAAGTCTGGAACAATCATGCTGACTAAGGAATGCTGATGAGATCTTACGTGAAATCAACTCTTTATCACCTTTAAATAGAGACAGGAATAGATTAAGTACTGTTGATTTTATTGCATTGTTTCAATGACAGCCTGATTGGCTTTTGGAAATATGAAGAAGGGTTACATTTCAGCTCAGTGGTGTAACTTCAAAAGTGACACCTATCTGTGGAGTTTAACACTTTCTTTAACAATAATAATTGTCAAGAATCCTGAGCTAATAGTATCTGGCAGATAATACTTATATGTCAGACTTTAAGTCAGTTTTGTTCCTACTCAGATACCTCCTGCTCTGGTAACTAGCCAAAAGGCCAGTGGCCATCCAAAGGAGTAGCAGAGGTAGAGCAAGTACTTAAATGCAGTGCAAATACCAAGGTGAAAAGGACACACGTATACCAGTTGAGTTTTGCTGCATGAGTGCATCAGCTCAGAGGTTTGGAAAGATGCCCAGAGACACCCATTTCAGATTTTGGGTGGTAAAGAGATCTGAAAGTGGAGAAAAGTATTCTGAAACATAACCTGCTCTCAGATCTGCAGAGGTACTGTGTCCTTGGCATGATTCCACAGCTCCTCAGAGAACAGGACTGCTACAGAACACTCACTGCCTTGTGTGTCCTTAACTCAAGACACCCACCTGCACATCAAACTGATTCTTGCTCTGTACACTGGCTTCCCATACTGGGACTCAGGTTCTCAGTCATGGTTTCCCAGCTGCTCTGTGACCTGGCCTGGTAATTGTAAATGATTTTGCTGTAGGATGCTGGCTGGATTTAACCCTACACTTTCTAAGGCACTATGAAGCTTTTTACCACGAGGGTAAAAAAAGCCTCTCAGCTCGAGAGAGCTGAGAACTTCATCTAGCCTCATTTGCCAGCTGGAGAATAGATGCCCAGAAAGGATAAAAATATATATATGAGAATTACAGAAAACTTTAGAGTCACTTTCAACCCCCAACTCAGTACATGCGCATGTTGAAAAGCCCTAAGTACAAGCCACAGTAGCCATCCAGTAGCCATCCAGTCTGAGTCCAGAAGCTTTTCTAAAGTTAGTTCATCTGGCTGCAGCAGCTTGCAAGTATGGGTAGTGGTGAGCAGCAGCCCTACCTCCTGTCATTCCTGTACACATCTAGAGATACAGCTTAATGGAGAAAGTCACTTCAGAGGCAGGGCTGGCTGGAGGAGTGAGGAGAACAATGTGGAAGCTGGTGCTGTCAAGGAAGATGCAGATACAGGAAGGATTGTTCAGGTAGCTGAGAGCATATGATCCTTCATCTGTCATAACTGTCAGTGTAGACGCGTTTTTGGGGAATAGTTCACAGACTGAAGACTGTTCTAGATACTAAGCATCATCTTAAATTATGACTTCTCATACTTCCAAATGGAAGAGCAAGGTTTTGGCCTCCTGTCTCTGACACAGAAGCATCATACACTTAACTAAAGAAGCTCCCCACTCACACCCTCCCTTGTAAGAGCAGAAGAGGAACAACAATTCTTATATGAAAATTATAAGTTATTTTAAGCCCAGCACATGACTGCAAAGTACTAAAATACACATAGCAACAAGACCATATAAAAGTACATATGGAGGAGGATTTCCAGGCTTTAGTCTGGCTCTGTCATAGGGAGAAATGCTTTTGAGGAAGGCTGGAGGATTTTGATGCAGTGTTTATATCAAGATGCTCCCCAGCACCCTGTAGGTGGTTTGCTGTGCAGTATTTCTGTTGCTCTCTGCTGTGTGAGCTGCTCCTGGCCTCTCTGTGCCTGCAACTTGCCTCCCCACTTAATCTGCCCTCAGTTCTGTCCCCTTGCCACTGTGTCAGCACCATCTCCTCAAGGAGATGATAGCCAAAGAAAGTTGGCACATGTGGTGAGCCCCAGCCACTGGAAGCCTGCTACTCAGATTAAGGGATGCCCCTTATGGGTCACACTTGGTTTAGTGTCTCACATTGGAGGGAGAGCAAAAAGGGGCCATAACAAATTTTCTTCTATGTACGTACAAATGCAGAGGTGGGAAAATCCTCTGTCTTATATTTTACATGCTGCCAGCCAAGGGATGAGTTAATACAATTCAGCAATACCAATATAAGCATATTTCAAAGCTACTTGTCTCTTGCTCCCTTCATTTCTCACCTCTTGTTGAACAGCTGGTCTCAAAAAACAGAGGAAATATTTCTGTTTGGAAATTTCAAAACCAGCTTGAGAGTGAAAGGACAGAGAGCACCTCTGTGTCTTCTGAAGCCCTCCCCCAGTCTTAGTGCAGCTGGAAAATTATCTGTATGACTTGCAAATCTCATACCTTTTTAGACCTGGAATTCAGCAGAGGTTCTATTTGGAATGGAAATACATTTTCCTCTATTCCTTATTCTAAAAGCATCTGGAGTTCACAGCTATGCTCAAAACTGACAAGTCTGCATGTCAAATGGAAATGCCAACATAGTATGGTGTGACATGATCAGTGCCCAAACATTTTCTTATGGCTTTTTTGCTGGTGCAACAAAGGTATTTTTTAACATTTGTCTGTCTCAGATGAAGATGGGATCTTTTTCTGGAGAGTTACCATTTCTGCTGCCTTTAAACCCTCCTCTTTTTCTCCTTTTTTCTCCACTGTGACATTTGCAATTTGACACTAGTTAGAAGACAGGAAACCAGAATTCACTGATTCAGAAACATCCCACACTACAATATCCAGTCTTCACAATCTGCAACAAATTTAAACAGCTGATCTCAAGATAAAAGGTGACTCATGGCATAATCAAACTTCAAAGCTCATTTTTATACAAAAGTTAATAGTTTAATCCTCTGTTAATTTCAGTGTTTGGAAAGAAGCAATTTTCAACTCCAAGTTAGAAGGAGAACTAGTTGCCACGTACACCACTTCGCAACATGAAGATGGGATGTCTTAAGTATAGTGTGAGCCTTTTCCCTCAAGATACTTTTACACTAAGAGCTATGCTTAGTTTGTTAAAAATCCCAAACAACTGTTTTGGTAGTTGCTATTAATTGAGAGGAAGCATCAGGCTTTTTGAATAATATAATAATTCCTGAATATGCTTACAGCCTTTAAAAAAAGTACATCTGACACCTTCTCCAATAAAGAAAATAGTTGACTAAATAGAAACAGAAACAGTCCAACTAATAAAATCATTAATTATAAAACAGCAAATATTTTCCTCCCTTTCAGAGTTTTAAAACTTCAGAATATGCATATACCTATTGTTTGTTTGGTTTTTTGTTTTTTTTTTCCCAGCAAGTCTGGAGCAGAAAAGTAACTTTGCAGATGAGGAGCGACTCCTCATGTTCAGGATAAAGAAAGTTGCACTGCTGGTCTGGAACTGTTTTGTTTTTGTCTCCTCATAAAGAAGTTATGTATTCCTCTAGAAACCTGTCTAGTACTAGTTGATCTTGCCTCTCAAGGAAACAAGATCCTGCAGCTAACGGGAGGTACTTTGTCTCTCTGGAACACAGCAATTCTTGCTAAGCTCAGAACTCAATTTGAACCAGGGGCTGACAGCTACTGCTGCTCACAAATACCTCTCTAAAGCAGCCATGGCTTCTGGCCCTGCACCCTGCTGTCTGCCCACTTGCCATCTTGGGTGCCCTGCATTGCTGATCTCTCTTCTAAACCATGTGCAAAGCCCCTCCAGCAACATCAGTACAACAGGGCAGTGAATCAGATTGTGCACATCAAGGGAAAATGTCAGATACTTCTAGCCTTAAAATTGCTGAACAGATGTGCTTTGTTTCTGCCTCAAAACCATTTGAGTTTAAATACAGAAACAGCTGAGCCCAGTGGGAGTGTTTCAGGCTCAAAAAACCCCCCAGTGGAACAAATGAGGACAGGTAGGCTTCTTTTGTTCTCATACCAACGCATAAATTCTGTTTAAAGTGCTTTCTCTAAATTAACCTCTGTTTCAGGACAGTTCATGAAAAAATAACAATTGAAGAGGTTAGGTGAGGGATCACAATAAAAGTTGTAATTTGGCCAGAACAACCCAGCACGCTGTAGCCACGTCTGTCTGTGTGCTCTTTCAAACACTGCAGAGCCCTGGTGCCTCTTTGTCAAAAGGATGCTTCATCTAATGTTACTTGAAAATCTTTCTTTGCCTCAGCTATGTTGTAAAGTTGACACAAATCCACTAAAAGGTGCTTTTTTTAAATGCTGAAAAATATTTATTTCAAATTGCATATTAGAAAATCACCCCATATGACAATCACATGTCCTGGATGTGAACCCATTTCTCTGTAGTGATTCAGGATCATGTTAGATTAGACAGTAACTCTTGAGAGGTGGCTGCTCGTGTTAGCAAAATTAGCATATTACAAGTGCAGCATTAGCATAGATACTGCAGGAATTTATGATCTGAAAAGTTGGATCTTTTAACCCTCACATAATATCTTTTTTCTCTCTCCTGATGCAATTTCCAGAATGTAGTGGGAAACTAAATTAAAGATACCTGCTTTCTAAGGAGAAGGTGCTGCTCTCTGAATAAAAATGCAGGATGTTTGCCCAGAGAAGATTCCTTGGCAGGAAAAAAGTATTTATGCAACAGAGAGCTCTGCCTTGTCCTTTCTTTCTTTGAGATGCAGAGATAAGAAGTAGTTTGTGCATTCCCACAGATTCAAAAATAGCATTTAAAATATTGCAGGATGCTGCTGCAAGATGCCCACATTCCTGGGACAGGGCAGTTCTCCCTATTGCAGACTCCCCATCCAGAAGGAAGAAAGAAGAATAACTGGGTGGTTACTGTCTTGTCTTTCCCATATCCTTAAAAAGAGTAGAAAGTCCTAGAAAAGGCAATATGGGCCTCAGTGTGGAAAAGGTGGAGAACCTCTAGTGAGGGGTTTTCAGCACCCTAGGGCCTCCGAGAGTGAGGGTTCAGCTTGCAGCCTGCTTCTGATTTTTTGGAGGATGTATTGGTCGGATCTTTCTCCCAGCCCTGCTCTGCCTAATAGCATTTGTTTTTTAAAAAGTGTTTGTGTCTTACTGTCAGATAGCTGCCACACACTGATTAAGCACAGCCCCAGTGCCCATAATGATTTACTAACTAATCTTGGGGAACCCATGCCACATACTATCTGCAATATTTTGAGAGTCTTGCATGTTTGAAGTCTTAGGGTGGTTACATGACTTTTAAAACCAGGAGTCTCTCTTTGTTTTACATCCATCTTACATCTTTGTTTGCAGCCTGCACTGCTTGGAGCTACCCACGTAGCTGAGCTGATGCTAATTCTGGCAGATGGGACAAGTGTGTTGTCATTCAGTGACACTCCATTCTGCCCTTTACAAGGCATCCTCTGAGCCATTCTGCCATAGCATGCCAGACTATCAACTACAAGGGGATGGGAAGCCAATGTGTTTGCTCCAGCCCTCTTTCTAGACAACAATACCATTTTGGCAGAAGGAAAAGGCAACTGTTTCTTTGGAGAGCTGCTGAACTGCACTCAGGTGGGGGCTCAGACCAGGTTTGAGTGGTCATCTCAGTGCTCACACACTGCAGAGGAGCAGAATATCAGGGGCTGAGAGAATGGAGGATATCAAACTGGGGACAAAGAGCTAAGAAACAGAGATTAAGAGAATGAATAATTACAGGAGAAGTTATATAAGAGACAAGAGGAATACATGAAAGGAGAAATATAAGAAAGGGAAGAGCTTTTTTGACAGACACCTCTTTCCTTTTCTCTCAGCTGCCATACTGCCTGTGCACATCCCTAAGCACGTAGCAAAACATCTTCTGTGATTTCTCTCCCCCCTCACCTTGAAAGTTTTGCTGCACTGTAAGTAACCTGATCCTGCTTTTAAAAATAAGCACTCTTTCAAACTATCAAAATTTTATAAGCACCTGACCAATTCCCACTCAGGCAGTGCTGAGCTTTAGAAGAAGTGTTCAGCTATTTTGGCAGGCAGATTCACCTATCAGAAAGGCATGCTTGTCCATCACAATTATACCAGTCTCATCTGAGGACTGAAAAGGTTTAAGAAAATGGATCTTTTCTCCAGTTTTCCAGATAAACTAGCCCTTCTATTTCTCTCCCTTACCCAGCCTGCTTTCTTATCTCACCACTTTTGCTTTGTGGCTATGTTAACTACAGCTCCCCACTTATTTTTCTTAGCTTTTTAGTTTTCTAAGATTTTCTGCCATCTATTAGGCAAAGAATCACAGGATGGTTTAGGTTGGAAGACACCTTTAAAGATCATCTAGTCCACCCCCCTGACATGGGCAGGGGCATCTCTCCCTAGATCAGGTTGCTCAAAGTCCAATCCAGGACGATCATAAAATAATATATATCTTTCTGTTTTAGGGCTTTTAATACACCTATCATCATGGTATATTGTTTCCCTTCTACATTCTTATCTCCTTAAAACACACTTTTTTTTTTTTTTTTTTCCCCTGGTAGGGATTTTGGTTGCTTTTTAGGTGAGTAGATGTAAAGATGAGAAAGAGTTCATAAAGAAAGTGTTTCAGTGGACCATTTCAGCATTTCAACCTCCTGGGAGGTTTCTGGTTATTTGAAAGGCTTTTATTGAGAGCGGAGATTTGCAGCATTTTCAAAGTCTGGTAAGACTTTGGATTCAGTGTATTTCTTCTGAAGCTCCTTGTGCAGACAAATGCCCTCAACAAGATCGATTTGTTCTCAGCCCTCTTAAAGTGCATCCCACAGAGGCTCAGAGCTGCAGAACTGACTCTGTGTTTCATAAGATGAGTTTGGCACTGCTGGGGCATGAGATGCTTCCTGCACTGAGTATTCTAACAGGTGCTGGAAGTGGACAGTGAATGAAGAATCTCAAAGCAGAGCTTCTGTGGCTTTGGCTGCATTAAAACTGGATGGGGATCTGGTACAAGCTAGAGCCTGATCCTGTCTTTCTGCATAGATTCATTTGATCTACAACAGTCTGCAGTGAAAGCCAGTAACGTAACCAGGAGGGCACGTGCAGAAGAGAACAAAGGTATTTCCTAGGATGCTAGAAAGGAATGAATGCATTGTTTAGAAACCAATGTTTGGGAAGGCAATTGCCTACACTGCATTCAGACAGCATGTTTGGCACTGGGGCTCCTAACACAGTTTCTATTTCTAAGTGTAACTTAGTACATGAGAAGACTAACGTAGGATTCTTCATGCTTTTTCTTTCTGAAGAAGAACCCAATCTCTTGTTTTGAGGGTTGTTGGCAAATTTCTTTTGCCACCAGTTGGAAAAATTTCTCTAAGGGACAAATAACCCATTCTGTCCTGGTGGTCACTTTATCTCCCTTCTAGCATGATAAACAGATGATCTTGAGGACTTGAGGAGTGTAAACTGTTAATGAGTGTGTGCTAGAACTTGATCCCTGCCTAGATCAAGTTTTAAACCTCCTGAGGATGGAAGTAATTTCTGCTATAACTAGCCATATTTTAGCAGGGGTGGTTCTGGTGTGTTTTCCAGCGTGTCAGCCAAGAATGTGCCCACTGTAGTGATACTTCAGAAAATCAATTGATCATTTGTCACTGGCTAGTGTCTAAAAACATCCCTGGATCACAAATGAGGAAAGCACTCACAGGGCATTTTTAAAGCAGACATGAGTAAGCCCTTAGGTGGAAACTGTAGTCATTGTTAGTGCAATATCAGGACAGCACTGCAATAATGAGCTTGCAATTTATAGCATTGTCATTGTAGAAAGGAGAAAAAAATTATGAAAAGGAGAACCCACAGCACTCATGTTGAAAATAGTTTGTAAATATGAACTCAGGTGCATGGTGCTGTTTTCAAACATAGATGTATGAAGGTACATCCAGATACAGAGATATTAGTGTCAGAATTATTGATTATCAATGAGATCCAAGTACTGCTGTCATAAATGTCATCCTGGATCAATCTCAGGTAACTAACTGTGAAACAGTTGATTCCAAGAGCAGGGAATGGATCTGAATGCCCTGACTATGGCTCCTGGATTCTAAAATTTGAGAGTCCTTATGCAGATTTTGGATAATAAGAATCTTTTGGGGAAGAAAGAGTCATTGATAAGCTTCCGATTTTAGCAGTTTCGTTTCCTTTATTTTCCTCAGTTGCTAGTTTCCAAGACAGCCTTTGCACGGATACTTAATGGTAGGAATGCTTCTCAGCTAAGAGACCTTCTCTTTTCTAGGCCACCCATATTGCTGGGAGAGGTCCCTGGACTCTGAAGTCTGGTTCTAAAATGGGAGGCTGGTAAAGACAGCACTTTGCTTCCCTCTAGTTCAAAACCCACTCATACACATGAATGTTTGCATAGTACTGCAAAGTACTCAAGACAGTCCTGTGGATTTAGCAAACTAGTTAAAGTTCCAACTATTATGTACCTAGAAATAGCTCAAGCACAGCTTGGAACACAACTTAATTCCACACAAGGATGTGTGTGCGGGAGGGTGGGTGGGGACAGTGCAAGACAAGGATAGTTCAGCTAACACTAACTAACCCTTCCTGAGTATTGCAGTGGTATTTTTAATTCCTTTAAACTCACAGAGAGATGTGGAAAGGTTTGACCTCAGTCTAACATCTCATCCAAAAAGCAGTAAGTAGCTCTGACAGTGCAGATCTCCCTGAGTGCTGTGTGGAAACTTCAGACTTGGGCATGAGCCCAGCACTGAAACTCAAGCCTTTTAGGGTTTAGAGTAATTTCAGATGAGCCATACTCTGACAGACAGGGACTGCAAGAATTGAAGTTACTGAAAAAGTAATTATTCCTAAAATTACTGGGGAGGGGAAAATGGAAGAAGGAACCATTTCAAATATTTGCTGCTATGAGGATATGCAAGACCTGTTCAGGGAACAAGGGAAGGCTTCATTTCTTAATCTGATCACTCTGACACTTTCCAAGAGCTTTGAATGGGAAGGAAAAGAATAAGAGGCTTGCTTTATGAATAGCTCCTATATCCAAGTGAGGGACAGTGCCATCAGCTTTAGGGTGTTTGACATAATTATTCATCACATATGCCTGCAGGCCTCCATCAGCACTCCAGCCTTGTGGTGCTGTGCCAAAAGTGCAGACCCAGCCCCTGCCCTGGAGCTATCCCAGGCTGGGATTAAGGCAGGAGGACTCGGGGAGAGGTGTGGGGCAGGGAAGTCTGGAATAAGGAGCACATTTGCATGCCAGCAGCAGTCTGAGAGCTTCCCCAGGCTCTGCCAGGCAGCAGAGCTTTTGTAGGACTTGTGGCAGAGGTAAAGCTTGAAAGAGGATTTGATGGAAGACAAGATGGTACCTTGTGGAGAGATTTTAACCATGATTTAGAGGCCAGACTGAGAGAAAGCATTGTCTGCAGGAGAAGTGTGACAGAATCTGTTATCTTTAGTGAGGAAAGAAAGTTTTCAGCTGTGACAGAGTATTAGATTTAAGAACCAAGGAGAAACCGAGCAGTGAAGAGGCTTAGAGGTAAAGGCTTCAGCTTTTCTGCCAATCCCACAGAAATATTTATAGTATCTAAACACGTGCTATCAAGATGAAAAAACGAAATCTCAGAAGGGGTACTTTAATGCTTTTAGGTAGTGGGGATCTTCAAAACAAAAGTCCTCTGTGTTTGACTTCATTGTAAAAAGAAACTATAAATTCTCTCTGCTTCCCTCATGATTGATCCCACTGGATAGCTGTGGAGTCGGGACATTCCAGCTTTCACTCATATGTCACTTTTCATGCTGAGCCCAAAGTGCTGCATGACAACCACTGCAACTCGGGGCACACCACTGAAATTGCCACTGAGGACTGTTGTGCAGGTACTATGTAGTTCCAGTTCTGGTTTGTACTTCCAATTTTGGGTTGCCCATCTGTACCACCCACACTTCACACAGGAGAGAAGGAAGAGTAGGAAAGTTTATTTGGGTTGTAATGTTCTGGTGGGATGCACCCCAATATCCTTAGGATAAGAGCTGCTCTAGATCTGTACTGAATGTGAAGTGTATTTTTCCTGTGTTAAGCTTAGGTTTAAAAGAAAATAATTATAAGCAGAAAGCCAGACATTATAAATTTGGAAATAATATTAAAAAATAATAAAAAATTTCCAAATAAAAATATCCTAAAATGGGGTCTCTAGCTCCTCTGTGGAAAGTCTCCTCCTTGATGAACTGACACTATCCAGTTGAGAAAATACCCATTTCAGTGAAGAGAAAAGCTGGTACTTAACACAGCACAGAGCAGGGATAAGTGAAGAAAGGAAATGTGGTTAAATGCAAAAATGAAATTGTTCCTTGCAGGGCAAGTAGGTTTAGGACAAGGCTAAAGAAGGAAGGTCCCAGTAGCAGGTATGAGGTGTATAGAGTAAGGAATTTGGCAGCTGAGAACTGCAAAAACATATTTTTAAAAAATTGTATTTAGTGGAGTCAGAAGGCCCTTGCGTGGAACTAGAAAAAATGAATCAGCTACCAGAGGTGTCTGCTTGGTGCTACTGTTGTGAGAGAGAAAGGACAGGATTTGGGAGAACAGGGTAAGATTTACTGGGAAGATCAAGAACACAGGTTAAGAAAAGTCAGATAGATAGATAGATATCTGTGTGAGTAAATGTATGTGGATATCTATGTTATCTATCAGGAAGAGAGGCCAAGGTGTGAGATTAGGTGCTTGAATAATGACTGTATGCTTTTGTAATTTGTGTAGAGGCAGATACTTAATCAGACTAAATCTTGTATGGTTATCTCTGCACAAAATGCTAAGTCTTGTCTGCCCTAAAGAACAGTCTTAAAAAATTATTTCTACCTCTTTCTGTTTTTGTGATGTATAAGGCAGTACTATAATTAATCCCCTCTTGACTCTGCTCATACATGCTGTAACTTCATACAGCATCATCCTTCCTCACTGAACAACCTGCAATTTTAGCATCTTACTTTAAAAGCTGAATTAATAGAAGCAAACCATTCCCCTCGGGCTGCACAGAAGAGGCATGCTATAAAGCATGTTGAAAAGAAAAATGTTAGCCAATGGTTTAGTCATGATTTTGTGAAGGAGTTGCTGTGCATGGAAAAAAAGAAAAAAAAAAGTTTTGTGTGCCTGACCTCCCTGGCCACTGAGTCCCCCCAGCTTTCATCATGAAAGAATTTAAGACTGAGTCCCTATTGAACTGGCCAAAACCAAACAGGGAGCACAGTGCCTTTGAAGTTCTGCTCCTGCCCTCAGCTGTGCTCCTTCTCTCTGGGAGAAGCTCTGCAAGTGTCTAATCTGCAATGGAAATCTATTTTGGGGATGGGGATGTGTGTGATGCCTGTACTTTGCTTTACTTTGACAAAAGCACTTTTATCATCTGTGCTTCATTATTGTCCTGCATTCAGTACAAGGGCAGTCAGTGGTGTTCTGGAGTTCAGCTCATGGGGCACTGGAAGGGAAACAGATGCATGATGGATGCAGGATGGAACAGGAGGGTGGAATTTACTCTTGAGTTCAGACTCAAGCTTGGACTCAGCGTTGCAGTGCCTGCACTCCTGCAGCTTTTCTGCAGCCTTGAGACTGGGATCACAGAAATGCCCAGGAAAGCAGGCATGAGTGATTACAACCCCTGTAACTGTTGAAATGGCAGACTCTGGGCTGAACAATTCCTGTCTTTCACCAAAGTCTCAGGTGCAACATACCCTGTATTTCCTGAGTGCAATCCCATAGTTTTTGCTGGTTTCCCATGTATCAGGTGTAATTTATCATCGTTATTTTTTAGCACTAGGGAAACCAGTTGCTTGAATCAGGCACCGCATCCAGGTGAGGAGACTTCAGGAAAACCATTCCGTGGACTTCAAGAGAGAAGAGTCATATTACCTGGCTTTAAAAGCCATACCCAGAGCAGGTAAGGCACTGCTGGAACTCACAAGTCAAAGCACAAACATCCTTCCACAGACCTGGGAGGCACAGCCTATTCCTCTTTAAATCTGTGCTGTGTGCTGCAGTGCTCTGCATTGTTGCCATGGCAGAAATCTCCCCACAGTAATAACCTCTTTCAGAGAAGGTTAAAAAGAGACAGTGCACATGCTCAGAAATGCTGCACTTGTTCTGTTAGCAGTTTGCAGCGGCCATTTCAAAGAGAACATCACAAAGACAAGAGAGAAATCAGGTACTGAAATTTTTTTCCTTTGTTAGAAGGGGTGACTTTTCTCTTTCGCAGAAGCCCGGCACGGATGTGTCACTGTTTCTGGCTGTATGGCAGAAAGAAACCACCCTGGAAGCCTGTCATGGTTATTCCTTGCAGTTAGCAAATTCCCAGTGGGATAACTAAGAGGCAGTAGTTACCTGTGGCCTAAGGTGTGTGCTGCAATTGGGGAGCAATTATTTTGTAGCAGGGCTCATACGTGAAGCTGGGGTGGGTGATGTGTAAGGTGCCCTGAAAAAGTTTAAGTCTGTCTGCTTTGTTTTGTTGAACCTTTACGGCACTCGTGGTCAACTATAGCCTCTGCTTCTATTGAGGAGGAGGCTTCTGCATTAGGTACTTTCAAAGGAAATTGTTATTATCCTAATTTACTTGGAGACACTCTGCTGCATCCTGAGCAAAGCCTGGTGTCTTTGATTGTACTTGCTTTGATTGCAGATCACCATTAATGAAAAGAAAACACAAGCCTCTTGTTATGATTTTAATCCCTTTATTTTAAGGACTGTAGAAATAAGAAAAAGGATCACATCAGATAACTTATAAATAGTGGGAGGGATAGGAAACCCAGTTCTGAGGCTATAATTACATTACGAGTTCTATTTTATGGTGTGGGTCTGAATACATCTATGACTCTAAGTGTATATGTGTGTCTCTTGCCTCTGAACCATCCCCTACTGAATGTTTAGGTGGAGGAGCACAGGAAGGGGATGTGTATAATGTTGCTTCTTTCCTGGATTAATTCATGGTTTGCACATGCTGCAAGTGTTCATGCAGATTTTGCAGCTTCAGATTAGCTGTGTCTGAAATGGTGGGTTGTATATATCAAAGAGCAAGCTTGTTCCTCTCTGTATTTGTGGCAAAATGGGGAAAAACTCCTTTCCTGTCTCCCTCTATTGCCCTTCCAAATGTGAAACACAAGCTGGTTTGGGGAGTGCTGTACTCTTGCATTCAGCACATGCAGGTTTGATATTCTTATGCAACATCTTTTGCTTAGTATGCACTGATGTAAAAATCAGGAAGACCCATCTTGTTGTCCTGCTTTCCTCAGTTCAGCTAAAGAGAATTTTCATGTGCCTTTTATTGTGTTGCTACAACTTCACCATATTTGATTCTATGTTTCTTCCATTTATGCATATAGGAATGGAAGGTAAACTTAGCTGAACTAAGGACCACTCTAGCAGTTGCCCAGGATCCCAGACTGAAATCTGTAATAGACAGTTGCAATTTGAGCCAGTCCAAATTCCCTGAATTCCCTCTTGATCTGAATAATTTACCTGTTCGTTCAAGAAAATACTTTTGAAACATGTGTACTTGTACAAATTTTACATCTGTGTGAAAGGAAGGTGTTGCTGGTCCAGACTGTACCTGTCTTTGGGGCATGGTGTGGCCTTGCTGTGATGTTCAAGAACAAATGGATGGCTGCAAAAAAAGAACGGTCTGAAGCACAGATTAGGAGGGGAAACAGAAGATCAAAGAGTTTTGATGCATTTACCTCTAGAAAGCTAACCTATAAATTTGTGGAGCTTTAACAAAAGTCTTATCCTTCTGCTACTTTCATAAAGGGAAATGATCAGTGTGGTGCACAGTAGTGCACAGATGATGATTAGCTTTAGTTATTATACTTGTGAAAAGCTGGTGCATCAGTAAAGCAAGTGAGTGGGTAAGAATTCCATTTCCAGGTTCAGGCCTGTTTCAGACAGCTGTATAATCCCTGCAGTTTTAATCTAAAAGTCTAATAGTGAATCAGCTGTCCAGATTCATGTGCTAGTCTGGGACTGTGTAGTTAGAAAAAAGATTGGAGTCACAGAGCAGGCAAAGTCACTGGCAAATGAAGCCTGACTTGCAGGTAAAACCTAAAACTGTCTAGGAACTTCTGATTTTCTCCTTTATGTCTAGGGAAATTCTCTCACAGTTGGGTTTTATGTGCAGTGCTGAAAAATACAGAGGACTTCTGTCCATACTCTAGATACTCTGGTATTTTTTCTTTTCTTTAAAAGGAAGACTGCCAACGCTTTGGGCATCAGGAACATTAAGTCATTGTAACAAACCCCTTGTATCTCTAATGTTGCTCACTGACTTGTTTGTGTTTCTTGATAAACAGAGGACCACCTGTTCCCATGATGCTGGCACCCTGCCTTCTGAGAAGAGTGATCCTTACAGTTCCTTTAGTTTTTGTGGTTGCACTGCTTCTGGCAGAGCCTGCTAGACCTGACCAAGAAGGGGGAACAGCCATACCAGCTGAAAGTAGGTGCCACCATACAGTCCTCTGATACAGCTTGTGCTGCAGTTTTAATGTTGCAGGACTTCATATCACTGTAGCTTGTCCAAATAATTCTAACTATTTTGGATGTTTTACTTGTCTTGTTTTAAAATCACAACTTGATAGCATGTAAGTGCTGTTTTTGTCCTGCATCCATGGGTCTACACTCTTAGACTTACCTGCTGTCTCTTGATGTCTTGTACCTGAAATCTTCCACTGTTTAGTACCTTTTGTGTGTGTGTGCAGCCCTTTCATTGTGTTCACCTTTTCTATGCCAAGAATCACCCTGTTTTAATTTTTCAGAGACATTCTTGAGACTTGCTTTTTTCAACTGGTATTGACTCTTCATCACGTCTTTCATTCTCTGTGATGTCTACTATATGAAAGTCAATGGTTTTAATTTAAAAAATTCCCAGTGATGCCAAGAAAGCACACTGTGTCAACACTTGGTTCTGCAGCCTTCAGCCATCCAATTCTCCTTTGTTGATCTATGTTGAGTTTAATTTACACATAAACATAATGGCAGGTCCTCATGGCAAGTTGTTGATGAGGAGAATGCTGTCCTCTTCTTACTTGTGGTATGTATTTGACACTAGGCTTGGGTGGTGATACAACAGTGAAAGAGGAGGTCTTTAGATTTATTCAGTGGGGTTTTTTTAATTGTATGTAATTTTTTTCCTAGCCAGTTAAAGAATTTGGCAGGCTCTTTTTCCCCAGCAGGCGGGATTCCTGTCAGCTGGTTAGTACAAAGATTATGAGCTGGAAACTCCTATTGCAGCTTATCAGAGGCTTGTGGTAATCAGGCAGATATCAAGGCTTTGCAAAATAGGCTGAGACACTGCAGGATTTTCCAGCATCACTCTACACTTCATCTTTTCTTCCTTACCAAACTTCAAAGAGCAAACTAAACTTGTGCTCAAAATTCCTCACAATTTCTCACTTGCTTGATATTTCCTATGGAGTTGTCAAGAGAGGCACAAGCACTGAGAAGCACACAAGAGCACGTGTAGAGCCTGATGACTGGAAGGCATTAAATCATTTCTATATTTGTTCTATCTCAGTACTGCTATCTGTTAGGGCTCAACTTTGTATTACATGATGATCAAGGCAAAGCAAGACTTGTGACCTTCAGTCTGGATATCTAGATATGGGAATACTATCTTAAATGCTGCAGTCAGTCCAGAATGCAGCAGTTCTGCTTATCAGCAATGCCCACTAGTGACAGAGTATTGTTTTTATCTGCTGCTTGCCTCATTAGCTTTGGACAAAGCTGTGTCTTATTCCAAATTAGAGTCCAAGTGATCCTTGTGATAATGCAGTCAATTTTATTCCATTAGCTTTCTGTTTAGAGCTTTGGTTTGTGAGATTAGGGGACAAGATTTTTCAGAGAACACGTTGATGGCTTCAAAGGTAATATCTGAAAAATCTGAACATACAGTTAAAATGTGCCCAGGGTTGGTTGATGGAGCAAAATGATAGACTCAGGTTATGATTTTAGTGTTTCCACACCATGAAGAAGAGAAAAGAATTGGTGGGAAGGGGGAGAACAAGAGATACAGTAAAGGAGGAAGAAGCATTTTAATTCAAATTTGTTGAAGTCATTCTTTTGTCCTTGAGACAAAAAATGGACCATGATGGACCAATGACAGTGACATGGAGTGTTGAAGAGTCCACACCTCAGTACTGACTCTGCGAACTCCTTCCTGTGGCTCTTCCTCATGCTCAAAATCAATATTTATTCCTTCTGCTTAAAACATTATGCCCTGAAGTGACAATTTTCTACTAAATGCTCTCCTAGGCCGTCCCTGTGTCGACTGCCATGCATTTGAGTTCATGCAGAGGGCCCTGCAGGATTTAAAGAAGACAGCATATAATCTAGACACACGGGTAAGGAAGCATTCAAAGTCTTGTTTGTTTGTTCTTTTGTTTTTTAATATGAAATAAAATTCTGTGGACAGAAGTAGGTGAGGTGGATGGATTTTGCACAAGACAGTAAATTGTACTGTCCTATTTTCCAAAGTGATGCTGAGTAACTACATTTCACCTCTCTAGGCAGTACTCTGGAATTACTCTGATTTGGGTATCGCGGTCTCTAGGAAGCTCAGGAAGGTGTGAACTCACAGTTCTTTGTTCTCTGTCTTTCTCTTGCCGAAGTTAGAGCCATTAGTGCTGCTATTCTCATTCCAGATGCTGAGCATACATCTTTGGTTTTACGTTAGTTAGGTGAGAGCATAATTTATATTTATTCCCCAAAAGGAGAGAGCCAGCTCAGACAAAAAGACTACTAAATAAGATTCTCCTCTGCACATGCTTCTACCCATGGGGAGAGGCTAAGGGAGGAAACAGCATAGATACTTTTTGCATTGCTCTGATTCCATAATGATGAAAAATGTCACAAAGTAGAATAGCATAGAGAATGAAACTTGTTTGGCTTGCAGTCAGTGTGGAGAATTTGCCAGGGTTGGTGTCCTCCTTCTATGAGGGAAGTTCTCTTGCAACTGCAACCTGCAGTCTGTGACTAACTGCATCCCAGCTGCTGGCAGATAGAGGTGTCTCAGGAGGACAGCTTTTTCCCACCTCCTGTGCTCATCCTTTAGCTGAAGTGCTATAGCTACACTCCTGCACAGCTTTGTCAACAGAAGGCATTCAAACTTTTTTGGTATTCTAATCTAAGGTGAAGGTCATTCACAGTTCAAAGCCTGCAAACTGGCACTCTTTGAAGAATGCTTTGTGGTAGCTCCAAGCAGGGCCCATTGTGCTTATGTAAAAATGCAGGTGCAGGAATGAAGATGCTTTGAATTCTGACATACTAACAAAAAGACAAACTTAACATTTCAGCAGAACCAGATTGGTATGTAGCACATTTACAGTTAAACAAAATCTGTTCAATAATTAGAGGTCAAATGTATTTTGGGCTCCCTTGGGAAGAAATCTGGTTAATGAATACATCTGCTGAGCACTGTATACAGCCCAAACAAGATGTTCAGATTGTGCTGTAAAGTGGTTGTAGCACACCTTTTCCTTCTTTCACAAACTTCTGAACTTTTCCCAGAATTTCTAAAACTTGATTGGAAAATATCTATACTACTAAAATCTTTGATTGTCTGACTATGGTAATGACCTTTATGATGCCTACAGCTTGCAGACCAAGAAGCTTTATGAAATACAGATACCAAAGCAGGAAGCTAGCAATGGAAGCCTCAAAGATAACAGTAATATTCTAATTTTAAAAAGACAGCCAAGGAGAGGAAATGAGGACACAATGAGGACACAAAGTTTCAGTTTAGGGTAATTTCCTGTTGTTGACTTTCATAGTTATAGATTTGACAGCCAGGCTGGAGATGTGGCTCCATGATGTATTCTCACAAAACCAAACCTATCACTTTCTTATAATTTGAATATCTAAATAATTGAATCCATATTGGGATCCTTTAATTCCTCTGCACTAGGACAGGCCTATTTCAGTCATTAAGCTAGAAAGTCCACCTACATCTTCAAAAGCCATGTAAATATTTAATAGTTGAGGACTTCTTGGAACTACTTTCTATGGTTTCATTACTCAGCTGTGGTCCAATCTGGTACAACCTGGAAGTTTTAAGGCAATTCCTTTGAGACACATATGTATTTTATATTTGACTACTTTGGTCTGTTTTTAGTGGGGCAAATGTCTCTGTCCCTGAAAATTCACTTTGTTAATATTCCCACTAGAGGCACTTATTTCCTTGAAAACCTCTTTTGTTTACAGGCAAGACTAAGTTGATGACTAAGCAGCTAGTGACAGTGTTGGAGGAGGAGGAGGGATCCTCAAGAGCTCAGAGAGCAAATTCCCATTAAATTTCTTCTGCAAATCTCACCCTGCAGTTCTGTGCAGGGGAAGCCACGTAGTTTTATTGCACAACTCAGAGTTTTCACAGTTAGTTTGGCCCTCTGTTGACCTGCATGGTGTCTCAGTGAGCAAACTGGCTCAAGCATAGGCCACATAACTTTTTATGGGGGCTTTAGGCCATATCTCCTTCCTTTTGCAAGACCAGGCATGCTTGTAACCTACACTGATGTGAGGATCATGTGCTGATTGACAGGCTGGCTGCATGTTACTTCAGTGGTAAGAGAAAGGTCACAGACCACCTCTGAGAGGCTGGCTACTACCCAGGCATAAACCAGATCCTTTTGCCTGGTGCAGGCTCTTTCCACCCTTTCATTGCTGCTGGCCCCTTGGAGCAGGCTGCAGGTTGGAAAAGTTGTTTTAACAGCAGTGACCAACTCAGGACAATTTTTTCTGGGAATACCTCTGATTCACACAGCCAAAGTATGGCAGTAGAGCTCTGATTATGAACTAGGAAAGGGTTCTCATACTGCTCAGAGGGAACTGCTACCCTCAAAACCATTCAGGACAAATCCAAAACATGGGTCAAACAAATCCAGTCCATGGGCTACACCATTTAAGTCTGTACTGTTGATATTTCTTTTCAAAATTGCAACCCATTTTTCAGAGCTAACCAGTGGACATTGCATTACAGCTTTGAAGAGCTCCAGAACTGCATTTTTAGCTGGATTTTATCAGATTTTTCATGGGTCCAGAATCCGGACCTTGCCTTGCTACTTAAAAAAACAGACAAAAAAATAAACAACTTGCATTAACCCACCAAGGGATGAGAACAAATCTCAGTGCAAATGGCTTTGTGATCAGGCTGACAAACCAGTCAACAAAACTGGATTTAGTGTGATTCATTGTGTTCTTTATTTCTTTCTAAACCATCAATGGTTATTTGGAACATTAAAGCACATTAATTTAGGTGTGCCCATGACAGTAAAATGAAGTTTGGAAATTGTATCAAAGATATACAAGACAGTAAGTAGCCTTGGTTTTAACTCCAAAGCTGTTAGAATGCTGTCAACCTCCTTTATGCAAACTATTGCAAAGGTTGTTGAGGAGATTGTTGGAAGGTGGTGATTGAGTGTCTTTTAGGTGATCAGCAAAGTCTGATCAGATTTTTCCAGTTTTGCTGGGTAGCTGAAGCAATGGAAGCAATAGTTGATTGAATATAGGGCTGTGGCTTATATTTTGGGATGAAAATTGATCAATAGATACTTTTCCTGTACTAAGAAGGTAGAAGCAGGATGCTTCAGCCCAGCTCTTCTTCAAGTGCCTTCAGCTGATGTGGGTTAAGGGATAACACAGCTTTTCAAACACATCCTTTAATCATGTGACAATTCCATCTCATACAAAAATCACGACAGAGAGATGAAGGATGGGTTTTACTGGCTTTTAGACCAGGTGGTCTTCATAATACCCCTTTTTTTGTCTATCTGGCTACACCAGTGGAGATTAAATTGGTGAGTGAACTTCCCACAGTTAGTGTGTCCCAGACAGTAAGGTTGGAGTCCTCCCTTGGATCAGTCTGATTCTCAGATACAGTTTCAGCTCATGACAGACAAACTGAGATGAAGATATGATATTGATGTCAAGCAGCTCTGACCTCCATCAGGCACCTACTGAAGCCACAAGAGCTCCAATCAGCCATGAAAAACAAAGTCTGTGTGTTCTAGAAAGGAAGGATTCCCAAATTCTTCTTATGCAGCCTTGCTGTCCCTTCCCTGGTTCTCAGCCCCTCATTGCTCAGGTAGTCTCAGAGAGTGCAGAACTTTCTGATCATACCCAGCTCTGACAGGTTCTCTGACAAGATGCACCAGAAGCAATGATTGCCTGATACTGATGAACCCCAGTTCAACTGGGAGACCTCAGCTCTCACTGGTTTGGGATCCCTTTCCTTAGAAAACCAGCAGTCCCATCACATGTGTGAACTGTGTTGGCTGTGTGCCACCTCAGCCATTCTTACTTTAGGCCCACCAGGATATTAACAACAACCACAGTGAAGCAGGAGAAGTCAAAACAGAGTTAAAGCATGCCTTACTTTCTCCATATAACTTTCAACAGTAAGATCAGGCTGTAATACTCTAGATTTAATTTTTGTAGTCTGTTTTTAAGTAAAATGAGAAAAAAGATGAGAAAAAAATTATGGATTTTAAGTTTTTTTAGGCCTTTTATGAACTTGAGATCTTATGATCAAGTTTGTGTTTCCGAAGTATAATTGTAAGAAAGATAAGTAGCTTTAAACAAATTAACAGCACCCAGACACATACTGAATATATTAAAGTGAAAAACATGAATGTGTCCAAGGTTGAATTTCTTCATGTCACAGGAACTATTGCCATGTTGGTGTGCCAGTTAGTCAGGAAAAAACTAAATTATTTTACAGAGCAGTAAGGAATAACTCTTGATTGTTACCTGATGCTTCATCTCAAACAACAATCTTTACAAAAGTAAAGTAGACTTTTCTTTGGGAACTAGTTAGTTTCATGGCACTGTTGCTTATTTTTTGATGCTGCTTTTGTCTCCTCCTTTTATAGACAGAAACTCTGCTTCTTCAGGTGGAAAAAAGAAATCTGTGCGACTGTGTAACTGCAAATCTGCTGAACTGAATCCTGGAGGTCAGCTGAGGAGTATCACCTGCTCAGCCATTTTTAAAAGGCAGCTGTATAAAATACAGCTTTATGGAGTTGATGTTGCAAGCATGTGTGGCACAATGTACTGAGGAAATTGGGGGGTTGTGTCATATATTTGTCTGTCCTGTTTTTTGGTTTGTTTCATTTTTAAACAGTACCCTCTTTTCATGTCCACTGCCAGTAAGGGCTCAGTCTGGTAAAACTGTTCGTTGGTATTAAAGTGGGGGGAAAATTTACCTGCTGTGGTTTTTAAATCAGAGTTGGCCAAGTGTAACCCACAAGATAAATACGGCCAGCAGTGGCGCAGAGAAATTTGCAGCTGGTTTTTGTCTCTAGTATGAACGCATCTCTGTGGCAACTTGCCCAGTTATATTGAGACAGGGAATTGCGATCTCTGGAGGCTTTGCCTGTGTATTAAAGATGATTTAAATCCTTTCTGTTTATTGTCTGCATTGTGACTGCATTCAGACATGTAGCTCTGTCATCTGTAATGAGGTATGCCCCATGAGGAGGTATATGCCCCATACTTGGGCCAAATCAGATTGTATCTTACTGATGAGTTTTCTGGTATTCTTCTAAGAGTCTTGTCTTCTTTAATTAAAACCTTCAGTTTCTTCCTCTCCTTCTCTGGTCACTCCATTCTTAACCCACTCAATCTCTAATTAGTTTTATCTCAGCAGGTCAAATGAATAGAGTAGAAAAAGGAGAATAAGGACATGACTTGGCATCCTTGCCAGCTGTACCAAACCCTGCCACCAGCAACTACTGCTCAGTGTCACAGTGAAGGAAAGCTTCATGCAGAAGTTTCTTCATGAGAGTGCTTCTTATTTTACTTCAGAGGAAACAGGGGTTTAGGTCACTCACATTTTCCATGCTGTGATGGCCTGAACTCTGAACATCTTTCCTTGTAGTTGTCTTTGAATGCTGCTCTACTTTCAGGCATGAAGAAATACTTGCATATGGGAAAGGTGAGATCACTCTTACCCTCATGTCTGCCACTTTATTCTGTGCCCATTCACAAGTCTGAATTAGGCTGAGCAGTTGGAGTAGATGCTCTGAGTTTGATGTGACTTAGAATCATCTCAGTTCACACCAACAGTGGGGCTGTGGGGTGGTAACTTGGCTTGGGGAGTGGATGGGAGGTAAATATCTGAAGGTCAAAACCTCTCTTGAGCTAAAATTGGAAGAAAGTTGATCCCTGTGGCCTTAGTTCTCTAACTAAGCTGCAGGGACTTTGCTGGAAATCAATGAGAGATGCAACTCTGCCAGTGCAAGTGTAGGTATGGTAACAAACATGCTGGTGAGGGCTAGAGGAACACCACAGACTGCTTCAGTGCCTTGCCAAACCTGCCTGGGGCTGGGAAAACCAGTTCCTGCACAGAGAAGTGCAGCACACCTTCTGCATGGGACCAGGACATAGGCCAGCACAGAAGCTCCATATGAACTTGGAGAGGTGATTTCTGCTGTTGCTTTCTCAAACTCAATCTCCATGTAGGTATTCCTTAACCTAACTCCACCTTGCTGTTTCAACTGTAATTTTATAGAGATGAAGAATGGAAAGATGGTATTTTCAAAGCCTTCAAGCTCCTCAATTTAGAAAAGTGGCTTAAGATGTAATCAGAAGAGTTCCAGAAATGGATGCAATGAGAAAAGCAATAAAGGTATCTGCATATATTCTAGTTCTTGCACTGGTCTGCCTATACTTTTCTTTCCTGGTAATCAAGGCTGACATATTTTGATTTCTGGTCTGAACTGTGCACTTGCTGAAAACCTCCTAATATATCAGCTTGTCTTCATTAGGCTTGAGCATCTTGTGCTGCTTAAATCCAATTAAGTGATACTGCATTTTCCAGGTCATTTTGGGTGAAAAAACTATAGCTTCTTCTCTTTGTTAACAGCATCTGAAAACGGAACAGGACTGGCAACTCTCTCATTATCCTTTCTATAGTTTAACACTTGGAGCATCCAGATCAACCAGAAAGCCTGCTGACTGGTCATGCAAGGTAGACTGTTCCACAGGGTAAGCAGGGCACAGGCTTCAAGGGAGGTCAGTGTTCAAGTTCAAGGTTTGTTCAATGAGGGGATCTGAGTTTTCTGAGTGTATGCATTAACAGCTGCTGCACTTGCCACTTCATGCTCAGGCAAACATAATGGCAGCCTCAGCCCTGAGCTACATATAATTGTTATATGTTTTCTCAGAATTGATTTTTTTTTTTAAATTAGAACTTGGTTTATACCCTAACCCTTTATTTTGTTCCATATTTGGCTATGCTAAAAACAGTAGATACCACTGAAAGGGAAATGAAAGAATGGCATCACTGGGAAAGTGTAAAGACAGCAGATTTTTTTGCCCTGTGAAGTGCCAGTTGTTGCCTTATAGCAGTTAGGGTCTTGTGATAATTGTTAGAAAATGTAGAGACATTTAGAAATTTAGACATTTAGACATTGTTAGAAAATGTAGAGACAAAACACAGCTTTGGTTTAAGTGCAAAGAATGTCTAATGCATGCCAATTTCAAGTGCATAAGGTTATTTATCTAAGAGCCTCTTCTACAACATAAGCATAAAGTGTAGGAGTTTGTCTATATAAATAAATTGTGTCTAGTCCAAATTAATTGAAAGATCTGCTAATGTAAACTACGTTTTTATGTCAAATCTGGACTAACTTTTAAGCAAACCAATGCTCATTTTGCCAAACAGTATTGACAAAATGTATAACTTTGTGTGGATTCTGCACTAAGCTTGGTGAAACTTGTCATTTTTCCTTTGCATGAATTCCAGCAAACTTTAAAGTTCCCAGTGACAGGAGGTTTAATGAGGTTACCCAAAAAGAGGACCATGGTTTCACTGTGAAACTCTTCAGTTTAATACAGAAGCTGAGGAGAGAGACACAAATTTTGGGACCAAAGTCAATGTCATCGGCACTGAAGGCCATCTGCAGTGCTCTAAGTTGACTTTCAAAGTTCTTTGCATTTGGGTGATTTCTCTTCCCCAGTTGAAGGGTAGAATTTCATCCTTAGAGTAAATTTGATACACATGGTCTCTTGCCCAAGCAGCTATAGCATTCATCCTACACTGTAATAAAGCATCCAGCTTGTGAGAAGTACCTGGTTTCACCCAAGAGAACTGGATGTAACTAAAGCACAATTCAGTCTTGCATTGAAGTGAGAAATGACCAATGCTTAAATGCCTTTTGACAGCTGCTATATTGCACATTTAAAGTATGGTTTGGTTTATATACAATGTAAAATCAAACTGTATTTTGCCCATGGAAGGTGAACCATGTCCTAGATGGCAATAGGTTTTCTTAAATAAAATGAGACCTCCCAACCTCCTCTTTTTGTGTTCACATACAAGGTGTTCAGAGAACTGCCTGTGCCTTCTGTTACTTTGGTTTTGGTAGCCACAGAAAAATGTACCCAAGCCCCAGCACTTGAAAAAACCCCAACATTTTTTTTCCTGAACATCGGCTGCTCTCAGAACACATGAATTCAGAAGGGTTTTTTACACAGTTTTCTAGCAAGTAAAAAATGACATGTCTTTAGATTCCTAGACAAGGATAAGACTGTCAGTAGCAGGACAAATAGCTCAGCCTTGCTGTCATTATCATTCAGGCTGACTACACAAACAGTGCACAACCATTGCCTATGCTGTAAATTTACCTCATGTCCAGCACAGAGATCAGTTGCTGGATTTCCAGGAGTCCCATGCAAGCCTTAAATATAAACTAGGTAAACTGGTATTTTGCCAATGGCTCATTTTTGATCTTGGAAGCAAAAACCTGAACTGACCTTTATTTCACCACAGCTTGAGAGCAGCCTCTCCTGTGCAGCAGAAAGCACTGTGGGCTTCAGAGTGTGTTTAAAGATGTCACACTTGGTTTCAGCTGATTTTGGAGAACTGATCAAGCCTGGATGCTTTCCCCAACCTTACACCATGGTGAAAGAGGTCTCTTGGAGTTGCCTAGTTCCTGCATTAGAGGATATCTTTGTGCTGAGTTTCCACCATAGTCCCTGTTTGCAGCCAACATCCCTGTTTTGCAGTGTCACATGGACTTTGCTGGGACAGCTGCAGCATCTCGAAGCCTCAGAGTCTGATGAAGGTTCAGCTTCTGGTTGGATCCTTGAAGAGTTGTCCAGGAAGATCTAAGATGAGGAACTTGTCAAGCAATCCTGCCAAGAGCAAATTTATCATTTCATGAGGGAGACTTTTTTTGCCCACAAAACCACTGACACTACTTAAAGAAGATACTGGGCCATCAAGCAAAGGTGCATCAGTATCTCATGGAATGAGGGGCTGAAACATCTACAGTGCACCAGTCTGTCACCTCTCAATTCATCTGTAGGGCTGTGAAATAATTATTTAAAGGAAGATTAAGAAGCCATGAGCTCTGGCAGCTGCCCTGCAGCCAAATGTCTCTGGATTCCTTGATCAGTGACCCACCCCAAAGGGCAATGTTCTCTGTCCATCATACTTGCTTAGACCAGAAAATCATTGCCTTTGCCCTGATAACAGAAGAATGATAGTCTGAATTTCAGATGCAGTACAAGGGTAATGCATTTGTCCCAGGGGTATCTGTGTTTATGCTGAAGTTACAACACAGAGATCTTGAAAGTGACTTGCCTGGGAAGGAAAATTATTCCCACAATCATAGACTCCTGAGAAACAGGAGGGAAGGGTGTCAATAAGAAATCACCCCTCATCTTTATGCAGGGTCAACTATCCCAATGGCTTTGACAGATGGGTCTAATTTATACCTACAGGCTTAAATAACCCCCTGTCTTTCACAGGCTATTAATTCTGGTGCAATCCCTATTATTAAAAAGTTTTTCAGGGGCTTCAGTGGTGCCCTCGTGATGCAATTTAAATCTCTGGTTATTTCTGCTGCTGTTGGTGTCTCTACTAGCATTGCAGTGACCAAACCAGATGCTTTATTGTAGCTCAGACCTTCTGCTGGAGGCTGTCTGAGTTCTTGCACTTATTTGCATACCCCAGTATAATTGCATTTCTTTTTGCAATAACTGAATATTGTAGAATAATGTCAACTCGTGACTCCCCAGCTCCACTGACAAAGTGCCTCTTAGACTGCTGTTCCCTATTCTAAATACAAGCCATTGATTATTCCTGATGAAGTCTAGCACCTTGTTCTCATCCTTACCAATTTTTATTGGTTTTAGACCCTTTTTTTCAACTTGACTGTATGATTTAGGATTCTAGTCCTTTCCCCCAGCATTGCTTATAACTTCCAAGGCTGATGTTACAGCTTAAATAACCATTTTGCTAATGCATTATCCAGCTAACTAATGAAATTTGAGTAACTCTTGAACTGAGTCTCTGCAGACCCCATGTGATAAATCTTTTCCATGGTGACAGTGACCCATCAATAATTCTCAGCAGTGACCCAGCCAGTTTTGCTGGCCTCAGAGCAGTTTCCTTAGTTTGCATCTGACAGTGCTGTGTCACGCAGAAATCTTCCTGCAGTTGATTAAATTAGGCTATTCCCTACCTGCAAAACCTATTGCCATGCATCACAAGAAAATTGAGTAGGTTTGACTTGATTTGTGACAGATACATCTTATTTACAACTGCACTTCTTGTTTTCTGAATGTTTACAAACTGTTGGTGGGGTTATTCTTTATAAAACATTCTCAGGAATTGATGGGAAACTGGTCTGTGTGTCATTTTCCAGTTTCTCTTCCCCTTTTTAAAGATAGTCAATGCCATTTACCCTTTTCCATGACTGGTATAACTCACATCTTCCCTGAACTTTCAGGAATAATTACTGATGGCGATCTAGTTTCTTCTTTAAATATCCCAAGGTAGGTCTAGTGATAGCCCTGAGTAAAAAGCTGAAACCCAGAAAAGTGCCATGGCACAGGGCTACCAGCACATGTAGCCTAAGCAAATTTCTTCTAAATGTTCTTACCTAAAACATGTCCACTGGTATTCTTTGTGTTCATTAGTTCACCTCAGTGTCCCTTCAGGTACTAGAAGGTCTCCCTGTAAAGAAGAGTTTTCGTCTTCCTTACTCCCAGTGTGTTTAAGGAACACTTTCTTGCCTTTCTTCATGTTTCTCACTATTTGCATCTGGTTTTGCTTCCTGACCTTTCTGGGGCTGTGCCTGTATTCTCTTGCCACTCTATTATTCAAGTAATAATAACCAGACATAGATTCCTCTGTCTCTGTGCTTTCTTCTTCTGTTTGAGTTCAACAAAGCGCTTATGGTCACGTTAGCAGGCAATGATTTAGCACTTCATATTAGACTGGGATCAACCATCTCTCTTTTTGCCATGCATGCCCATGACTATAATAATGGATTTCTAAAATTAGAGCCTTTGCCTGCACTGTCCTTCTGTGCACGCATATTTAACTCAGGTTTTAATGTCAGTGATTTTAAATGGGTATGTGCATTTTCTTCCTCCACAACAAAGATGTAATTTTCAATACCTGTAACATTTAGGCATCAATAAGATTTTTCTGAGGAAGCTGTCAGATGTCTGTCTTCATTAATCATCTACCTAACAAATGCCTGAATGTTTTGGAGGAAATTCTTTTGTTAGCAAACGATAATGAGGTATAGTTTATCTTTTTCTACAGAAAACTAAGTGTAAGGATTTCCATCAGCCTTCTGAGATTTGTTATGATGTTTTTCAGACAGCAAATGGACTCCTATGAATCTCTTGGAAATTTTTCATCCTTCACAGTAAATTTAGCACTGGTATCCCTTAGTCATAGAGGAAGCAATATTGAATGTAATTGCAATGCAAGTCATGCAAGTGCTTTCATGCTTCTCTGTTCTTCAGCTTTGCTGGAGGTAATAGAACAGCACAGATTTATGGAACTTTTCTATGCAGGCTGACTCTTTTTCCCCGTGAATTGAGAACTGCGTCTTGGACCACACAGTTCTGTTAGCAAGAGGAATTGGGAGCATTTTTCGTGCTTCTTGAGAGCCTTCCTCTCCCTCTCCCAAAATGTATCACATCTACTGTCTGAATGCTTGATTTCAGCCAGGTCCTTGTGGAGATCCCCTATCCAAAAGGGCTCATGCTTGAGCTTTATTAGGCCACAGCCTATTAGCAAAACCCCAGATCAAGGGCTGAGCTTGAAACCTGTAAAATTTTACAGTGTGTAGGTTTGGGCTAGGCTGTTATCATTAGATGGTGGATAGAGACGTCCCTACACCAGGTCCCCCAGCTGTCACAGGTGGGAGCAGGGTCACTGCTGTTGTACTGTCTGGATGGCAATAGTTCCATTCAGCAAGGACAACTTCTGTGATGCTGCTGCAGTGTTCAGTCTGGTTAGTGGGCAGTTGAGTACAGAAACCAGGACACAGCCCATGCTCTCACAGAGATGGTTTTTTTGATGCGTATGCAATGAAGTAAAACTGTGCTGTGATATATAATAATAATATAATAACAAGATATAACACTACTCACCAAACCACGTGTAGTCATCCTTGGAGTCTTGGCATCCTGGGAATAACATATTTCAGGACATTCATCTTCTCTTTATAAGATTTCCCATGTTTCCTTTCCAAGGAAAATTTCTGCTCTCATCCTCTTTTATAATTTCTGCAGTTGTTTAATATGGGTAACACCTCAGTTTAACTCTGTGGTTGCCCTTTCTTCCCAAGATGTCAATTTCCTTAGCTCATTGTGGGTTATACTGCTTGTTGACCTACCTACTGAAAAGACCAGGCAGTTATAAAAATAATTTTACAAAATAGTTGCAATTTTAGAAAAGACTACGTTGATACCTTGAAAAACAGAATAGAACAAATAGTGCTTTCCACCTTGTCAAAAGTTATTGAATCTATAGGCAATTTCTTTCTGTCTTTGTCTTAATGTCATGTATGAAAAGTATGATATGGCTGTGGGACCAGAATGAAGGTCTGCACAAGAAACACATATCCCAGGGCAAACGGAAGTGTAAAGTTTGGATTTTGTGCCAGAATTTCCATTTGGTGTTATTTAAAATTGCAGATCAGGGCTAGATTGAGTGACCGGTCCTAGATAAGTTATAGGCAAACTCTACAGCATTCTATTGTGTCCTGGCTCTTTTGGAGCTGCTCTTTTAACAGGCATCAGAGGCCTGTGAAGAGACAATATTCAACTAGGCCATTTCACACAACCTCACTTCAGGCATCTGACTTCAGAGCTTGTATTAGTTGTCTCTGGAAAGCTTCTCAGAAAGTCAGTGGAGCCATTTCGATGCACAATGTGTGCCCTAACTCACCTGATGAAGGTGCTGCTCACTGAAACCTTCATTGGAACCCTCCATGGCAAGGGAAGTTGAATTTCAGTTGCACTTTGGGTTAAAAGTTTGCTTAACATGTCATTCCTGTAGAAACTTCTTCCAGACCTCTGGGATCCCTCCCTGCAAAGTCCTCTCTTGGATGCACAAGGAAATTCCACTTTGCCAGAAGGTTGTCAAGAGCCTGTAATCCCTTGAGATTACTTTTAAACTCACCTGGACCAAAAGGGTAAGCATTATAATGAGACAGGTGACAGGTAAGTTTGAGGAAGCCTCAGGAACTAGTTAAATAGAAGCAGAGTGCATCATTGGTGACAGTCCCTATGACTGAAGAAATCCAGGGGTAAATTGTGTCTCAGCCCAGAAAAGCTGATGCCTGCACAGCCTGGCAGGTTAGTTATGCCATGCAGACCAGGAAGACTGGCCCTTGCTTCCCAGTGGGAGGAGATGGAGTATCCTCCCCTGAGAGGACAAAGCTGACTGCCCCAGAGCCCAGGGCTGCATCAGCAGGCCCTGCATCAATTTTATTTTTTCCAGGCAAACTATTGACTTTTCATCTCATTTGAACCTCCTGGTACAAAGTCTGACTTCATGTGAGACACAGCTGAGGTAAGGGCTGTGAACTGCACATCTCAGCACAGTCCTTGTGGGAATAAAAGCCCAAACATAAAAATTGCCAGAGCCTCTCTCCCATGTGGGTGGCAGCAGCCAGTGTCCATCAAGGAGAGAACACGGCCTTTGAGGAGCAGAGGCAGAGGAGTACAGCAGGGAACACCCGCGACACCGTGGTCCCTTTAAATCTTCTTGGCAGCTCCAATTTTTCAGCGTTGCTATAGCAAATCTCCATGGCAATGACCCTCATCAGGGAAGGGGGGATGCAGGGGTAACGCATGCTCAGAGCAGCTGCCGGAGCCTCCCCTCCTGGCTCCAACTGCTCCAAGGGTCTGGCAGGCAGGCGAAGGGGAAGATCAGGTACTTGGCAAACTGGTCCTTGGGGTGCCCCGCCAGCCCGTGTCCTGTCCCTGCAGTGATGTGTGCGTGGGGGTTTGCGTCTGCGTGCGGGGCTGTGCTCGTCACGGCTCACCCGCTCCTTCGTGGGGAGTGAGCTGCTGATTTTCCTTAATTCTCCTCCTTTCAGGCAGGGAGGAAAGCTTGAATTATTGATGAGAACAATGGCGTTGCCGTCTGTCTGGAGCGCGGCGCGGGTGGCGATCCCCTTCATCTTGGTGGTTGGCCTGCTAAGCGTGAGGCTTGTGGGGGCCAGCCAGGACCCTGGGAGTCTCATTCCTGCAGAAAGTAGGTACCTGCCGTGCCCACTCGTGCCCTCTCTCTGCACTGCTTCCTGCTCTGTTCCTTCCACTTAACCCGCAGCAGCCACATAGACCTTCAGCTCCCGGGGGAAGGTTGCATTGGGGAGCAGCAATGAGGTTGTAAGGTGTCAGCAGTGCATGAGAACAGCCAGGAACCAACTGATCCCTAGTAATGTAGGAAAAATTGCTAACTGCATACTGCAATTTTAACTGGAGCTTGTATTAAAGCCCTTCAATTGTAGCTCTTTTAGATCTGCTTCTAAAGAGTTTCATTCCCAGATTTGCCATTATTCATACAAAATCCTGGCTAGGCTGAGGATTGTTAGAAGGAACTTTGTGTTTATTGCTTTTAGGGCATTACATGTCACTTACTGTAGTATTTGGTTGGAACAATAGCTCATGTTCAGCTTGACACGGGGGAAGTTGACCCAAACACTGCATTTGTAAAGAATTCTGAAATCCAGCTGCTGTTCTGCAAACCTGAAAACTAAATGAATGTGACAGACTGTTTTGAGTACACCGTAGAGCTGGGAGCCTTTGAATTTGGATCACAGCTCTATACTACCTGCCCCTGTGGTTCTGACAAAGTTCCTAGTTAAATTTTCTCTGCTCCAGAATGAGGCAATAGTTCAAAGATATTAGAGGATGGAGTCAATGTTCTCAGGGTGTTTTGGCACCAGCAAGTGGGAAGCAGCCACTCATTAGAAACTTAAAATATCCTATGGGAGAAAACAAAAAGGAAGGCAATTGCATACAAATCAATCTTTAGTTCTTAATCATGCTTACTTTGTATTCACAGCTATTTTTTCAGTGACTACCAAAATATTTAACCAAGACCTGATTTAGTAACTGCATTTTATTTTCCTATAATGACATTACTAGTCTTGAAACACACCTTTGTCTATTTGTCTCTACAAGATTTAAGTGCCAAATTCCCTTCTTTTTCCATTCTCTTATTTTTTTATTAGTGCTGGGTTTTAGTCTGCTCTAAACCAGACCCAATTTCAGTTTTTCTGTCTGTTTTCTAGGCATGCATTAGTTCACCTTTTGTGGCCAGTAGCCCATTTTATGTCCTCAAGAAGAAAACTGTGCTTGAAAATAAATTATAGGTGCCCTTTGTGTGTGTTAGCAGAGGCAAGTCAGTGCATATTTGGGAAAAAGTATATGTTAATTTCTTGTTCTGCTTGTATAGTGGAAACTCTCAGTTTATCTGTAGAACAAAACTTTTGGCCAGGGTCTCTGATTCAAGTCTCAAGGAGTTATCTCATGGTTTTGATATCTTGTGGCCAGGCTGCTGAGTCCCTTGAGAAAGATTCCTCCTGTTGCCTTACGACTCCTGCATGCAAGAGCGTGGAATGAAGGGCAGGTCAGAGTCTTTCAAATGTTTCCAATTCGAAGCCACTGCTATGAATGCACAAAAGTATTTATGGGTGAGCTCAGGCCAGGAGGAAGACTCAGCTAATCATGAACTGTAAATTGTTTTGTGCTGCTGCAGGGACTCAGCTGTAGAACAACAGGGAATTTGGAATGCTTCTTGCATTAGGATTGCACTTGTTGAGAATGCTGCACAGCACCTAAGTGCTCCAGGTACTTTGCTTTTTCCATCACTGCCATTCCTGATAGCTAACCTGTGGAACACCTCCTTCAGGACACTGTATGCTGAAATTTTGCATGCTATTGCAGAGCTGATTGGGTAAATTCAAGGAAAAAAAATCTTAGAAAGGGCTGTTAGGTGCAGCAGTTCTTCTGCATCAGGAGCTGCCTCAGCATTTTCCCAAGGCCTGGGAGGCCTTTGGGTGAGTACACATCCCTCTGTACTTGCCCTGTTCTTGTGTTCTGTAATGGGCATCTGTTGCTGGCCATGAAAGTCACAGCTATAACCAGTGCTGATGGGTGTTACCTCTCCTGGGGATATGGCTGTTCTAGTCACCTACTAGGTGGTCCCTGGCACATTTTCATCCATGACAGGAGGCCATTTGCCTATCTGGAAGACAAGGTTTATGTTCCAGATATGGGCTGTCCCATGCCTGCTGCTCTCAAAGCTTGGGAATCCTTCTCGACACAATTACTGTACTACAAGAGATGTAGCTCATGGGAGACAGAACACTGGGCCAGGTAAACCTTTGATGTAATTTAGTACAGACATTCCTGGATCTTCTCCTGCTTGATGTCAGCTCCATAGATTATTTCTCACGGAGGAGTTGCTCCTCCTGGGCACTTGCCCACTTTGGGGGCAGCACTGCTGCAGCACGTGCATATACCTGACCTGTTGTTGATGCTTAAAACTATTTTGTCAGCCCAGGTAAAATGGTGGCTGTGTGACCCTGGATGACTCAGGGAGAAAAAGGAGTGATATATGTTCTTGACAGGGGTGTATGATGTACCTGGACCATACTAAACATCCTTCTGCAAGGCAGACCAGTGTGGTTCTTGATGCTTTTCTCCAATTCCAGGAGAATTTCCAGCATGAATTGGGACTGAGAATATGCCTTTGGCATATGAACAATGAGCCATACAGCCTCCCTCTCCCCCCTGATGGGAGAAATGTGTCCCATCTACAGGACCACGAGCAGAAGAGGGGCAGCAATGCTCTCCTGCAAGTGTGGGAGGTGCAGGAGTCAAAGGAGAGAAGTTCTTAGCATTGCAGAGAGATCCTGTGCTAGGTGTGGCACTGGTACCTGGCTTGGGGTACCACTGCCTGCTCTTCAGTTGGCGTGTTATCTTCCAGGCAGAAAGTCAGGCCCAGCTCTTTAGGAATAATGATAATTAGCAGTGATTAATCACATCCCTATTCTTTCTACACAGCACTTCACATATGCATAAGACTGTTCAAGTATGAAGTGGGCTTGCCAAGATTTGCAGATTATTTTCTTTGAAGTTCAGTGCACTCCTCTAAAAAAATTCAGTCATTTCCCCAACTTCCCAGTGCAGTTGTAACCCAGATCAGCCACTGTAAAAGCTGAAATGTGGAACTGAAGAACAGAAGCTGGTCAGTCTGTTTTCATTAGCCAAGATGCATGAAATATAAGGAGTAAACACCATGTGCATGCAAAAAGAAGACAGGAAGCATAATTGGAGCTCCCCTTCCCCACTTTTCCCCCAAAACATAAAGACACATACAGCCTTTCTGCTGACAAGACCCATTTAAAGAATTATAGCTGACTCTTGATAATTCTCATTATGCTAATCCACAAAACTGTTAAGTCTCCCTATGAATGAGTCTGTTCCTAGCTATCAGCAAGGAATTAATAGCACTCTGCTGCACTTTGCTATGATCTGACTTAAGGTTTGGTTTCATGATTGCTTTAAGCTGATGTAAGCCTGTTCTGCCTCTGCCCTTTTTCTCCCCATACCCTGGCCTCCTGTCCTGGTTCTGGCCTCAGATCTTCCATATTCAGGATCTGTTCTGGAGGGGAAAAAAATCAGCAATCCAGCTGACAGAGCAACCATTTGGTCACTCCTGCTGTGAGCACGGAAAGGTGGCCAAGGACAGAAAGCAGAGTGGGACTGCTCCTGTTGGTAACAGTACATATTTAGTTTTGTTTAAAACCTTTGTAAAAAAAGACCCTTAGACATAAGTTCTTAGGGAAAATGTCCAGGAGCATCCTACTGAAAAAGTTGTGAGTATGAAAAGAGATTAAGTCCACCTAGACAGGCCAGTTACCAGCCCAGTTCTTCAGTCTGAAAAGGCAACACCAAGGCAGGGAATGATGGAGAGCAGGAAAGTCCTAAGTAGGACAAAGATGGTCAGTATTTAATAACTGTCTCTCCCAGTGCAAAAATTAGAGGTGGGAAATGAAAGCAGCAGATGTTAACTTCTGAGCAGACAGGAATGGTATTTTGTTCACACAATGAATAACTGAGCTGTGGAACTCATTGCCACAGGATGCTGTAGATTCCAGAAGTTTACGTGGATTCAGGAAGCAACAGGACAAATCAATGTGAGAAAAATCCTTGGAGGGTTTATCAGTTGTACAGACACCAGCCAGGCTCAGGATATCCTCTAACCCCTTGGTAAGCCAGAAGAACATTGCTAGAGGCATAAATCTTCCTTAAGTATCTGATATTGGCTACTAAAAGAGCCTGGCTAAAATAGACTAATAGACTATAATAATAGACTAAAAGACCAGATGGAGTCAGGAGCTTGGTAGCTCTTCTGGTAAAAATCTGACTGTAGCTTTCCAGAGAGTGGGGTATTGCCCCTCTTTTATTTGAGGAACTGCATTCAAGTTTTTCTGTGCTAGGGCAAGATGCTTAATGGGGGAATCAGCATGGCCCTAGTTAAGTCCCCAAAGTGCTGAGCAGATGTGTGCTCTGCATGGATGGAAAAAATTACAGCCAGCCACCTCCCAGCTGCTCATCCCCTCCTCCAGGTACAGCTCTGATCTGCCAGTGGTGCTGAACCAGGAAGGGCTCTCTGCAGAGCTCTAAGTCCAAATGTTGCATCCCCCATCCTGGGGATGCTGGTTGGAGGAATCACATGAACTCAGGGCTGCTTGCTCCCAGCAGGCAGGGTGCTGACCTGGCCCAGAGACAGCTGTGCCTGGAGTAGACCCTCTACCAAGGAAGACAGCCCAGGAAACTATATTATAGAGAGTGAATATCCCATTAGGTGGTGAAATAAGGCATCTGCACTGTGGCTTTGAAGTGCATTTCTGTGTTAGGAGCTTCACATGTGCTGATCTAGGAGACACAGAGCTGCACAGAGAGGTATCCACAGTGCCACCACCATTTTCCTTCAGAAGTTGCTTTGATGCTGGAGCAGGTGGTCTCACAGTAGTGACAGAAGTGAAATAACCACTTGGCATGATTGTACCTTTCCACTTGTACCTCCCTGTCCATATAGGAGTACTTGGCTGCTATAAATAACAATGAATGATCCCACACAGCCATAGCCTTCATCAGGGTGTGGAAAGACCTGGATTGCAGGCAGTGACTGACTATGGAATAAGGTGCTTTCTCCACACTGCCAGAGCAAGAGACATTAATTTAGGACCTGAAGTTTGGTTTTTTCCCCATCAATTTTTGATTCTGAGAACACTTTAGTGACAAGCACATCAGGGTATGTAGCACTTCACCAAGGTAGAGCCAGGGCATGGTGCTTTCTAAGACCACAGCAAGGGCAGGGTGCCAGGCCAAGGCACCAAGTGAATGATGGATTTGCTGACAGCTGACTGAGGATGCAGATTCTTTCTAAGGTCTCTGCTCCATGACCTGAAGTGAGAACAAATTACTGAAATACTGAAAATGGGAGGGGGTTGAGTGCCTTTAAACTTTGCTCAAAGCCATCCTGCAGCTATTTCTGCCAGGCCTGGAGAGAGTCTTTGTGAGTGATGCTGTTCTTACAGAAATGGGGACTTTGCATCTCCCCACATCCCTGGAACGAAATCTCTGGCCTGATCCCGGTGTCTTTCTGAGATGTGAGCTGTATGGAAGGGAGATGGAGGAGAATGGGTGGGTGAGAAAGCCCCTGAAATGCTTGCTGGGGACCAAGAAACACACTGGCTGCTCCCTTCCATCAGGCCCTGTGTTGGCAGCAGGGTGTCAGGCATGGGGTGCTGCAGGGGCAGCTTTCTGACTCTGAGCAGCTCCCCAACTATCTCAGCAGCAGTTTTGCACCTCTTTGTGAGTGTAAGAGCAGCACAACTGGCTGTCTGAGGACATGGAATTCAGCACACTCACATGGGGGGCTGTGATCAATGTAAAATACCCTCTTCCCCATTCCCCCTGCATCTCCTCCAGTATCTGCAATTTCTTCTTCTGAAAACCCACACTTCATTAAACTCTGGGACTGAATGAAAGAGCCTGAGATTAGTGCAGGGTGAATCCTGGCAGAGCATCAATGCCCAGTTCCAGAGATGAGCCATTTTTGTTGTTGTCGAGTCCCTTTTGCCACCTCTTCTCTGCCTTTTCCCTGCCCTGCCCCTCTGCACACACACTGCCACCAGCTGCAGAGCCAGTGGGATGCTTTGCATTCCTGGCAGAGAGAAAATACAGCAGCAGGTGAAAGGAAGCAAATACAGATCTGGCACTGTCCCTTGCCAAGCTGCTCTATAAGAGCTCCTGTAAAAACAGACCTGCCTGATTTCTGAACCAGCTCCTATTTTCAGCGTATTAGTTGCGAGTTAACCTATGTCTGAGAAGTTTTGAAATTTTCCATTTTAAGGGGAGAGGCTGGGGCCTGGAGGCACACAGCACCGGGCAGAATCAAGCCTGGGCTACGTTCAGAAAACAGCACGTAGTGAAAAGGTCTTGTGGTTTTGCTGGTCCCTAACAGATTTGCACAAGGATAGATACAGTCCACAGCAGCCCTGACTTTGTCCACATACTGGGGTGGATGCCTGGTGAAAGGGTTTTTCTCCTGGCGTTGCAAAGTCTCTGAGTATTCTCCCTCTGTACTGCCACACTCCAAATTTCCTGCTGTGACAGTGATGTCTTCTTCTGCACCTTTTCCCAGGTCGTCCCTGTGTCGACTGCCATGCATTTGAGTTCATGCAGAGGGCGTTGCAGGATTTAAAGAAGACGGCCTATAACCTAGACACCCGGGTATGTGTTTCCATAGAAATGTAGTTACTTAACCTTTATCTCCAAGTAGCCAGGTCTGCCTGCCTGGGTACAGCAGACATGACATCTCTGCTGACTCACTTCCATTTCAGCAAATAGGATTGTACCAAGTCCAGATTATTTTTCACAGGCTGGAGAGGTTCATTAAAGATCATCTAGTCAGTTTTCTTGCATAACAGGCTAAAGAATTACCCTAGATAGTTCCTGCAGCAAACAGAGAAGGAAAGAAGATGTATGAAGGGAGGGAAGAACAAGAAAGATTATTGACTCTATTTCACAGCATTGCTTCCGAGCTGTAGAATGCCTGTTCACTGGGCAGGAGCAGAAAGTGAACTGAAGAGCAAGAAGGTGGCAGGCAGAGCTGGCTGACAGGAAAGGGAAGGATGTTTATTCCTTGCTCATGGATTGATATTCCATGAAAAAGGTGAAGCACATTTGCTGGTGTAGTTGTCATAGCACACAGGGAATTTTGTTACTTCACATGCCAGTCCTGTGCTTTAGAAGTCCCAATGAACATAAAATGAGGGTGTGTTAGATGCCCTGATTTTAGCAATGTGGGTTCCTAAGTAGGGGTAGGGCTTTTTACAGTGGCTCCCATGCTGTTTGAAATGTGCCAGAGGCAGGTAGTCTCTTACTTCTAATACAGCTCTCCCATGTATTTTTCTTACCTCTCCTTCCCTAACAGCTGCATCAACACTGGCAACATGACACTAAAGCAACTTGTGGTCAGTGAAACCAGTTCACAACCACATCTCACAGTTCTATTACGTGCCTGCTCAGTGCCTTTGCCTGATGCCCTCACCTGGTAGGTGAGAAGAGCTCCTGTTCCTCTACAGTCACGTTCCACCCAAATTGTCATTTACTGCCAAGTCAACCAAAGAGATGTAAATCAGTTACATGCCTCAAACTGACACAGAAGAGCAATTATTTGTCTTTGCCTTCAGTTTCTTGTGACCTTGAGCAATCATGTAGGGCCTCACACAATAAGGTTGGAGTGCCTTAAGCTTTCTTGGGCAATGAGTAGCAAACTGATGAGGGCAAACCTCTGAGTGCAGTCTGAGTTACATTGCAAAAGCTTCCTGTGCACTTGCGTAATACTCAGTGAGTGCTAAGTCAGGCTGTGAGTAGAGGGGCTGTACCTCCAGAAGCTGTGCTGGGCTGTTCTGAGGCACAGCAGGGTTTCACTGTTTGGGTTAGGTTCAGCTGTACATACTTTGTACCCATGCATGACACAGCAAGAACATGTGCAGTTGCAGCTGTGTTGGTTCTTATACTGTCACCAGGATTCACAGGGGAAGTTAAAGGAAGTACTTAATTTCTGTCTAAGTTGCACTGGGAAGCTTTTTCTGAAGGTAGCAGAGGTAGCACAATTCCTTAATCCCATTTACAGAGGTATTCAGATATATCTGTGTTGGCTATTCTATAGCCAACAATATTTGTATTCTAAAATACAACCCATCAGAGAGGAATGCTGTGTTGTAAGAAGAAAAAGAGTATAAAGGGAAAGATGGTCCTAGAGCACCAAGAAATAAGCTTCTGTTTCTGTGAGGACATGGAGAGGGCTGAGATGCCAAGGCACGGTTCATACACCAAAAGTGTTACAGAACAAGGGTCATAGAAGAGTTCATCACCAAAACAAACGTAACATTATCTGGAACATCACCCACTCTGCTAATAAATAAAGGGTATATCCATCTTTCCCAACATTTGGATTGAGACTCCAAAGGTCTTTCTTGGAGAGATGTTTTAGTCATATAAAAGTTATTGAATGATACACAGATAGTCAAGTGAAATGCGTGGCCACAGCCCTACAAATGTCCACTGTGGCCTTCTATTCTCCAAAAGGTACAGGCTCCATACCCTTCTTTAACTTCTGCTGCTTAGTTCATGCTGTCCAACTCCCCAGCTTCTCAAGTTTTACACACAAATAACTTCATTCAGCAACTCCTGAGTCTTGAAAGTTGGTATCACAAGGGCAAGCCCAATGCTGGACTGTTCCTAGCAGGGACTTCCTAAACTGATACCAGCAAGCCACAATTCAATTTTGTAATTGATGCTTCTCTTTCATTTGATGATTAAATGCCCCTAGAGCTGCTCTCCTGCCTGTTGAGTCCCAACACTGAGAGCATCCACTCATCCAGGACTGCTCTGTGCAAGGAGGAGCAGTGCTTACTCCTGCCTGCATTGCACTGAGCTGGGAAGTGGACGAGTCCTCTTCAATGCAAAGGTGAATGTCAAAAGTTTGAGTTGAAAAGGACAGAGGGCTGTGGAGGAGAGGGAAAAGCAGTTCTCAGACAGCCTCTTCTGGCAGATGTTTGCAGTCTGGGAACAAGAAATGAGGAACAGGGGGTGGGAAGTGCTGGGAGACAGGGGTACTTCTGGCAGAGCCTGCTGGAGCCAGGTGGATGTACCCAGCTACTCCTTTGGAAATTGTGTGTCTTTGTTAATTAGCCCTTTGCTGTTTCTAATTTGTCAGGGGACATTATGTCAGAGGAACACCAGCAGGCTGAAGACCTTGTTGTTTCACAGGGCTTTTAGATAATTTGCTAACAAGTGTTTTTCAACACTTTAATGGTTTTCTCCAGTGCAGATGGGAAACCCATTCATGGTGAATTTAGGCCTCTTAACATTTTTTTTATCACCTCAAGAAACTCTTCAAAGTCAATCTACAAATTACTTAAAGGGCCACAGACCACAGGGTGAAAACCACATGGTATGCTCAGGAAGAAGTTTCTCTTCAGTCACAATTGCACTCACTAATGTGATTTGCTTGCACAATTTTATTTTGAGTTTTGCAAGAGACTCAGTTTTGGAAATTATGGTGCCATTTGAGAAATTCAGCTTTTGTTTCTCAAATAGTGAGACTAGAAAAGATTTCAGTTATTTGATTACAATTAAATGAATGATATGTAAGTATCTTTGAGGGTCTGAAGTTTATTTTTTTCCCGGTTATACAGCCAAAAAACTTGGAATGTTTTTCCACTAAGATGCTTCAAAACCAAAAGCAAGTAATTTAAAATTACTTATATAGAGAATGGACTTAAAGCTTTTGATGGAGTTCTGGGAGCATGACTCCAAATGGACCTGATAATAAGGCAGCAGTCAGTAAATTCAGCTATGGTTAAAATAGGAGCCACAAGCTCAGGTCTTGATCTGCCCGGAAAGAATATGAGTTTCAGGCAACAAGGTTAGACTGACAGCTGGATTGAACTCAGAGTTATTCTAGAGAAACAGCAGTGTAACTGAGAGCACAACTGGTTCTTCAGCACATGCTATCTGGAGTGATTAAGTTATACAGGACTGAAGACATCATCAACAGGAAGCCATCAATCACTGTGAAGGAATTAAGAGCAGTGCAGTTGAAAGTGGAATTTTTCTCAGCATTTGTAAAGGATATTTTAATAATTCTGACAGCCAACTCCCTAGAAGTTAGCTGTGAAAATTAAAGCACTTAAACTGTAAAAATACTCTCCATGCAGCTTGGCTCTGAATTTATTTCTTTCATCATTTTTTCTGGATTAAATCCAGCAATAATAAGTATGATTTTTGACTCAGCAAAGCACCTTGACTACACCTGTGTGGAGGGATGAGGTCTAATCAATTATATACTCCTTCAAAGTGATTCATTCAGTTCTTTGATTTCATGTTTTTTTTACAGACAGAAACCCTCTTCCTGAGAGCAGAAAAGAGAGGCTTGTGTGACTGCTTTCATGCAGTACACTGAAATGGGAGCTGGGATGTGACCAATGGACATATATTCATTTTTTAAATGCCGTTCAGTAAATCACAGGAAGATACAGAGTGCAAGTTTTGCCACACTGCAAGGAAAACAATTTTTATCCAACAAGGTACAGCTCAGTTAGATAATTTTTGCTTTGATGTGTTTCATCATTACTGTATGTGACACTGCATCTGCTGAAATGGCAACAGAAGAAACAGTGCCAAAGTCTCACTCATGGATTTTATGTACAGATAATATCTCACTTTTCTGGTATTTCAAGCCACGAATTGTTTTTGGACTTTCAGGCCAACCCCTCAGCACATGAGAATTGCTGCAGATCTGTGAGAGTCAGTGGAGCAAAATTCTTTAATATTTTTATGGAACAACCTATCCTTAACATGAGAAGGAAGCTACTTTGCAATGATCCATAGCTAAACATTTACAAACAAGCAGTCATGGATTTATATAGCTGTCACTGACTGCTTGGCAGTCCAAGGAAGTTGTTTGTTCCCAGTTTTATCAGTAGTTCAGTCCACAGCAAACACAGTAATCTGTATCACAGTTTTGGTTTCTTCAGAGCCATACAGCAGCCATCATCTTTTTGGAGTGATTTATTAAGTATCTAATGTGATCAGTAACATTTGTAATCACATGAATACTGCCTGGCAGTTGAACTGAGTGTGTCTGCCAAAATCTTCTGGAGAAGGGTATTTCATTAAGCAAATCACATACTGGATTGAACCACTCAAACTGGCCTCTCCTGAGAGTTTTGGCAGCAAGCCTACAAAATGCCTGCATGCTCAGGAGTCTCCTGAAAACTGTATTTTGAGAAATATTTAAGTTCTAGCAAAATGGTTCATGGACTTCACTCTCTGTATCAGTGAGTTCCATTGCTGGTACTATTAATATTCCTGCTGCAGTCAGTGTGAGACAAGAGAGAACAAAATTTAGGCACATGGTAATAGCATCCCTAGACAAGAGTGTACCTTTGAAAAAGAATAGCAAATCTCTTTTTTTAGTGTTTTCCTTTTTTCCTTTGTTGGAGGGGGGAGCAGAAAATGCCCCCAGTAGAAAGCTCTTGTAGATTATAACAGATTTTCATAGGGCTTAAAATATCATCCCCAAAGTATAATTAATAGAGATTGTTGTATCAGCTACAGCATTTATGTACAGACTAGAAACTTTTATACAAGCAAGAGTATGGGAGCAGTGTCAACAGCAGTGGTTTTCAAAGTAATTTTACCAGTTCTTATTAATATGTCTGTCTGCCCATAAGTGGCTGGTACTCTGCTGTTATGGTGGTAGCTGTCTGTATGCTTCCAAACTACTTCTCTCCCATTTTATCTACCACTTTAGGCACAAGGAAATAGGGAGTGACCTATTGACAACTTATTATTTTGTGTGCAGTCACACTCAGTAACACAAAGAAGTGTATTGCCATATACTCTGACAAAGTTGTTTGAAAGCCATGTGGTTCTCAGCAAGGAAAAGCTTCTTTGCACCTGCATTTCAAGTAGGAAATTTGCTTTTTCCTTTGTAGTATTTTAGAAAAACCCTGTATATGTCATCAGGACCCAGTCTGCACAAAAGAGAATCAGCACAACACAGCACCACATTGTTTCTGGTAGCATTGCACTCCACTGGAGCTGATGGGAAGCAACAGAGGTTCTTATCATGGCTCATATTATATTTTACAGACAAAAAAATAGGTTTAACACAACTCCTTTTCAAGGTACCAACCCTAGGTTACTTTACTCCAACTTAAATTTGCACCTAAGAAACGCACAGATTTTGAGTTGGCTTTTTGCAGGAGGATTTCCAGCACTTGAAGCTGTGAGTTTTCCAGCCCAGCTCAACCCTTCTGGGGGGCAGCATGTCTGTGGTTTTGTACTTCTGGTGTGCATGCTTATTCTGCTGCTACCTTAAAGAATCTCGCAAAGTGCTGCTAGCAAGCACTTTTTTGGATGTGTGTTTATTTAGAAAAACAGTTGTTCACCACTGAGTTTTGATATACAAAGCTTGTTACAATAAAGATGGAAAGAATGACAAATGGATGTTCTCTGACTCCCTAAGGGATCAGAGTGACACTGCAGCTTTAGGGTTGTGATGGCAGCAACTATTCTGTATTACTTCTCTTTGTCTATGATGCAATACAATAAAAATGCAAGATTCATTATAGTATCTGGTCTGCTTTGTCACTGATTTGAAAAATTATATTGCTTTTTGCATTAATAAATAGCTGTTCTTTATTTAGATGGAAAATCCACAGAGAAAAAGTGCTACTTTGAGTACAAAAATAAAGAAATCTTGTACCTGGGGTAAACTATGAATGTATTCTTATTTGTGAAGTATAAAATTGAAATCACTCATACTTGAAATAATAGTACTGTAATGTTTTTTGTGAACTTTTTTAAGGACCCCATCCTCTCTATTTGGTTGTTGTGATAACTGTGTATGTCCTTATAACTGTTATAATAGCACGAGGGAAAAAAATTGAGCTCGATAGTTTTAATTTATTATTGCTCATGAAGTTAATTAGAACTCAGAATTCCCTTGAGTCTTCACTTTATACGAGAAATGAGAATAAATTCTGTATTTTACAAAAGGATTTAATTGCAGGAGACTTTAAACCAGAAAGTCTGTTTTTTTCACTGAACACTTCCCTCACTGTTTTGCTGCAGAGCCAAGGCAGTGTTCGTGACCTTCTGAAACCAAGCTGTGCCTTCTTTTCTTTTGGTGCAGTGCTGCTGCAGGTAGCCCTGGGCACCTGGCATTTGTAGACAAGGTGGAGTGCAAGGGGTGGGCTGTAAAGATGTACAGCCAAATGTTCCCTGTAAGAGAAAAGCTGTAATCATGTCAGCATGGTGCTGTCTCTGGGTAGGCAAGGTGGTGGTCGCAGTCATGACCTCCACAACTCCAGAACTTCTCGTACTGGAGTTAATGCCTTCTTCAGGTAGAATTCTGTGTGTTTACTAAGTTAGTGATTTTGAGCTGTGTCTCAGGACAACTCTCTGGATTTCTAGGTATGATTTGGTTCTGAAAAACAGGAAAACAGTTTATCTTGTTCATGATGAAGCTACCTGTTAGGTAACATGAAAGCTAAGTAGTGTTATTGCTGGCTGAATCTGGCTACTGTATGGTGTTCCTTGCCCATATTTTTGTGTGGAATACCATGAAATGCCCTCTCCAGATGGAAATATTTAGAAATCAGTTATATCTTTGTACCCAGAACTAGTCTGTAGGTAACCCCTGGGTGATCTGAGCATACAATATATATTCCCTGTTTTCTAAGCATTAGTTGTGTAGGTAGCAATTGCACACTAGCAATAGTGTGTAGGTAGTCCCCTTCAGAGTAACCATGTGGTTTCTCTGACCCCTTCTTCATCTGTCCCAGGCTGATACCCAGAGACAAGACCTCCTCCTGTAGCTGTACATCCTCCTCTATTCTACATCCACTGTCTCCCTGCATCTACCCATTCAGTCACAGCATCACAGAAGGCTATCCCCCTTGATAAATCAATGATGACTACTCCTGACAACCTTCTTCTCTTCTATGTGCTTAGAGATGACCTCCAGGATGATTTTTTTTTTTTTTTTTAACTGAAAAAGCTTTACTTTAAATTCTGGTCCACATTTCCAATGCATCCTCCTCAACTATGTTTCTTGTATTTCCTTTCTCCAGCCAACCACATGCACAAGTTTCAATACCAAAATGGGCAGCAGCAGGGAAATACCAAGGTTATTCTATGAACATTCATAAAGGAGGACTAAAGAGAAGGCTATAAATTTCTATCTAGAGACTAGATTTAACATGTGACTCATAACATCCATCACAAAATGATCTTCTGTATCTAGACTGCTACATAATGCTGAAAAGTACCCCATGTCCAATAATGCATTGAATAATTTTGATTTTGAAATTGTGAAATAATTCTGAAAAGGGGATTGTAGGGACTCCAGAATGCTTCACTGTTGTGCAAAAAAACCCCAATCCAAAACTACCAACAACCCAAACAAAACAAACAAACAACAAAACCAAACCAAACCAAACCCTAACCCCCCCACCAACCATAAGTAAAAGTTGCAAAATTTAAAACTTTCTTCCTTGCAAGTAATCAGCTGTTTCTCAGACAGGCAGTTATATAACAAAACCAAACATTTGTATTGTGATGGAGTCTGAGTTAGTCTCCGTTAACAATTTGTTGAAAGCATCTGGACCTGGAAGTAAATGAGGACCCTCAATGGGTTTATGAGTTCTGGGCCTTGGCTGGCTATCTAAGGACAAGCACAAACATGCAATGCTTGAGAAAAATATCAAACTACAGTGAACTTGGGAAAAATACACTTAGCTGCTTTCCATTTGACATGAGGTCTGATTATACCATGGTAATTTAAAACTTTCATTGTACATGACATGTGAGCAAATTTTTTCTATTCCCTCCTCAAAACCGGTTGCTATTTAAATCTGCAGTCTATTCATAGGAGGCCACCAGATACCTCATGCATGCCAGGCCAGGGACTTTGTCACCAGATTTATAGTCTGGAATTAATAAGTGTGAGGATTTCTGGCTGTGAGTGGCAAACAGTTGGCCATCTGGAAACCGATACACTTCTCCCAGTCACTGACAATGTGGAGAAAATGTCCAGCCACCTCCACATGAGTGACATTGGCTCTGCAGAGAACAGCCCCCTTGACAAAATCCTTTTGCATGCACATCCTGGCAGGATGAGGGAATGCCCCATGGCATGGATGCTTGTCATCCTTGCCAGGGAAGAGTTTTGCAGGCTGCCAGGCAGGGCTGGGGTGAGCAGTGAGCATGGAGAGCAGAATGTTGCACACTGCAAGGGGTGCACAGGAGTATCCCAAGGTGGGCATGAATCGGTGGAGAAAAACTCAAACACCCCTAATCTGAGTATTGTGCTCAGTACCAGCTGTGCTGTGCACATCTTTGACACAGATCAGCATGCCCCACAAGTTTGCAAAAGCACTGGGTGAAAAGGGATGCCCAGTGAAGAGCACCAGGCTTTTGAGGTGCAGTGTTTGGATGAGTGGCCCCGATTCTGTGTGCTCTGGAGTGGGTGCCACTTTGTACACCCTTAGAGCAGCACCTGGGAGAGGGATGGACAAAGTAGCCATCAGGGGTCACCACACTGAGAAAATGGCCTTCTACCCCAGAAAATGAGGTTGCTGGTGCTGGTGAGAGTCTCTACTTCTTCTTCTGGGCATGAAAACACTTCCTCTGGAGCACTGAGCCATGAGAGACACCTGGGAGCAGGGGGTGAACGGTGGGTGTTTGTCAGCAGCCTTTTCCCTGGACATCTCCCTTCCCTGGGTGCTCCACAGGCTCTAGGACTGTCTTTGGGCCCATCCTCCTCAAGTGAATGCAAAGCCCAAGCTTTTTACATACCTCGTGATATAGAAATAAACCAACAGCTGTGCCTGTATCTGCTGGCTCTCTGTGTCAGTGGGAGGAGGATGTACACAGGTTTCGTGTTCTGTAGGAATGGAGACTCCCAGTTGCATTTTTCTTGGGAAATTTGTGTTTGGCGCCTCAGAAGGGCATTCCCCTGGCCTGAGCAAGTCTCCATCAGCCTTTGATAAAACCCCAGCCTTTGCAGTATGTGACAGTCATTGTTTAAAGCTGCCCCTCCATCTTGAGACAGCCTTATTGCAGAACTTGAGGCGATTCCAGCATAATGTATTGTTTGTTTGCAAGGAAGGAAAAGACCTGAAATGCACTTTGCTACTGTATGATCACAATAGCAATAAATTACATGGGACCCACCATGTTATAACCCCACTTGCACTCATAAAATCTGTCAGGCTATTTGTACTGCCAAATTCAAGAGTGCAGATTCACAATTATCACAGAAAAAAATTATGGGATTGTTATAAAAATCACAAGAATACACTAATACATCTGTTTTGGATCTCTTAATTTTGTGCCAGTTTTCAGACTTTAAGGCACACTAGCTGGAAATTACACCAGGAAATAGTGCATATATTCTATTAAATCTGAAAACCTGGTAACTCCAGAGAAATGAGCCCCCTCCTTTGGTTGTTACAGTAGATAGAGTGTGAAGAGTCCTGTCTACTGCCAAGACCCCTGGAGGATGAACTCCATTGACTTTCTCAGAGTTTATCAGAGCTACTGATAAATTTGGTCTGGTGAACCAGATAAAGTTTGCTTTCACATTGTGGAAGTTGTTACATTTATACTGATAAAGCAAAAGCACATACTGGCTTTGCACACATACATGGCTTCTCCAATGTTTCCTGAGGAAGTGATTGTGGAGCCCAAGGCACCTAGATGTGATCTTAGAATCAATTCAGTTTTGAGGTGCTTTAAGAAGTTTTGCTTGAAAAGTAAGACTGGATACCTGTGTGTAGGATGCTGATGAGCAATGGTAGAGAGACTGGATAGATGAACCAGATGGAACAGTGAGCCAAGATACAGTGCTTCACCTATAATAATCTAGATATACTTTCTGTAACAACTGTATTAGTTCTGCACATCCCAGGAATCGATATGTGCCTTCAAAGTATGAACAATAAATCTTGGAAGGTGCTACAATAGCAGATTGCTTAACACAACATATATCCATGCTTAACAGCTTTTCAAAATTGGACCTCAAGGGCTCAGTACACTTTGGGATTCATCACTTCGTGCGTTTTGCTCTCTGTTCAATGGTGCCATTATTCAAACCATGACAGTTTTTTCCATTATGTACCCGTGTGTTTGGAACTGCTGAAAAAGAGATCCACTCCAGATGGAAATGTAGTGTGCAAGCTGTCCAAATGTTATATTTGCAACCAACATTTCAAGAACAATTGTCTGGGACTTTACAATATGGGCACTAACAAGAACAGGAAAAGGCAGTTTAATGTGGCTTCCAGCAGCTTTTTTTGCACTTAAAGACAGTGTCATGGAACACGTCCTTTCACACTGTCACTGGGCTGCAGAGTTAGCCCAGCTGAAGTCTCAGAACAGCTCCAGTAGGTCATCTTTCATGAAGTGCCCCACAGGGCAAGAGATGGAGAACATAATGGGTAAGCTCAAAGGAAAGAGAAAGGCTCCAACCCGTTCTACAGGGACAATTATCTAAAAAAATATATACTTTAAAAAAAAAATATTTAGAAAAGCAGGATAGAGCTCTAATATGGGGAAATTTAAGGATGAAGCATTTAAAGATTTATTTCAATAAGTGAAGAGATAAACAGATTCTGCTATACTCAGCAGCCCAAATTTATCCATCAGGACTGTCTGAGGCAGTGGGAAGGAGCAGGGCTTCAGGTTTCCTCCCATCAAACTCAGTACCCAGTGCTGGAAACAGGTTGTGGTGAGGAGCTGAACCAGCCAGCAGTTGTCTCAGCCTCCACATTTCACAGATGGAAGGGGAATTCCTCAGCATCTCCTTAAAAGGGTCTACTTGTAGAGCATTGAAAAGATTGTGAATGGGCAAAAAGGGTCCAGGCAGACCACAGTGGGATTAAAGCTGTGATAAGCTGATGCATTTTATTGGAAAGGAAGTGCTCTTTGTATTTTTGCAGTTTGAAATGGTGGCATTTATACATTTGCTAGACTTTAAAGAATTTATTTACTTCATTGTCTGGAAAAGTATGACTTGGCTACAGACATTTTAGGCTCTGTTTTGGCATGCTGGGAGTGGACTTACGGGATGGATTAAACTGTGCTGTGAATCAATACCTTCAACTTGCATAATTTTATGTTTATTTTAAGGAACTAAGCTCCTTAGTGGAGCTAAGTGCCTGAAACATTAGGAGCTTCTAGCCAAGCACAGATATATGTGACTGCTCCAAACTAAAGCATGTCTAAGATCACTCCAGAATTTGAACTATGTGAGAAGGGCTTGAGGCTGTGAATATATAGATTGTCTTGTCAGTCACAGGCTGGTTTATTTTAGGTTTGCAGTGATGTGTTCCATCAGTGTCTTGAGTACATTTGAACCTCCAGGTTTTTCTGGGCCCTGCAGGCTCTTCTGCCTGCCACTTATGTGCAGAAATACAGGCTGAAATTCCACAGCTGCTGACAATTGTTCCTGTGCATCTGTTTACTTCATGCAATTCTACGTTGTCACATCCCTGTGAAATTTTATGACAATAAAGTTAGAATTCACCTCTCAGGGAGTTTGAAAACCCAGTTCTTACTAACTTCTAGCAAAAAAAAAAGCAACCATATCTTTCACCTGTCTTTCCTTTCCCTGCCATCTGGGTGTGAAACATGTGAGTTGACGTCTTTCATTGATTTCAGCTTCTTGATCAGTTCTCCATGACAGATTTTAACAGAAATGTAAGGACTGAGGCTGGAAGTCTCTGTCATGGTTGTTCAAGGCTAGCTAGTTTTTCCCTTTGGGTATTTTCTAGAATATGTTCTTATACATAATGTATATTTCTCTCTCTCCAGAGGCTTTCATAGTCCTCCAAAGCCTTGGTTCTTCCTTGTCAATAAAGCCTGGCAAACTTTCAATCACAGTCCTTTGGTTGCTTTATTCTTTTCTGACTGATAGAGTCGTTGCTAGAAAATGCCTGAGGCAAACACACCTATATGTGATTATGAAGGTTTTTTGTCTTTAGAAAAGGAAGCTTACCTTATATAGTTTTTTCCCCAGTTTTAATAATTAGGTTTTATTGGATTTTGGTATTTCTTCCTAAGAAGAGTCTAAGAGTGGTGGAAAGGACTGAGTTGGAGAGCACAAATGGAAGTGCAGCAAGGGAGGGATATGAGTCTGCACAACTTACTGGCAGGTGCATCAGGAACTTGAAAAAAAAACCTTGGTGAATGTTTTCAGCTTTAGCACCTATTTCTTTTTCTTCTAGGAACATGATTCTACTGAGTTTCTGCATAAATAATCATTAGTGATCTAAGTAACAGACTCATTAGTGATCCAACATGTTTGAGGGTCAACAGAGATGTCAGTGGAGGAATGTGCTGCAAGCACCTCCATCCAAGTGACAGAGGTGCCAATCAGTTCCTGGAATAGATGGGGAGAACCAGTGCTCTAGGGACAAAATACTGTGAGGTATTTCACCTTCAGTGAAAGTGCTGAAATTAGGAAGGATTTGTGCTGTTGCTGGGGAGCAGAATAGCAGCGAGGAGGCTGGTGAAGTTCAGCCCTTCAAGGTGTGATTTATCAGCCACGTCATCTCTGTAAGCGACTGTGCTATCTTACAGGCCTCAGCTGAAGTAGGATACCCACTGCAGAGGGGACAGGGCTAGCCTGGGACATAAAAAAACAGGGGCAGGCAGGTGGAAAAGAGGAGATACAGAGATCACCAGCTTCCTCTTCCTGTGCTTCCCCTGCTCCCAGCACAGAGGGTGACTCCAGGAGCCATGGGGCTGCCTCCAGTGCACAGCATCCAGACTGTGCTACTCTGGCCTCTCCATCCTGCCCCCTCCTGCCAACACTGTCCCTACAAAAGGAGAAGACAGGAGAAGGAAGAGCATTTCTATCCCAAGATGTTGATTTGCAACAACCTCAGAAAGGACCAAATGCTACAGTTCTAGGAGGGGAGGGTGTCCCTGTTGATGGCGGGAAGGGCCTTCACCTTCAGGTATTCATCTAAGGTATTGGGCAATATGAAGCTTATTTAGTCAGAAAGGTTGGGCCGTTAAAGAGCTTCCCTACTGTTTGTTACCATTGCAGAAAACACCCATCAGTTAAGAATTGCTCCATCTTTGCTGTCTGAGAACTGAACTATTTTTATGACACTGTCATCCAAAATTATGGGGCCTTACAGACCTGTGCATAAGGCACAGATACAAGGCTGAGGTCAGATCTTGGCACCTCAGTTTCCTCAAGGCATGAGTGGCTGACAGTCAGGCCCAGCCTCTCAAGTCAGGACAGGGGATGAGATGAGAAGAAAAGTGGATCTCTTTGGTCAACAGTGACCTCCGTGGACTTTTGAGAAGCCAAGTGCATTGGATTGCCTCTGTGCTCAGCCTCAGGGAGCCAGGAGAGCGAACTGGTGGAGGGGAGGAGGTGACAGTAAGTATTCCTCTGGCTGCTATTGCATCTGGAAAGCATCTTTATATAAATATCACAGCTGCTGGAGATTTGCAGGGTATTATTTTTAAACCTATTATCTCCTTCACTTTTAGTATCTGTTTATGTTTTTCTGCAGAAGGCATGGGCGCTTTCTCATGCACTCAGTCTCTGATTCAGGACCATTAGCATGCTTGATACAATTATAAATGCACTGAGCCACAATTCAGACTTTATGATGAGCTGTTTATTTCTTTCCTCTCTCCATGAGCAAATTAATGGGCTAACAGCTCTTAAATTTACAAATCTTACACTTTTGTGTTTGTTTTAAGGAGGAGAACTACACAAACATGTATCTCAGCCAATTACTCACACCCCACTGTACTGGTAATAGTGTGCTATCCCTAATGCAGTACTTGAAAGTAATCAGATTTTGGCTTACAGGAAAATGTCTTATTTGAACTTTGAACTTCTACTTCTGACTTGTCAGTATTTGAGACCTTTGGGGTTTTTGCCCCTTGAAGTGGAAAATGGATAGTGAAGGTCAGCCTTTTCTTGGATGCAGTCCTGTTTGCTAACAAAAACTGTATTTAATGTCCTTCCTCACTGAGCACTGCAGCACTGTTAGCATTCAAGGCCTCTTTTCTACAGATGTCTTTGAACACCAGCTCCACAGCTGCCCAGACACTGCAAAAGGAGATCTGCTCATCTGTGAAGTCAGTGAGTAGGAGAAGCCATTTGGTGAGCTACTGAACCCAAAGAAAAACATACACTTAAAATCTGCTGTTTACATAACTTTAATTCTAGGAGGGTTGCAGGAAGGCTGCAGCAGAAGGCAGGAAGGGGAAAGATATTGTTGACAATTCAGAAGCAAAATTCACCACTACAAAAGTTTTCTATGCATTATTTATAGGGCAGGCTGGCACTACTATTTTGAAATCACTTTGCTCTCATGTTTTGGCTGCTCTTCTGTGAGTCTACAGAGAAGTGGGAGATGACATGATGCAGCAGAGGGAAAGTGTGAGGGCCTAGGCAGAAGGCCAATTAAATGGGTCAAAAGAAATAAATCTTAGATGTTCTTTGTGCACCTTCCTGACAGGTGTTTCTCAAGGTGTAGATGAGGTTAGTTAGAAATCTTATGGTCCCTGCAAATGGGAAACCTGCTTGCCTCTTCTGAGCTGTGAGGAGCATGGCCTCCCAGATCTAGGAGTGTTCCATATATTCTTTACACAAGAAGGCAAAAGCTTCTCACTTCCTAAGATGTGTAAAGCTCCCTTTCCATGCCATGAGTTAAATGCATACCCAACCCCTTGCTCACTGGTATTTTCACTGAGTTCAGTTTATTTGCATGCTGGGGGTTATGTGCATGGACTAGAAACTTGCTTTATAGTTCAGTTGCTGAGAGTTGCACAGCCTATGGCTCTTGCTAGAAGCATGTGCCTGCCATGTACAGTCATTTAATTTGCCCCCCTGCTTGATTTCTGTGTTGAACTCTTGGTGTTGTTGACTTGTAGCAATTATGGAGCTCTCTGCCAATTAGACAGCAAGGATGAGCAGCAGTGGGCTCCCAAAACTGCCACTCAGATGCTCTGGTTGCTCAGTGCACTGCTGGGCTGCCACAGGCTGTCACAGAGCTGTTGGCAGTAACATTTTTCTTCTGCTTGCTGAGGTCTTTTGGTTCAGCCTGCAGTCTCACAAAGTCTATTCAAGGAAAAATTAGAGTTGAAGCTCTTGCATAAGAGTAACAGAGAGAAAAGGCTAAAACCCATTCTCTCTGTAGCAATTGTTAGGAAACAAAAATTTTCTCTCTGTATTAAAATCACAGTCAGTGTTCATTGGGGAATACCACCTGATGTTCTTCACTAAGATAAGACACAGACACTGCTTCGAGGCTCATCAGAAGCCAACTCAGCTTCCAGAGCAGTTTTGGCAACCCCCAGTAATGCATTTGTGCCCCCACTGTCCAATCAGTGGAATGAAGCACGTTCCTTTTTCTCACAGCTGCTTTGTTTCACTTGGAAGCCACCTGGGCTAGCAGCTGTCCTGCCCTACACCGTGGTCTGCAGGAGGAGGGCACCTGACATCAGCTGGGGGTCAAGTCTTAGGTTCCTCAGTAACAGCACAAAAGTTGCTCTCATGCAAAACCCAGTATAGACCAGTTGCCCCCAGCCTAAGTGCTTGCAGCAGCATCCCCCATGCAGTGAGGAACAGAGTATAAGGGCTTAGCAGCAGCTCTCAGTATTTTGTGCAGAATCCTGCATCATCCTGACTGCTCTAGAAAGTGGATGCTCATGACATGTATTTATGCTGCTCACAGGTGAGTTTGCTTCAGGTGTGGGCTGAATATGAGAATATGTTAGGGAATATTAGGTCTGTGCTTAGCACAATGAGAACCTTCTAACACTGCTAATGTGAGGTCATAAGGAAAAAGAACATTTACTAGCATCATCCTTCAGGAGATCAGTGATATAAAAATGAGAGGAAATGAAAATAATGTTTCTGTCATTTCATGGTCTCCTCTAGTTTAATCCCCTTGAGACTGGGAAGGAGAATCTTTTCCTCCGCTAGTATTTTCCTTCAGCTGTAGGCCACTGGCTGGTTGGTCCTGAACAAAAAGTAAATGAAAAGACCTTCTTGATTTCAGTGCTTTCTTGTGGTTTTTTTATCACTAACATGAATTTCAGTGACATTGCATCTTCTGAAGACATACTCTCCGTGATAATAGACCTAGACCTTCTCCTGGAAAAGAGCTGCTCTGATGGAGTCTGGTCCTTCATTCAATTTATCTCCATACAATCTCACACTGCCTTTGATCAGGTAAAGCCAAAGTCAGGAAAGTTGGTCCAGATGATCCACAACTACTGGCATGTCTACGATTTTTATTTTTTAGTTCAGTTATTACTTTTCTAATCTGTGCCAAACTGTGCCAAAGGATCAGGACACTCTACAGACAAGCTTTTCTCATGCAGACACACTTATATCCAGCATGGGATTCTTTGCTAGAAGTATTTTCACCTTTTTGTTTCATGCTTATTTTGTGACTGAGCTATCCTGGACCCCAAACAGGGCCAATTATCAAAGATAAAGCAGATTCATTATATGTAAACACTCCATGCAAATAAATGTTCTTGCTTACAAGAGTTCTTATTTTTCTCCCCTACACAGGTAGTTGAATTTCACTCCTTAAGAGACAACAGTGGAACATGATGCCATGTTTTTAAGCTTGTATTCATTTTAATTTTCCACAAATGGTTTTCATTGTAACAATCTCAACAGGAACCAATAACACACATAATCACAAGGCCCTTGATAAGGGTGAAAGTAGATCTGCTGCCAGGAACGATTATGCTTGCCCTGGGACTGTGAAAAACATTACACACACTTTTGTTTGGGTGAGATAAAGGGCAGTTTTACCCTGAAAAAAAAGGCTGTCAGGATGGCATTTTCTTATTCAGTGGCTTTGCTCCCTGCTCATGTCAGATCTGCTGATGTTAGGGGAGACAAGTAAAATTGTACTACCTCAGGGCTTTAACTGCTCACTACCTAACAGTGTCAATTGTTTATTATCATCCAAATTGATTCATTACCACTCTCTGCATGGCTCCTTAGAGCAGCATCTCAGCCCCCCAGGAGAAGTGCAATGCATCAGAGGAGCCATGAAATGACTTGAAACAAGTTGGTGTCCAGCCAGGTACCTTTCCTGTGCAACCATCAGCCTGCAGGATTTATACAGCTTGAGAGAGTTAACAGGATTGTCCCACCCCTGCACTCTCAGCCCAAGGAGTGGCTGTCTCCATGCCATGTATGAGATGTGCAGAGGTGGCAGCCAGGACCAGGAGGAGCAGCATTATATGTGAGACCCCCCACCCTCTCATACTGTTTGAGCAAAGTGACTTCTCAGAGATTAAGCTGGTCAACTGATGGTTCTCACTTTTTTTAAAGTACCATCATGGCCCTTGTTATCCACACCACTGAGCAGAAAGCTTGCAGCATCCTAGAGGCACTGGGGAGCAGAGCTGTGCTATAATGTAGGTGCTGTCAGGCTCAGGGAATCAAGGGACAATGTGAAATGCACCGTGACTTCCAGCACCAGGTGAGAGATCTGTGAGATGAATCAGGTGTGCAAAACTATGGAAGAGCTGAGTGCCAAGGCTGGGATTTACTGTGACTCCTATACCAGCCAGCATGCCACTTCCAGGGTTGTATCTTAACTCTCTTGCTCCTCACCAGTGTTTAGCACCCTGGTGAAACTGGGATTCAGTCTGAAACCTTCCCCTAAGCTGTGCTGGGTTTCAGAGCCACTTACTGTTTTCCCTGCTAAAACATGGACAGTAGTCAAAATATTGGTACTTACATGAGGAGACTTAAGTTCAGGGGAGCCTTAAAATGATCCTCAGTTGTAAAGATAAGAGAACCCTGAAAAACATCCCAGCTCAATCCATTTTATAGTCAGAGTTCAGGGTCACTAGCATTCCTTTTTGAAGTCTAGAATGGAAAATAGGTATTTGCTTGAAATACATAACCCTGAATCATGCTGCAAACAGAGACACCCAGCTTATCACAAGAGCTTTGTATCAGGAAGACCCCCAAAAAAGGCTGGATCTTCCAGAGTGCTTGAAAACCTGCAGCTCCTGATCCAGCAACTACTGTAACAACATTGTCTCTGAGCCCCTGGAAATGTTCCTGTTCACTCTGGTGCCTAAAGGAGAACTCAGAGCATGTTTAAGAGAACATGACCCCAGGTGGCAGGTCTGGAGCTTGTCTCAGGATTCTGGATGGAGGGTGAATTTATGATGAGCTTGACAACAGGACCCTCATGAGCTTTGAGATGCTTTCCAACACATAAGGGGCAGCAGAGGTACAGCTAAGCAAGCCTAAAGCAAGCCCCTGGGTATTAGAAGTCTATGAGTCCAGCTGGGATAGGGTACAAAGACACAAGATAGCAGCATTCCCTGCAAGAGGCAAAGCATGCCCCTTGCCTGCAAAGGAACCTCTGGAGGTTATGTTTGGAGGTACAACTCCAAGTAAAGGCAGGAAAAGATGAAGAGCTAATTCCATTTACTCTAGGTTCTTCTCAGTGCTGTACATACTCTCCCAGTCAGGACAAAAGACACAAAGTTGAGGATTTGCAACCTCCTGCCCCACAATTCTGGAACCTATCCCACACTGTACATGCTGTTTAGCAGCCACAGCAAATCATTATTAATAACTGTGGCACATGGGAAATCTTTGGTACAACTTAAAATTGTGTTTGATACCAAAGAATTGCTATCTGTTTTTTGTGGCAAAATAATGTCCTAAGGGCATGACATGGAATTTGCCAGTCACTAAGCCCTGGCAATCTCCTGTCTGTGTGGTAGTGCCCTTTGGTTAGGAAAGAGGCCAGCCCAAGGTACGTGGTCAGTGTAGAAGGGCTGGCAACTAAGCAGCATATTGCCTGGTCCTGAGTTTTTGTTAGCTCATGGGTCTGTTAGTGGGTTTGCTGGCAAAGGAGAATTGGAGGCTCAAGGAGAGAGGAAATCCCCTGGAATCACCCAGTCCCAGCCCAAGGAGTAATTCAGTGTGTTAGAGAAGCAGTGCAAGAAAAGGTGTTTAGGTGGTCACTGTTCTGCCCCTTTGGCTTCTTGTTCTTCCTACAATAATGAGTGATCTTTGATCAGGCTGAGTGGTACATGTGTTTCCACGCCATCTGCCTTGAAAGCAAAACATCTTCACTGGAATGCCTACAGGGCAGCTTGTGAGCACCCACAGGAGCTGGACAAGCTGGCTGCAATCTCAGGGCCCAAGGAAACAGATAGAGGATTCACATGCACTGTGAAGAGTGCAAGTAAGAAGAGTGCAATTTAGCTTTGCTCAGGTCTGAGGCCAAACACACAGGCCTAGCACAGACATCTGATGCCTGGGTGGCAGCTAGAGCTTTAACAGGGCACTAACAGGCAGCTACAAAATAAATGAGGCTGCAGAATCATCAGTCCAGATGCAGCTGGCCCCTGCGTTTGAGACATCTCTAGCTTTGTGCTGCTGTTTCAGCTAAGGGTCCCCTGGCTGTGCAGCTGGTGGCACAGACTGCTCAAGGTGAAGTCACCAGGATCTCTCTCAGCCATCATGTAATATGAGGCAGCATCTTCTGCTGATGGCTGAAAATTGCCAGGAATACCAAGCCAGTACACCCATGCTCTTGAACATATTTTGATTTGATCATTCTTCCTCCGATAATCCCAAGCCACAACAAAAAGCAGTTGTTTTGCTGCCCACATGACTCCAAGTATCCAGCTTCAGACAGTTCCAGAAATGTAAGATGAGCTGGGATCAGCTTCCTAGTGTGAACCTCCCTTATTGCCAAGAATGAAACAAGCACGTCTGCAGTAAAACAGATCTAACAGATTGCTCCCAGCAATGCTCTGCAACACCAAATTTCTCTTTCATTATATTCAAATCAGTCTCATTAGTTCAGTCAGACTTCAATTTTTCAGTGCTTGGGGCCTTCTTGAAATAAGACACATTAGCTTCTTGATTTATAGCTCATGGGTTGGTTTCACTGGTTGGAAAACTGAGCACCAACACATTTTTCCTTCCTTGTAGCTATATTTTCTGCCCTCTTCAGCTCCCAGAGCTGCCTATCTGATCAGCCCATGTGCTGTGTAAGCCAGTTAAAGATTAACAGCCAAACTGTGGCAGTGTAATTCTTGAACATGCACATAAACATAGAAAACAATTTTGTAAAACAAGTTACACAAGCACTTCATGAAAAGGGTTTACTCATATTTCTTTTTTGTTTATATTCTCACCCAGCACACAAAGTTTAGGGTTGTTTGTTTGCCACTCTACTGTCTTTTAATGAGTGTTAAATCTAAAAATCACTTTGAGAGACAAGAATTTGATTAATTTGCAGGAGATTAAGGGTCTGGAAACTTGTGTTACTGCCCAGGCTCCCAACTGACCTTGGTAATTCACTTGACCTCGTTCTCTTTCAGAAGTGATGGGGATGCTGGGGTATTTCACGTTACGTGACTCTATACTGGGAGTTCCTGGGTGCAGTCATCTCATTAAATGATCAGATGGCCCAGATCAGTGAGGGGAATAGCTGAGTATCCATAAGAATTTTCTTTCCCCATTGAAATTCCTAGAGCCAAGCCCCAGCTACGTGTTGTTCAATAGCCTCAGTTCTCTGCACAGTTCTTGCATCCCGTAGGAGAAGAGTCAGCATCTGTTCCTCTGGACATAAAAGAATCAATCCCAAGTGTTTAGAGCACAGTTCCTCTGGGAAAAGCCTATGCTAAGATGAGGTACTTGACAAGGTTCCCACAATTTCTGGTGAGACACCAGCCTGCAGTGATTGTTAACCACATCACCTAGGCAAGCACTTTTGCACAGCCTATAAAAAAATCCATGCCTTCTCTGTGTTAAATCTGTCCAGCAGGAGATAATTGCATCTGCCTCAGCAGCAATCCCTGTTGAATTCCTGTTCTTGTACCAGTCCAGACATCAGGCAACTTGGCTGGAAATGTCAAAGATGTTTAAAATCTTATGTTTTTAGTAGTCTACATTTAATCATCGAGCCATACTAATGTGCCTTGTTATTTTCTCTTTGATTTCCTTTTCCAATTATAAATACTTTTCATAGGCATTTCTAGACTGAAATGACATTACTGGGACAATGTCTTTCTGCTACTAACCTTAGAGCAAACATAGCCTGATGTGATGTCATGTTGAACCACAGGAGTCTTTTTCAAGACAGTCTTCAGGGCAGTCATAAGTATTCAGTCTGTATCTGTTTTACTTCTGTCTGCCTTGCTCAAATATCTGTGTCAAGAATTCCCATTGATACCATCACCTAAATCCACATTTTTTCTCCACACTGTTGGATTGTCTAAAGAGCACCTGCACTTCTGCAGGGCTGGGCTTTCTGCTCATAACCTCTATGCTGAAACCTTTTCTTCCTTCCCCACAGAGACACTGGAGCACTTGTGGACAAGATTAAGTCCTAGGGCTTTATGTCCTATGGTGGCAGTGCCAAAGCTGGGAGGAGCACCCCTGAAAGGGGACTTGTCTGCTACAGTCATGGGCATGGTTTGGACTGTTTGGATTAGCCAGTTGTCTAGACTGTTTGGATTAACCTACACTATGTGTTGGTTAGGTTCAACTACTCCAATAAATGTAGGAAATCTGTATCACTGCAGATGCAGCATAAGAATCACTGCAGTTTCTTGCCTTTCACCCAGAATTGCCCTGTGATGGGCCCCTGTCCACTGAGCCACAGCCACTCCAGTAGTGTTTCAGCTCCCTTGACAGAGATTGCAGTAGGTGCAAATCAAAAGAGAAGGCAGGAAAAAGGAGCAAACCAACATTTTTCCCCTTCCACATCTAGGGGCATTACCCTGCATGCACTTGCCCTTCTGGTCATCTTTCATGGGATCTTCACCATTGTCACTTTGGGATCCCACCTGGGTATTTGCTGCAAAGCTGGACAGTTTTAGGAATCTTCTGCAAAGGAGGGAGGATGCCAGAAGACTTCATCTTCATTGCAGTGAGGATGGGCAGTGCTCTGCCATACACTGCGGAAAAGGAGGGAGGGACAAGGCAGGGATTTCAAATCCCAAGGACATGGAGTGCCATGAGGCAAGGGTAAAGTAGCACTGCACAAAGGTGCTAACTCTTTTCAGCACCCGGCTGGGGACCAGGTGAGTTATTTTACATCATTTTGGACGCTACAAACAAAATGGCACAAATATCAAAATGCTAGTGGAGACCTGCAGCTTTCCTAAAAAAAGCCCACAGTCATTTCTCTGACAGTGGCAGCAGAAATACAAGTAGTTTTACTGCATGCCAATTTCTCCTTAAATCTCTTCCCCCAGGGAGCCGAGTGCTTAGAAAATATTTAAGGGGACTGGAAGCTTGCTGGCAGCTCAGCTAATGTAGCTGAGTCTCAAAATCTCTGATGATGCTCCAAAGCATGTCAGGCTGCATTGATGGGCCAAGTTCCTTTAGATTAGGCAGAAGATGATGTTTTGGCAAGAAAAACTGAAATCCAACCAGGTTCCTCTAGAGCAGGAAGGGTTTATATTTATACTGTACATATATATACTTATCTCCATATATATATACATATGTGTATATTTATATACATATATATACTATATCCAGATAGGGCCATGTCCAGGACTGTGCAAATATTAAATCCATCTTAAAAGCTGAGACAAGCAGTAAGTGCCTGCAGAGTGGGCGACTCTCCAGGAGGAGACAATTGCTGGCTTTTAGCACATCCCACTTTTTATTTCCTTAAACAACTTGACTTGTGTAACCCTGCAGTGTGCTGCCAATTGCTCGTACTCAGCTCCCTGTTTACAGCCCTGCATCCACTGGGGCTTTCCATTCTCATGGAATGGGGGGAGATGTAGCTGAGGGGGTTTTCCTGTCTCTCCTGCTCTGCTGCTTGTGTGGGTAAACTGAGAAAGTTAACAAGGTTGAATATTCTCAGCTGATGCTGAGGGCTTTGCCCTCCCACAAAGGTACTCTGTTGCTTTTCAGTACAAGATTTAAGTGGAGTTGGTTTGATTTTTCCATTGCAGCTTGTGAAGACATAGGAGGGAGTGAGCTTCAGCAAGGCTGTGGGAGAAAAAACCCACTCTGCTGTGGGAGAAAAAATGATTCCCAGTGTTTCATACTAGGTAAGACTTGCTGTCCCCATCTTATGGCACAGGTCGGTACCTCTTGGCCTCCACATGACTTTTAGTTAGGAAGTTTGCTCCTAACTTGTAAATATGAGAGACTGTTCCATGGTTATTCCTGACAATTCCATCCAAAATATTCTCTGCTTGTTTTGAAGAAGCAATAGAGAGCTGGTGGTGAGAGGTAACCCAAATGCTACTGTCCTGAGACAGAGACTTGGTCTGATTACAGGAGCAAAGAGATGCAAGGGGTTGGTTGCATTCCCTTCTTGGCATCAGGATATTTGTCATTTTCTTTGCTGAGAGTGCTGTGGTGGACAAGCCTGGTAGTTTGTGACAAGCAGCTATTAGGGAGTGAAATTTCATCTTTTCACTAAGAAAAACATGAGATTTTTGGTGCTTTCCAAGAAAATTGAAGAGCTGCCTGTCTGTTAGCACTGACCCTCTGTACAGGGTGGGCTTTGTCAGTGAGAACACTTCTGCTTATCTGACTGGTGACAGACAAATCAACCCCCTGGTGACAAGCCTGCTTTGTGGACTGTCCTTTGCAGGTATCTGTATGGCCTCTGTCCCCGTGTCATCAGACAGCAGGCAAGGTGTGTAGTTTTTCTCTTTTTGCAGCTAGAAAACAAAAAAATAAAGACCTAACAGTCTAAAGCCACAACATCATTGAAATGTCTGAATTTTTGCTGTGTTTAGCTGGAGCTCTGAGTACCTTACCTTTTCTTACAAAAGAAATATGTTGTACATGGAGCAACAGCATCCTTCTTCCCATGAAGGTTTCCACTCCCTGCCTGCTAAGACAAAGCATGGCAGAGTTTCTATAGCTCCCAGGGCAAGTACCATAGCAGTACAAAAAAATTAAGCCCAAGTTTTTTCTGACTGGGGTTTTGCTCTTTCTGCTGCCTCCTAGAGCTCTGAAGGCCAAAGACACCTTGTAGTTTATGCATCAATATCCATTTTAAGCCATCTACTCTTTTGACCCACTTTGCACTTTCCCCACTTTGCACTGTCAGCCTATAATCACTGCACATGGTTTCCCTCTCCTTGTTGCCACCTTTGAGAAAGGAAACCATTTTCAGTGTTTCAGTGCTGCTGCTTACCTCGAAAAGGACAGTGTCACCTCAGACTTAAAGGGATTGCAGAATCACAAATGATTTCCACAGTTAACAGCAAAAAGGGAAAGGCCTGTTTCCAAATAAACACCTTGCTGCTGTCCTGAGGGGGTGAGGATCTGGAAGTGAGATGAGAGAGAATCAAAAATGAACCTGACTCATTGGTTTTTTATTCTCTAAATAAATGGCAAATCATAACCCACTTAGAATGTAGCCATCATGTACATCACTACTGTATTTAATTGGGACTATAGAAGATCTGGGCTGGGAAGTGCATCCAGTGGTGAGGATTGGCCTTAAGTCTGGGGTTTAGGGATAAGCATGTTTTTATCAGGGTGCTTTCAATGACTGTGTGGCCCTCTACATCCCCTTATACAATCTCATAAATCATTGCTCAGGGCAGTTAAATAAAAATAAACTGCTGATGCACACGAGGTACTGCTTTGAAGCACTGCCACCATGTGGCATGTCCTGCCAGTGTCACAGGGCCACCTGCAGGACCCGAACCCAGTGATGGGCTGGGCAGGGTTGGTCCTCAGCACCGAGGTGGGGACCGAGCATCCCCCGCTGAGCCCAGGGGGGATTTATTCACCCTCCCTTCACTGTTTCTGCAGGGGTTTTGTCGCCCTTAAGTGGCATTCTGCCTTCAGTGCAGCCCTCAGTTTCATCCCTTTTCAAGGGCATCCCTTCCACACAGACCTGCTGGGCTTCAATTATCAACCTCACGGTGAATTTTTCATCTCCTGACCAGTTTACAGCAAGTCAGCTTAATTAGTCCTAACAAGCAGTCTCATCTCTAGACTGTGGTTGTCATATTAGTGAGGATACATTAGTCAGTGCTTCCTGATGTCATCCAAAGTCTTTGCTTCATACATTTCTGATGAGGCCTGAAGCTTGCTGGCTTCTCTCTTCTCTGATCTATTTTTAATTAGCAGTTTGGGGCCTTTGCCATCACGGCCATGGAAGGTGATCTCTGTAGCACGGTCTCATTTGTCTGTGTGTGTGTGTGCTGCTGCCTGTGCAGAGAGCTGAGCTGTGTTGTCTGGGCAACAGCATACTTGTGAGCAAGGAGCAGGGAGCGTACAGACAGCTCTTGGGAAGAGGTTTTCTGGATGATGCAGGACAAGATGCCAGGATACCTAACTAGACTGGCAGCAGGCCTAGAGAAAGAGGACAGGGAGCCAATGATGGAAAGCTTGCTACTTCTTGATGAATTAGCTCCAGATCATGCCAGAAGGACAGTTGGTTTCACTGGCCACAAAATCTGTGCAAAGCAGTCAGGAGAACCAGGGGCTATCAGGATAAGTCCTTTCCAAATGAACTACTTCATTGCATGTATGTGTAATTTCTCCTATTTCTTACTTCAGGGACAATTCAGGGACAATCTTGTTAACAGATTTATCCTCCTTGATCATAGAAACAAAGAATGATTTGTATTGGAAAGGACCTTAAATATCACCTCATTCCAACCCTCCTGCCACGGGCAGGGACATCTCCCCCTTGACCAGGTTGCTCCAAGTCCCCTCCAACCTGACCTTGAACACTTCAGGGATGGGGCAGCCACAGCATCCCTAGGCAGCCTCTGCCGGTGTCTCACCACCCTCACAGAAACTCATTTCTTCCTAACTTCTAACCTAAATATGGCCTCTTTCCGTTTAAAACCTTACTGCTTGTCCTATCACTACATGCCCATGGAAAAAGTCCCTCTCCAGCTTTCCTGTGTGACCCCTCCAGGTACTGGAAGGCTGCTGTAAGGTCTCATGGTCCTGTTGGAGTGCTTCAGGGCCAAATCCTCCAAGGGACTGAGTATCTTTTGATACCTGCTGGGTGCCTTCAGCTATCCCCTTGTCATTAAGAGACACAGGCAGGCTCAGCACTTCCCACCAGTGTTTTAGCAAGGCCTGAAACAAAGTCGTGGAGTCCTTTGGCACTGTGCAGCCCAGAGGGCACAGAAGAGGACTGGGGGGACTGTTCAACCCAGCCAAAATCTGTGCAGAGTCTGGCACTTTTGCTTACAGTGTTTGCAGGGGATACTGTCATTATTTATTGATTGGTTATTTATGTTGCAGTAGCATTTTGGCTTGCAATCCTTAAACCACATGCATCAGATGCCATTAAAAAAAAAAACACCTAACAACAGAAGAGTCTTTGCTCCAAAGGAGCTCAGAGTCAGAAAGAGACAACAAATGAGTACTACAAACAGTAGTATGTGAAGGGAGCAAGGGACCAATACTATTAAGTAAGAAAAAGAATGAATACACAGTCAGCTATTGTTGGAAAAAAAAAAAAAAAGCACAAAAATTGTTGATTCTCCCTCCTCTTGCCCTCCTGTTTTCCCTTTCTAGCTATATTTCCTGCAAAGCCAGAAATGTGTCTGTTGCTTTCAATGTGCTAGATTTGTTATACATCTTCCTCAGAAAGTTCCTGACCTAAAACACATGGAAAAAGATGGAAGTGTTTTTTCTGGCTTCGGTGGATCTGGGATAAGCCAAAAATCTTAAACGCAGAATCCTTTTGTGGAAATGAGACATTATGTTTTCAGTTAAACTTTTATCAGCCTAAAGCCCTGTACCCCAAAAGATTTATTCAGGAACTTCCTTGTTTCCTAGGACTTCTAGTTTACTAGTTTCTCTCATTTTTTCTCCTTTAATTAAATGTAATCCAAAACCAACCCCTTTATAATATTGGGATTGTTTTCTGCTTCAATCAAAATATTTTGGTCTCAGATCTAGTTTCTGCATTTTCACAAACCTTACTTAAAATGCAAATCATTTCCTTGTAATAATGCCACCAGTTTGACAGATATTTCATAGGATGAGCTTTTAAGAACCTTTTTCTCCAGCTATTGAACAGCCTGAGCAAGTATCTGGATGCTTCCTTAGACAACATGGGTTTGCACAACAGCTGTAGCTGAGGGTACAGTGTGTATTTGGATACCTGTACTTTATTTCTGTTTAGAGTCACAAGCCAGTGGACGTGGATCTTATGTCTTTTTTTTTCTTTTTCCAAAATCACTCCCCATATATTTTGCTGCAGAATTGTTCTGTGCTATGAGATCAAAGATATCAGAGATCCTTTACACAGGTTCTTTCCCTTCTTTGCTTTGCTGACCCAGAAGTTTGAAGGAATGGTGACTTTAACAGAAAGAGCAGGCATCCTCCTGGTAACAGTCTTTGTTTGCCTCTCCCCTCCACTGCTTACTCAGGTTCAGGCTCATTACATTTAGAAAAGCAGCTTTGGTGGCTGTAAGAAGCATCAGTAATCCTGCTCACTACTGGCACTTCTCATGCAGGGTGTTTGAACAGGTCTGGCACCTAGGAGCAAAACTGTCACTGTGGCATCAAAAGGAAAAAAAAAAACAAACGGTGGCACAAACCCCCATTCATTAAGAGAAAAAGACCTGTCTTCAAATAGCTTATAAAGGTGGAATAACCTGTGAGAGAAAGGGATAGTTTTCATAGGTACCTTCAATAAGCAGCAGTCTAGTTGAGGGCAAGAAGATAAATAAGGGAGAGGAGTGAAACTCAGAGCAGTAAAAGCCTTTAGCAAGTGCTGCATCTCCTTGGAAGAAGAAAAGATCTCTCTTCTGGTTACAATAAAGAGGCAGAAAGTCACTCTGCCAGCACTTTGGTACTGATAAGCCCAGCAGATAATTGTGATCCTTGAATATGTCTAAGTAACAGGGCAAATCTAGTAAGAATTTTTATTTAATATCTTACTGGCTCCCACTAAAGGTCTGATTAACCTTGCTCAAGTGGAGTCATTGTTAGAAAAAGCATTTTCTCTGGCACTCAGCATTCAGCTAACTCTGCAAAGAAGAGGAAAAAAATAATTCCAAAGCCAGAAATGATGACACTTGGCAGCATAGGCTGTTTCAGTAACAGATATGAATATCTGGAAAAACGAGAACAGGATGGGAGATGGGAACTCATGGTCCAGAGAGAGGGACAGCTTCAAATAAATGTAGGAGTTCTGCCCATTTCTTTTGAAAGAGAGGCATTGGCCATGAGAACACAAGGGCTGGGAACAAGTCTGTCCCAGCAGGATTGGTTTGATATTCCCCACGCAATGGGTCAGACCCTCAGCCAGAGGGATATTTGTCTGAGAAGTAAGATAACTTGATTTAGGCATCCAAGGGTACATTAGTGGAGTTCTGCTCCATATGGTGAGTGCAGCTCAAGGCACAATTCAGCTCTCTGTCAGCTCTGATTCCATCTCCACAGACTGAAATGGAACCTCTGATGCACACCTGTGGCTGCCTAAATGGAGGTGTCTGACTCTCTGAGCTGAATGGCAGATCAAAGCTACACCAGTTGGCACTAGCTGATCCTATTACTTTCTGGATCCAGGCAAATGTATGTTGTTATTTACGTTAACCAGAATGAATGGACACAATTTGCTAACAAATTTGCTACTGGCAGCAGGACAGAAGTGAAAGTGTTTTACAGATGTTTGTAAAATAGATTGCTAACTATTTGTGAAACAGTAAGTTTAGGGGCTTATGGCTGTAATATTTGATGGAGTTAATGATGTGTCTTTGACCTCCTTTCTGCTTTTGTGGTTTGGCAGAAGCCCTTATACATCTGGAATTGAGATTTTTCATCAAATGTTAAATAAAGGCAAAGTTGCCATCATGTATATGAGAAAATACAGACCTTTGCATGCTGCCTTTGAAAATGCACCTTCAGAGGGCCTGTTCTTCTGGTTGAAGTGCCACACTTTAAATATCTGTTTGGATTAACAAAACTTTTACTGATTTCAAAGAATGTAATGCTTTACTTGCTGCAAGTTGGGGCATGGATTTTCCTCATGCACTGTAGTGCAATGCACACACACACACACACACACAGTGAGCCTGGTTTGCCTGCAAAGGCTTCCAGCATGGCTGTGCAATAGCATGGCAAGTAATAGCTTAAACCTGCTCATAGCAGCACATTGTAAAAAAATAAATTGCAGACAGTATCACATTTAGTCAGTGCAGGGGATGCTGTGGATGCTCTAGCTGAGGCTGCCAAATTTTTGCCTTGAAAGATGGCAACTGAGCCTTCCTCTTGTGTCCTGATCACCCCACTTCTTGGGGCAAGCAGGCAGGTTCCCCCACAGCCTATATGTGCCATGGATGCTTTGAAACACTGGACTGCAGGCCATGCTTTGAGAAGAGAAGATCTGGTGGGGAAGTACGTGCTAAAAAAATGTGCTAAAACTTGCCTTTTGGAGAAGGTACCTCAGAATCTGAAGAAAAAAAAATGCAGTTATCTCTTACTACTTTTTCTCTCCATGGCAAACCAAACAGACTGTTTAAAGTAATCACCTCAGGTGATGGATTGATCTGGTTTTGTAGAAGGGCTTTTATAGTCCTTTCCCTGTATTTTCTGGAACATGGTTGTATGACTTGAAAATTTATTCACTTAGGCTTTTAGGGAAGTCATTTTATAGTTCATCTCTATTATTTGTTTCCTTGCATGCTCATGAATTTTTTTCCTTCCCTGATTCATTATATACAGTATCATTTTGATGTATTTGCTCGTGGCCAATTCACTAGTGGCCACGAGTTTTCTCTTTCCACCTCCTCTTTTCATCAGAACTTTTGCTCAGTGCCCCAGGGTTTACACCATTTATAACAGTCCACTTCAGTTTTTGGAGGAATTTTTTAGGAATTGTGCTTGGCACTCTGTGAGTTAGTTGCTTAGCTACCTACTTTAGTCTAGGATCATCTCATTTCTTCCCTCTATCTTTCTCATGTCCACTGTAGCCTGAACTTTCTCTGTCTCCTTTCATCCAATGTGTTAGCAGCCTTTTATAAGGATTTTCTAGCTACCTCTGTGGGAGTCTGTGACAGCACATTTTCTTGGTTAGTGCTGTATTGTTCCAGTTGCTGCTTTTCAGCAGTCAGCCCCTTTGAATGGACTTCTGTACCATTGTGTGCTTATATTTCCTTAAGGCACTGTCAAGATTTCTAGCTATACTGGCCAATTTAGGCTTGGTAGGTCAATTCAAATCTGAGTATAAACAATTCCGTTGACTTCACACATGAACACAGAGTGAGTTTTAACAGTTTCTGAAATAGCTCATCTTCTGTATTTGTCACTAAATGCTACTTTGTTTTAGGAAAAAAATATCATTCATAGGGCACAAGCTTGTAAATACATTCAACAGGTCACAACATCCTGTGTCCACCATGTAATCTCTCACCAAATTAGGTGGTAATCAACAGGGAAGGTCACTTTGAAAATGATGAAACAGATCTAAAAGACCTTCAACACTTACATTCCCTACTCCAGGTCCCAGGTGCCTTCACACAGGCAAAGATTTAGAAATAGGCATTGCAGCTTCAGAACTGTCCTCAGTGTGGAAGTGTGACCTTCCTCTGGGCTGCAGCTGGGCTGGCTCCTGGCTGTAAATCTCCACACTCAGCCCCACATCCTACTGGGAAGGTGAGTGGGACAGGGAATGAGCCAGCTAATCTTTCCTCCTCACCAAAGAACAAAAGAGCTTGCCAAAGTACTCTTTGATCACAGTGGAGGTGGCAAAGCAGGTGTAGGAGAGAGAAGGAGAAAGAGCTACTCCAGGTCGTCCTTCCTTGTGAGTGGCTCCAATGCAACAGCCTCTCAATGGGGAGGATGAGCAGTGAATTGACTTTGTTGAGTCAAGAACACTGAGATTTTCCAGGCTTTATGGCCTGTCCCAGGGTAGTCTGGGGGACAGAGATGCCCTGCCCATCCCACTGGCCTTTCCCTCACTCACTCAGGGGCCATTCCTTCCCTAGCCAAGTCTGCCTGAAGTTTTCTTCTTGCTGCTCTCTCCACCTTTCCCTTTCCACTGCTGGCTGCTCCTACCTGTCACCATTTAGTGATTTCAGCTCCACCCTCCACCACAGAGGGCCCACATCATCTCTGCCATGCTTACCTGCTCTGGCAGCTCCAGCAGTTTTCCTTCCAGTCCTTCTCATTTGAGATCTCCCTCGTGGTCTCAGCTGTTTATTCCAAGCACGTTCAGACCTGATCTTCCCCTCTCTGGTTTCATGTAGTTCACCTCTCTGAAAGGTCACCAGAAGGAAACTCAGTTTTCTCATCACAAAATAATCAGTAATATAGTTGAAGTCCAGTTTATTAAAAAAGGTTGAGTTTTGCCTCATTCTTTCAGACTGATCAGGTTTCAGAGCAGAACAGTGTCAGCTGATGTGGATGCTGCAGATTCCCAAATATCAAAAGGGAAGCAGAAGCAACTGATCCAAACTGATGGGCATAACAGCTGTCAGTGGCAAAAAATACTGCAACCTCACCAACTCCAGTTGTCCAGCTTCACTCCCAGCAGCAGAGGGTCCAGCCCTCAGTTAGGTTTATTCCAACCAGATCTGTGACTGTAGTGGCTCTTGTCTAGGATCCAAATCTGGGTGCTGGAGTGATGGTTATGCTGGGAAAACTGGAGTGAGTGGAAGAGCACTGTGATGTGCCTTGAGCCAGTGACCAGTGTTGGAGTTTGCTCAGAGGCAGCTTCTGGTGTTAGGTCTTTAATAAAAAGAATGCCATGCACTACCATGCAACTACCAGACACTGGGAGCTCTGGGGACAAGACAAACCAATTTTAATGAAAAACAGATTCCTCTCATGTAATTCCTGGCTGATCCATAACGTGAAATGCTTCTGTTTCTCAGATCCCAATGCAAAGCAGGGTTCTGAGGCTGCTGAGATTCTTCCCTGGGACTCAGATTCCCATTAAAAAAAAGAAAAAAAAAAGATAAAATGTCTGGCCTTTACAGCTGTGAATAAAACCTTCCAAGCATGAGAAGAATGTCAAGTCTTGCCTATGCAGAGAAGTCTGTTGCTCTAACTACTTTAAAAGGCAGAATGGAGAAAATTAGCCTGATATAGAGCTATTTTGTACCACTGTAGCTAATCCCATATGGCAGGTAAACCTGGGCACAGCTCTCAGACACTTTCATTCTAATAGGGGACTGGGCACACAAGGGGAGGCTTTTGGTCCCAGGTTGGCAAGCAGGGACAACCTAGTTTAGCACAAGTGCTGCAGTTCCTGCACCTGATGCTTGAGTGTGGCAGCCACTCACCCCTTGGCTCATACACTGCCTCCTCTTGCACAGCAATTACACCAATCCCAAACCCAGCTATGACCCTGCTCTGATCAAGGCTGCCATGCCCATGGCAGAACAGATCAACTCCAGAAGTGCCTGGCAGTGGCACAGCATTGGTAGGGTTTGACTTTTCCTTTTTAAAAACAGAAGCCTTCACATAGACATACCTAGGGTGGCAGACAAGTCATCTTGCTGGCAGAGCTTACTGTGCTTTGGAGCTGTTCTGACCTTTCAGCAAAAAAAAAAAGAGATCATTAAACACCCTTCAAAGGATGGTTGGTGGAGCAGAAGCAAAGTACACTTCTGCAAGAGAGCCCAAATCTGAATCTGCAGCTGCCCTGACTCGTTTGTTCTGAGACAAGTGCACACTGTGGAGCTTTATTTAGGGGGCACTGACCCTAATGAAGACATCATTCCCTTGAGGAGTGGTTTCTCAGGAAGGTAATTCCAACAGGCTTGTTCCAAGGCTTTCTGCTGTTCCTCCTGTGACCCTCAAAGACACCATCCCTTTTTCAGACATCCCAGAAAGCAAATGAGCTTCAGATGGTTTCTGCATCTTACATGAGTTCCCCAGGGCTGGCAGAGGAAAGTCCTTCTGGTCTCTTCCTCACTTGTCCTCCAGCTTAGCTCAGCAGCTCTCTGTGGCAGATGGCAGAGCCTAATTTGTCCCAAGTAACCACTCTGTGCCAGCACCTGGAGCTCTGCCCAGCGGCTCTGGGGCCCCGGGACTCTGTCCTTGGATCTGTGCTTCCTTTGCATACTCATTTTCTCAAATGGTCTCCAGGCTCAAGCACAGATAGCTCACCTTAGTGTTCTAACAGCCAACCAGTGCACAGGGGTTATGGTACAGATTGTGTATGCTGTTTCTATATTTAATTCAACAGAGGTATCATTACAAAACACCCAGGTTTGCTCCCAGATTCCTTGACTGGGCTTTAAGATTCTGCATTTGCCTTTTATCTGCCACCAATGTGACACTAAGGTTATATTAAGAGAGCTGGAAAGCAGAAATACATTTGCAAGGACTCTTGAAAAGTTTCTTACCATTTGGTTGTGAATAACTTTCCAAACTGGAGATGTTAATTTTACAGTTGTCCTGTTCAAATGAAATAGCCCTGGTATGTCTCATTTCAGCAAAAGGGTTCCTCTTGTAGCTTCCTGCAAGAAGTTTCAGAAAGAAAACCTCCAGGCTGCCTGATGCCGAGCTCCCAACAGCTTTTTATTGCCTGAGAGGGAACTTCCAAAACCCCATGTTCAGCTAATTAGTGGTGTTTGCCTTCAATCTTGATTCCTGTGGGTGTTGTGTGTATTTATTTGTGCATATATAGCTCATGCTTGCATGTGCCTGTCACTGGAAATCCAATTTTTCTACACTGTAGGTATAAACAGCAAGTGTCCTGACTCTCTAATAAGGTCTTAGTGTGCTGATAATTGCACAGATACAGCTAGAGACAACCCTCAGCCCCACCTCCTCCCTTCACCCCCAAATTTACCAGATAAAAAGACCTGGAATAACAAAATAATATGAGCAAGATCACAGCCTCTGTCAGTGGCACGGAAAGGAGGGAACTCACGTTACCCAACACATCAACCAAATCTTGGTCCTCGTCCTCCCTTGATGTGTCCCACAGGCTTCATGCAGCCACGTGTTGAGTCCCAGGGTGGCAGATCTGAGGAAAAGATGTTGACCTGGTGCTGCCTAGAGCTGCACTACCCTCAAGAAGTGGAGAGGACTTGTTCCCATAGTACTGGGAGAAGATTCTGGCTTTGTCTCTGATAAAACCAGAAGAAATTAAGAAATTCTTTACTGTAAAGGTGGTGAGACACTGGAACAGGTTGCCCAGGAAAGCTGGGGCTGCCCTATCCCTGGAAGTGTTCAAGGCCAGTTTGGATGGGGATTGCAGCAACCTGGTCTAGTGGAAGGTGTCCCTGACATGGCAGGGGGGTTGGAACTAGATGATTTCTAAGGTCCCTTCCAATGCTAAGCATTCTACGATTTTATGATTTTATGAATCTAAAGTTAATTTTGAAAAGGACATATAGCCCTGCACACCATCCAATGGACTTCTCAGCCTCTAGAAGCAGGCAGAGACAGATGGTGGGCAAGTGAAAGCCAAGAAAGCAAGAAACAAATCCTTTCCCCAGAAATTTTTTGGTTTTGTTTTTTTTATCATTTGCTACCACAAATGCAAACAAACTGGAGTTTCTTTGCTCCAGACAGGTTCATCATTAGCTTCTTCTTTTCTCCTTGCTCTCCCACCAAGGAGAGTTTGCAGGCTTTGCCATGAGACTGCTGGCACATCCCTCAGCAGATCAACCTTCCCAGTCAGCACCAGACTACTCAGGCACATTTCCCAGGTTCCACGCTTGTCTCTGCTGGGGCAGCTGGGTCTTTACCAGTTACTCACCTTATCCTGGGCCAGCCAAGACTGACCCTCTCATCCCCCAGTCCCTCCGCCTCCTGCAAAACCTCACACAACCAGGGCTGACACCCATCAGTGGTCCCATCCCTGATGCTGTGGCAAAACCTAAGGACGAGCATGGGACTGGAATTCCCTGTGCCACAGCAAACCTCAGCAGCCAAGCAGCCAATTTCCCTCTTCCTTCTGCTACTGCACTATGAGCCTGGGGCACTGGGCAGCATTGCTGGGGACACAGAGGCTCCTTCCTTTCTCAGGGCTTTGCTGCTCTTAATCCTGCAGCACCTGTGTCTGCTCAGCAGTGAGTGAGAAACAGTGAGGTGAGGGCCAACAAAAACAGGCCTGAAGCTACCAGTTTCTATAGGAAATTCCCACAGACTGAAATGTATGCAGTGCAGTTCATGACCTTTGTTGGGGAGGACTAGCAGCACGCAGGCATAGGAACAGGAGAGGTTTGGCAGTCAGAGTGGACTATGGAAATAAGCAGAGCAGCATCAGAAAAAGAATTAGAGCTAGGCATAAAATGTACAGTATGGAAGTGAGCTCTGAACACAGCACTAGGGCAGGTGGAGGATCAGCCTCTCCAGGGATACTGGAGGTCCAGAGAGGGCTTGAGGTGTCCAAAGCCAGCCTGGCAGTGCCCTGGAGAGGGGCCATGTAGCTTGGCAACAACACTGCTCTGATTTGAGCTCCAGGATGAGTGAGTGATTTAGCTCAGCATTTGGCCTGTCGAATAACTTTTTTTCCTTCCCTATTTTGTTTGGCTGATTTGTTATTTTTCCTCATTTTCTTTCTCAGCCTTGCAGTGGTGGTTCTGCTTCCTTCTCACTTCAGGACTGCAGGCTAGCAGGAGAGGTCTCAGGTACATACAGGTGGGATGTGAGCCCAGAACGAGGCCTGGATTTGGGAAAACCACTTTCCAGTTTGTTCTTGGTGTAGAGACCTTTCTGTGGGGGGTGCCTGTGTGGGTGCTTTCAAATGAATCCAGGTGTTAGGCTGCAGCATGGAAAATGCCACTGAACCAAGGAAACCCCCATGTCCCCATATGCTTGTCTTTGAGTAAGTGAGGACCCAAAAAAGATGGAAATGTAAGTTATGTGTTGTGTGCAGGCAGTGGGAAGCATTAGAAACCATGTGGGTAAGCACCTGTGTTATGTTGCAAATCCTTTTTCAAAGCAGAACAGTAGGACACAGCCACATCAGGCACACAGAATTTTCCTGTTCGCAAATGCTTTTGGATACTTAATCATAGCCTGTGGCATGTTCACCAGAGGATGTGCATTGGAGTGCACACTTGGTCCATATGCTCTGGAGCACTCCCCAGTTCCTCCTCAGTTACTGCCAAAAGTGGCATGAATTTTGGGAAATTCATCTGACTTGTTATCATTAAGAGGATGGATGTATTCCCTCCCATATATTATAACCAATGCCTTCTTCATTATTAATCTCTTCAATGAGACAGTTACTCCCAAGTGCACCATCTTCCTTTAATAATATCAGATCTTCAGAGCTCCTAATCTCTGTACCCAGACAGAGATTTTGTTTCAGTCTGTACTTTTCTGCAGCATGAAATTAGTTTTCTTTCTCTTGCTTGCTAAATCTCAATTTTTCACATGCTGCCACAGATGCTCTGTTTGGCCAAGCTTCATTCCATTAATGTTCACCTTCAACCAAGCACTGCCCGTGTGAGAATTTTGGCTTTTATTTTTTATGGGGACTTAGCAAGGAGAAACATATGCCTGCCACTTCTTCTGGGGCTTTAATTTGTCCTCTGTGCACCTTTTTGTAAAGCACCATTGAGTAAGAGCCTGGCAGGACTGCAATGTGCTCGAGTGTATCTGGGAGCAAAGACTCAATTTCTCTTGCATAAGTGATCCCACTAGAATCCAGCCCTGCTACCCTCTGATGGGAGGAATTAAACAGCAAGGAGTCAGAGGAAAAGAGGAATTTGTTTCTATGCAAGAGATAGATCACTGAACAAAAAACTTTTAAGTTCAGCAACCCAGTGAGCAAACCTCAACAATGTCAGAGAGTGAGCTGCAAAGGGGAGGAGGAAAAGCTGGGCTCTGGGGACAAGCTAGTGCAGGTCTGGCACCCTAACCTGGGTGTGCAGTAGAAGACCAGATGAGCACTGCAGCAGGCTGTCACCTCCCCAGAGCTGGATTTTTTGAGCAGCGGCCATCCACTAGGTACTGCCTGTATACAGGGATGACTGATGGACCTTTTGAGGGGTTGCTTGTAGTATCCTGTCACCCTTTACATCTCTTCCACACAGGGCAAAATATTCACTCTCTATAAGAGCAGATGGCCAGTTTTGGGGATAGAAACTTACTTTAAAAGTTATCTTTCCCCCCTGGGTTACCCACCCTGGCTCTTCTAGCCAGACTTTTATGTTGTAGCTTGCAATGCAGACACCACCAACCTCTGCCAGCAGACAAAGAGGATAAGTTGGAGCTTATTAATTGCTCTCTGCCCATTGCCCAAGCTGAGTAAAACACCAAAGGTAAACAATACCATATGCACCCCAAACTACTTGTATTTACCATTTTAAAACCTCAGGTTATGCTGACTCAGTGAAGGGTTCTTAGGGGCATTTTTAACCCTGACACCCTGAATGCTCTTCAGGGGACAGGAAATCTTAAGAGCTTGGCCATGATCAACAGCCCAGCTTCACAGTCAGCATTGTGTCTTCTTCAGCAGACTGTGGCCTTTGGGATGTTCAGTTCCAAAGTCTACCTGCTGGGTCCAGGTATAGATAAAACTAACTTTACCCAACTTATAAGTGGCGGCTATATTGCAGGTAGGTAGTGGAGGCCAGAGACTACACTTGGGGAAAAGTTCTTGCTGGCTTTAAATCTGTTTGCATGTTTGGTAGCATGTCAAAACATTTATGTCTTTTCAATGCTGCGTACTAGTCAAGTGGGAAAGTGCTTTGAAATCATAAACCATCTTGTAAAGAAAAACACTGGAGTATGGGTCTCTCAGCTGGAGATTCCTCTATCAGTTTTTTAGGTTCATAATAAATTAAAGAGAAGTCTGCAAGACAAGATGATCTTTCTGCAATCTAAGAGGAGGCAATCCTATTCATCTCCTTGCTGTGCAGACTTGTCTGTCAAGCTGTGGTGAGTCGACCATAGCTGGATGCTAGATGCCCACCAAATCCTCTCTATCATTCCCCTTCTCACAGGGAAAGAAAACACACTGAAAGGCTCGTCAGCTGAGATAAGGACGGAAGAAACTCACATTGAGAAAAATTAATTTAATTTATTGCCAAGACAATCAGTGTAGGATAATGTGAAATAAAACTTAATCTTAAAACACTTTCCCCTAACACTTCCAGCTCAGCTTTACTTCCAGTATCTCTATTTCTTTGCTCAGCTGCTCAGTGGGGAAAGGAACAGGGGTTGCTTCCAGTTCACTGCATGTTTTGTCTACTGCATCTTCCTCTTCAGGGGGAGGACTCCTCACACTCCTCCCCTGCTCCAGTGTGGGGTCCTTCATGTGCTGCAGACTGATACTTGCTCCACATTTAACCTCCATGGGCTGCAGGGGTACAGCCTGCCTTATCATGGGCTTCACCATGGGCTGTAGGGCAATCTCTACTCTGGTGCCTTAAGAATCTTTCCCCCCCCTGCTTCACTGACCTTGATGTCTGCACAATTGTTTCCCTCATGTTATCACTCCTCCCTCCAGCTGCAGTCACTGTTGTGCAGGATTGGTTTTTTTCCTCTCATAAACATGTTATCCCAGATCTGTGATCACTGACGGGCTTGGCCTGGGCCAGCAGCAGGTCCATTTTGGAGTCCACTGCTGTTGGGTCTGTCAGATCTAGGGGAAGCTTCCAGCAGCTTCTCACAGAAGCCACTCCTGTAGCTCCCTGCCATGCAAACTGAATACACAAGGCAAATGTGAGAAGGAGAACTCTGTCCTGGCAGCACATGTGAGCACTGCTTAGGCTTGGTACAGCATGGTGGGCATCCCTGGGAGTCAGAATTTAATGCAATGCAGTGAGGAGTTGACAGAACTGCTGTAGGGCAGGTGGTTCCTAAAGTGCCCTTCCAGGGTCCGTCACTGATACTTTATCCAAGCAGAGACCTCCAGTGCATGGTGTAGACCAGGGCTGGTGAGGAAACACAGGAGGGAGCACAGGACAGTGTTTAATAATGAACATCTGGCTCTCAGAGCACAGGCTGATTTATAGGCACCAAGACAATAGACTATTGTGCTGTATCACTGGGACCATTGGAGTGGGTCTATTCATTTGTACAGATACATGAACTGCCCATCTCTTACAAATGATCTCCTCCTTTCTTAAGTTTTTGCCTTCTCACTTCTTTTCTCCCCTGCTCTTCCTGGAGGGTGTTTTTGTGCTGAAATATATAAATATCTGACACCAGAGCAGTAATTTTTTCCCTCGACTGTGGTCAATGGCAGCATGTGAGAGTGTTGTCCAAGGAGGGTTTTCCTACTTGTAGCAAAACCAGATCCTCTCACTAGGACTTGTTCTGCCCTTTCATGTTCTGGCACGTGTGTGCAGGGCTGCATGCACTGGGGGTAGTGTGATCAATGGTCATTATGATTAAGTGAGGACCAAGACATCAGGTGTTCAGCTGCAAGCTGCAAAGCTGCTCTTCCCAGGTTCTTAGTGAATGGTGTCACCAAACATTAGTGAGGCCCTGAAAATCCCTTGAGAAAATTGATTCTGCATTCTTGTCGTGTAACTAGGAAAACAAAGGCACAGTCATGTCCCAACCCGAATTACAAACAGTGCTTCTGGGAGACCCCAGTTCTTTGCTTCCCAGTGGGTTCATTTCCATGTGTTTGATGCTGTATTTCCCACTAGTGTGGGAATTGCTGTTTGAGAATGGAAGGAAACATTTTCTATCTCCATTCTGGTTTCATCTCCTATGGTTATTTGGTTACTATTTGCAGCAAATAATGCTGCAGACTACAAGACTAGAAGAGAGAAACTGCTGTCTAACAAAGTGTAGTCGAATAGTAGTTGGAAACTGAGCATTCAATATCCAGGAAATGTCATTATTATTATTGTTTCTGCAATGTTAATTTGGGCCCCTCCCTGCATATGTATTTGAAGACGGAATACAAGTGCACACATGGTTTCCTCTAGTCCCCTGCCTCATTTGGTAATCCAGAGAGGACCATGCTCAATTAGTGAGCTACTGGTCAATGATTTTTTCTGTCCATATTGGTCAATGGAAAGGCCTTTTGTCTTATTTAATACCCATCTTTACACCCTGCTCTGAAAATAAAATTACTCATATTCTCCTGACCATATCTCTGGGACTCTTTGGTGTTTGGGTACTTGAGAAATATAAGTGCTTTTTGTCACAGCCTGAGACTTTATTAGTGAAACCAACCCCCTTGAACCAACAAGGCAACAGCCACAGACCAAGGCTGGAAACTTCTTTAAATTTGAATGTCCAGTTTATGATACCAATGACTGGGTTTTTTTTTAATTTTTACATATTGATATGATCAAAGCCTACAGCAGAATTATCTCAGTTTAGGATTACCACCATTCAGTTCTTTCTTTACAAACTAAGTTGGACCTTTTGCTGTTGCCTGTGTGTAAGTTGGGGAGACAGTGTGCTGGAGCTCTGAGCCTTGGCACTCAGCAGTGGCAGGTGGATCAGGCTGGTTAACCATGGAGTAAAACCAACAGATCTGTTTTGACAGGTCCAGCCAGACAGAGCAGAAGTACATCTAAACCCTCCTGGCAGAGCTGTCAGCAGGCAGCCTGGACACAGCCACGTGGACTGGGGGTGGGCAGCGGGCTGGGAGTGCTGTGCTGAAGCCCACCCTGGAGAATGATGTTTCAGAACTGTACAGGCAAAGCTAATACGGCCTTGGCCTCAGCTTTTCAAGATTAAAGGCTGCAGTTGGTGCTTCTGAAGCCAAAAGGAAATGTCAGTCTTCAGAAGGCATCATCCAAAAATTGCAGGATAGTTTTAAAAATCCGCTGCCAGCGATTTGTCTACATTCATATAGGAAACCTGTGGCAGGCTGGAAGTACAATGCAGACATCCATCTCCCAGCTCTGTGTTTTAATAACAAGTCTGTACTTCCCAGATACTCATCTACTTGGTTATTTTTTCCTCTATCAGAAACATTCTTTATGCATTTATAATTTTTTTTCCCACAACAGCTTTACAGGGGTAGATATCTGTTATAGGCCATTTCTTTACACAAGATACTGAGGGTATTTTAATGAATATTTTTTGTAGATCCCTGTGAAAATATTTTTAATTATTAACTTTCAAGCATCCCAAATACATTTGCTGGCCTGCAAAAGCTTAACAGTGTGAGAATTTAATTCACCAGGGAGATGCTATACAAAGCACCTTGCAGTTAGTCTAAAAGTTATCAGCGTTTAGGGACCACATCAGAAGGGGCAAAATGCTACAGTATCTTGCATTAAAAAATACCAGTGAGTTAGTCTAAACAGACATACTGTTCTGTGAGGTTATGCCTGGGGAACAGCTGGTCAAGCCATTTTGCTTTGTGCAATTTATACTTGATATTCCAGGTACAAGATGGGTCTCTGAAATTTTCTGATAAAATCTTTTAACTCTCATTGTTAGTGTTCTAGTGTTCTTCTGTGCAAGTTTAAGCAAAGCTGAACAGTTCATTTCAACTAATACTTAATTTCTTATTGAACACCTGGTGACTCAGGAGCTGAGCTCAGTGAATCCATCAGTCCATTGGCCAAGAGATGGTCAGGCCAGAACCTCTTGGCTGTTCCTAGCAGGGTTTGGCAAAGCTTGATATATATCAAAGAGGAGCACATTTACCTCCACATCACAATAACCTGAAAAGAAACACAGTAACCTGAAGAGGTTAATGTGAGAACCTCTGTTTAGACGCTCGTTTCTGTGTTTCTCTAGCTGAATGCAATGGAAATAGTTTAAGAGCAATGTCATCCTCTCTGCAGGGTGCGGAGCTCTGCTGGCTATTTTAAGACATAGAGGCAGCAGGAGAGGAAGGACTACTGATGATCTGAGAAATGATAATCACTGTGCAAGGGCAAGAAGCTCAAGTGCCAGTGACTCAGAAAATTGTGTGCCAGCCAAAGGACTGCGAGGTGAAGAGGTGTTGGAGCAATAACCACTGCACCATCCAGGCTTGGGAGTCTGCTGTTCATTTCAGGCACGAGCATGAGTTTCAAAACCACATTGTGGGATTTCAGGCCAATTGAATTTCTGAGCAGTGAATTTTTGAACAACCTCTTCCGAAGCCTGTGTCTAACTCTGAAGTCACATTGCAGAGATTTCTGTAGTGGCAGAGTTGTGATTTAAGGACAGGTTTATTTAGTGGCAGGGGATGAGCCAGGTGACCTCTGAAGAGCTGTTTGTATAAACTGCAGCATTGGCTTAATGATTAGATGAGGGAGAGACGAATAAAACACCAAGTAGTAAAACCCTTGGGTGTATTCTGGACTAGATTCTTACAAGATTAACTTTTGGTAACAAGCATCTAAATTAACAGGAGACAGATCAGGTGAAATAACTATCCATGTGGAGGCATCAATGGCTATAGAGGGAACACAGACAGGGTAAGTATTTAAATTGGATTTCTAAGTTTTAGTGGGATTTATCTGACCCATGCCATGAGATGGAGAATATGAGGTCAAGAGGAATCATTGTCATTCCCTGCTGGGCTGAAGATGGGTCTCTGTGTCATACAGAAGACAGAAGCTTTTCCAAAAAATAAGGTTGAGAAAATGGCTATAGGAATTCAGATGAAGGGCTTCAGAGATATTTGGGTACTGCTGTAGTGCTTATGATAATTCATAAAAAAGTTATTGCTGAAACACAGAGGCAGAGACAAAGATTATGAGAAACAAACCCACAGACTGAAAGAGGTTTCCCAGTAATTCCAGCTATATTAGCTCTTGACAGAATATGAAACACATGGTGCCCTTACAGCAGCAGAATATGGACCTCTCCAATACTACCAAAAAGAGTAAATTGCCTAAATTGTCCTGTGCAGTTACTTCTCAGATAAATGGATGCCTTGCCCTACGTTCTTCACATCTCCCAAGTCCTGTCATTGTTAGCAGTATCAGTGGTTTCTGGGTATCATGATGAATTTGTAGGCTGGTGAGAGCCCATTGCTTCTTCGTCAATATTTCAGCAACACAGACACCAACTGGCCTTGGTATGAACCTGTATCATTATATACACAGCAATGCAAAGGCAAAAAACGAAGGGCTTTCAAACAGAGTTTTTTTTTTTTTTTTTTTACATATTGTCCAGAGGGAAGTGGGAGAGAAATTTGGAAGAAATGTTAGAAGAGTGTGTCAGTGTAGGCTGTCATGTGTTAATTAACTCAAGGAAAAGAAAATAATATAAGAGCAAATAACCCTATCTCAGCGTAGCAGCAATGCTGGAGCTTAAAACACACACCAGAAGAAACACTACCAAAAAGCTGAAATGATAATCACTCTCCCAGAACAATAGCAGACCTCACCAGTACTTGGTATGAATTGGTTTACTCCACTGACTTCAATATTCCTTATCAAGCCCGTGCCACCAAACAATAGGGAATAATAATCAAAGGACTTATTTCAACCACTGAACAAGTGCAGAAGCAGCTCGGAAGAGGAGAGGATATTGTTATCCATTTTCCCAGCACAAAGCCTCAGTGCTAACTCATGTTACCAGACGAAAGCCATCACAAAAAGAAAAGGTATCAGCCTCAAGGACTGCCTCTCCACTCCTGAGCAGATACCCAGAAATGGTCCAAATTTACCACTTGGTGCTAAGGCAAAATTAGGCCCAATATCTCCACCCAGGATAGGCCTGTGGATGTTTCCCCAGGGATGCTGTTCACTTGTGATTACACTGGATGGAGATAACCAACACCCCCCATTCCAAGGACAGGTGAGGGGGCTTAGTTTGAGATGGGGCTGTCCTCTGAGAGAGCATGAAGCACAAAGTCTTTGCAGTCATCTAAGCTTCAGGGAGCTTTGGGGATCCCCCAGCCTCAGAGGTAACACAAAACTCTTCCAAAGGCTGTGGAATTGCTCAAGACTGAGAGCTGTATGTGTGGGAATGAGGGGCACAGTCCAGGAAAGGAGCATTTCTTTCACCCTGGTGCACACTTCCCTTCTTTGTACTCAGGAAGGTTTCTGAGAAGAAAATCCTTCATCTTCCAAGCTGCAGGTAACAGTAAACTGAAATCCTCCTGCAGCTGTAGCAGAAAGTCAAAACTGTAGATGCTCACAGCATGTAAATATTCTTACTACTGTGTGCAAATCCAAGTAAATGCACAGGAAATGCATGTACCCATCACCTGTGAACAAACTAGAGTAGCAGCCAGCCTGTTACCACTGCCCTTGTGCTACAAACTTGTCAAACACTCGCCCTGGTCAGACACATTGGTGCCTTTTGTCATGTGCTTCCTCTTGTCCTGCAGAGCCACCAGCCCAGCTCTGTCACCCCCAATAAGCCAAGCCTTCAATCTTCCTCCCGCCACATCACAAATGTGTCCTTCTCAGCTCCTTTTTTTTTCTCCTGCTGGTTCTTTTGACACAGACTGACTCTCCCCAGCTATGTTTTCTTCAGCAGTGCCTCAGGACTTTCCCAGGACCACTGATGTTATTTTGCTCTACACAGCTTTTCCAGTTGCTGCTTCTCCCTTCGCCCAGGAAGAGCAGTGATTATTTTCCTCTCAGGAATTATGCCAGGTTTCTAGGATGTCATTAAGAGACGATGCCAATCCTTGTGATCCCCTTTGAGTATATTAACTGCTGGATGCCCAGGCACTGGTCCCCAGTCCTTGTGGCTCTGGTCATTGGGATATTGCAGGGTAACCAGCAACTATCAGTCAATGGCAGAGAGTTTCACTGTGTCCTTCCATCTCTACCAACTCACTTCTCCCTATTGTTTATTCCACCTGTTCCTTTTTTTGCTGCACTCTTCTCCCTTTTCCAAAAAGCTCTAAAACACTTTTTCCCTCCACAGCTCTCATTTTTTGCTGCTTCTAAATTTCCCATATCATCCCTCTGTTAGTTCCCACTAGATCATGGCTTGGGTTATAATGAGATAAGGGGTTAACAAAATCTTTGAGGTGGTCTCCTGCAAGGTGCCCCATCAAGTCTGTGGCCACCATCCAAAAGTCTCCATCCCTGTTCCCAAGGTTCCCCTTATTCCTCCATCTCCTTCCTGTCTCACTTCAAAGTAAGTGGCACCCAGGATGGAGAAGTGCAGACTGGCCATCAGCTCAGCAGACACTATATCTCTGCTTCTTTTCTCCTCCCATGGCACTAGGGACAGCTTGTGTGGCCAGTGGCCAGGCTGGGGAGGAGAAGCCTGTATGCATCCTGGGAAGACACAGCAGTGCAGTCAGAAGGCAACCTATGAGGTGTGGGAGGCTCAGGAAGGATCCTGAGGAGGTTTGTGAGTCAGTGGTCAAATGTTACCATCTCACCTCCTCCCTGCTCAGGCCCTAAAGCAAAGACCAGGGCAAGGGGGGCTCTTTCATCATCATGATGGCCCCAGCAGTGATGCTGGGGTTTGGGTAGTGGTGACTGGGTCAGAGCTTAAATTATGTCTTTCATCTTTGCTCTATAAACAGTGTGTTAGAGATGGTTTGAATCAAGAGGAAAAGGCAGGATCACCCTGACGTATTTTCTGACACATGGCATATCCATGGTTGTAATGGTTTATGTGTTTTAGTTGGCATGGTGGTGTTGCAGAATCACAGAATCATCCGGGTGGGAAAGGATCTCTGAGATCAACAAGTCCAACCCTTAATCCACTACCTCTGGGGTTACCAGACCATGGCACTGAGTGCCACATCAATCTCTTTTTAAAAATGTTCAGGGATGGAGAATGCACCACCTCCCTGGGCAGCCAATTCCAGTGTCTGATCACTGTGATTCTGTGCTTCTGTTGGGTCTTGGCTTGATTCTTGGACTTGATCATCTTAGAGGTCTTTTTCCAGCCTTAATGATTCTATGATTCTCTGACAGTTTCCCTCTGTTACTGCAAAACACTTGTGCTGGGCAGCATTTCAGCTTCATACTTTATATCCTTTATAGGGTTAATTTGCAAACTGAGAGGCTCTCAGTGCAAACCCACCTGCAGGGGGGCCCAAAGGCACCTTTCCCTCACCCTAAACCACCCTGTTTGGGGCTGCCTGCTGGCCACTGTCATCTCCTACCACCCATGGCTCTGAGGTGCCTTTACCCGTATTATGGCCACGTGTAGAGGTCTCCAGTGCACATAGATCCTGAGCTGCAGGCCCAGGGCAGTGTGCTGGCACATCACTGAGGTTCAGAGAGGCAGAGTCAACTCATGAGTGTGTGTGAAAGTCAACACAAGAAGGCAGCCCTATGGGAAAACCAAGCTTCCTCTTCATTGCTCACCTTTTTCACCCCTTCTGTGAGTGCTCAAATTCACAGCTTTGCTCTGGAGACCTTCCAGGGCTCTACTGATCTCTGCAAGTTTTCTGTCTGCCTTTTCCTATCTTTGTGGTGCTTGGCATTTTTCTCTTCACATCCAGTTATTAAAAAATGATCCTAATATGTAAGGGGGATTTACAAAAACGACGACAAAAAGTTGTTTTGTCCAGGTAAGAAATGAGTATCATCATCTGGCTGGAGGAAAACTATAAAATTTTAATTACTGTGTGAGAGGTACACACAGAAGGGGATGATTTTGACTTGTGTTCAAGGAACCAGCACATTTCTGATGTAATTACTGTGCAGCTGACAGCATTAAGCATAAACAGGAACAGTAAGAAGTGTCAGGAGGTTTAGAAAAAGGAAATGTGACATCTAGAAGGCTATAGTTCAGACTAATGCACCAGACAACAGATTAGTTTTCAAAAAATTATCATATGTACCAAAAAAAGGAAAAGAAAAAGTAGAGAAAGCAACAAAATTCTCAGAAATGGAACCAAACAGGGAAACTGATGGGATCAAATCACTCTGAAAATGCTTTTGTTTTGGTGCACACAAGTTACCTACTGGGAGAACAGGACCTGTGCAGCAGTCACTGCCCAGGCTGGTGCAGGGTGCCCAGGAGCCTCTTTAGACACCTAAAACACAGCAGAGCACAAAGGATTGTCCCACTGCCCCATGGTGTGGGTACACTGCAGGTTTGGGTGCAAGCCTGAGCCTGGTCTGTTGTTCTGTATCAGTGAGGTGGGCACTGCCTCTTCTGCTGCTGACACCATGGACAGCTGTAATTCTTGCCATTGGCTGTCAGCCCTTTGTATTGCTAATTTGAGGTTTGGGGTTTTTTTTGTATCTGAAAAAATGGAAGGAAATTGGATTTTGTGTTGGCTCTGAAAGCTCTCCAAATGTTCGTGTACATGAAAAATCCTTGTCCTCTACACTCCTTTTGTGGCAAATAAAATTCATTAGTTCTTAATCTGTGATAGGATAAAGGAGGAAAGCTACCTTAAATCTTGTTCCCAACACTTTTTGTTAAAAAGAGATGCTGTGATGCCAAGTTCATTGGTGGTACTCTGCAAAATCTGCTGATTTGCACCAGTGTGAATTGGGCTGAATGATGGAAAAAGCAGCTTATGGGACTTGAATATCTGAGAGTCATTTACATCTCAGTTACAAGTTAGTTACTATCCTGTGGGCTTCCACTGCCCCCTGTACTGACCACTGTAGTAAATGGGCCAGGGACCAGCAGATGAAAAGCTGGATGGTGTCTAGCTCCAGCTTTAGCCCTGACTGATGGCAATTAGAGCACACAGGGGCAGATTTAAGCAGCAATCCCAGCAAAAGTTGTGAAGTTGAAGGCTCTTCCATCAGGCACAGTTCAGCTTCTGGAGACATTTGGGGTTTTTTTCTCCGTTTCTGCTGTACTTCTAAGCTGAGAACCAGAGCACAAAGACCTTTAGCCACAGTTACCCTACCTTACTTCCTACTCCATCCAACTGGAAAACTTGCACTGGATGGTTCTGACAAATGTCTACAGAACTAACGAAAACCATCAAGCCCTGACGTAAGGCGTGCAAAGGGCAAAATCAAAGCCTGCTTTCCATTTTGGTCTTTGAGCCAAGACATGTCTCAAAGGGAGAGGTGGCAGTGAGATCAGGTGTCTCCTTGCTAGGAAAATGCTGCAGTGAGTTTTGCCAGCAGTCAGTGGGGATCAGTTCACCATTCATGTTAAAAGAAAATGGTGTTCAAGCCTCTCTCTGCAAGATGGATGTAGGATCTGTAAATGAAAGAAAATAATATTAAAAAGCACTTCTTTCCTCTTGACTTATTCTTTTGTCCTTTGGAAAATGCTTCACTTGTTTATGCAGATATTATCATTGAGCAGTAGTGACTTTTCAAACTCAGGGTGAGAGTGGTGAAGAGAGATTCTGTCTCAGAATTTGCAACAGTTCAGCTGAAACACTGTAAGGACCTGTACAAAGTCCTCATCACCTTGGCTGAGGGCAGACTCCTTGGACTGGTCTTTACTGAAATAACCTCAGAGAGTGTAGTTATGTACATATACAGCAAAGGGAGTTTAAGCCCCCTTCTCTGCCTCTGGATATTTGTTTCCTGTCTCAGGGGTGATAACCGACTAAGCTCATATCAGTTTGTCTTCAGCACTGAAGCTGCAAATATCCCTCTTTACATGACCCCTGCTTCTGGGGGAAAAAAAAAAAAAAAAAAAGTAGCAAAACTCATGACGTCTTGTCAGGTTTCATAATACTGCTTGAGCTTTTACTACAAGAACCTTTTTCAGAATTTTAAGACCACACAAGAAACTGTTTATCCATTAGAGTACTTGCTAATTGTTAAGCCTTGAAATCACCTGAAGTGTTTTTGCTGACTTAAGAGGGATGCTGGCAGGTAACCTGGGGTCCTGCATGTGGGAGAGCTCTGCTGCCATTGCAGGCTGAGCCCACACCTTCTGAGTTGGTATCAAAAGAATTTTGTGGTCTTCAGTAGCAATCTGCAAGTGAACAAATAGCTGCCCTTTCTTTGTAACATACAAATACCTGGGTAGCTTTACCTCTCTGAGAGGCTCTGGCCAGCAGCTTTGTTACATTTATGTGGTGTGCACCAGACAGGAGGAGGCACAGGTGATGGGTTTGGGTACCTTCTGGCATGGTCCATTCTATTGGCAAAGAGAGGAGATCCTGCTTTTCAAAATGCAGGGGGAAAACTGAAGAGCACACAGAGCCTTGTCTGTAGCTCCAGCTTTCTCTGTCACAGCTGACAAGAGACTGAAAGGTGCCTTCCTTAGGATTTATTTCCAACACAATCAGCAGTGTCTTGGATTCAGCCTCTCTTGGTTTGCCTTCCCCACTCTGCCCAACACATCTTGCATTTTCCATAGTTTTAGGCAGAGGCATGCCTTGGTGAAAGGTGTTTTAAAAAACAGCTTTACTGTTTTTTATATCCATTCTAATAAATCCTGTTCACAGGATAATGTTGTGCCCTCTAAGTATAGCCCATTCTGGGACAACAGTTTGCTGCAGGCAATGAATTAAGATGGATTATGTTAGTCATTTAAAGGTATTTCCAGTTACAGTCACTCCTGGATAACATGGATGGATATTTTTCCAAACTGGGCCACAGCTGGTTTGTATTATAGCTGCACCCCAGGAGTCAGTGTGTACTCATCTGAGTCATCCCAACAGCTTTCAGGTGTAGGATGGGAAATGTATTCACATGTTATCAGGAGCTGAGCCAACATCCAGCAGCTGCTGGATAAGCAATGTATCTGGTGTGGACATCTTTTTCTCTGATACCCTTTCTCTCTTTTTCAGGAAAGACAAAAATATAAAATAGAGGCAAGCTTGACAGTTCACAGACAAATCTTTTAGTGTGTTGCAGGGAGGAGCACGTGTCACAACAAAGTTAAACAGTGAAGCCAACAACAGGCTTTAAAATCATGTTTTTCAGGGATGGAGAGTTGGGGTGAGTGCAGGTGGTGCAGGTGCTGTCAGGATGTCTGTGTAACACCCTATGGGGTCCTGAGCTGCCTGGGCTGGTTGGGCACCAGGAACCTCCTGGGCAGGAGGAGCTGTGAGGCCACCAGGACCTATGATGCTGTGGGACTTGGCCTCTGGGGAAGGGGGAGATGTGTTGTCCACAAATGATGCAAATGGTGACAGGAGACCTGGTAATTCCTTTGGCTCATGATCGAGCACCATTGGGGAATGTCACTATCATGGGAACTCCTGCACTGGGCCTGTAACCAAGAAAGTGTCCTTCAGCACTGGAACACTGGGAAGTGATCACAGCAGCCATGTCTGTCACTGGCTGGCTGGAAAACCCTGGGGAAGAGCTGCTGGGAGCTTGTTAGTGGGCAGTGCCTCCTGCAGGAGCTGAAGGTTTTGGAAACACCTGCCTGGGTATTTGATCTTAAAATGCATAATTGCCCATAGCCCTGCTGTACCTGTTCCTGCACACTTACAGTTGATGTGGGAGAATGACAGAGCCCTTCACCCCTCTGTTAAACTAAAACCATTTAATGGAGAAGAGAGCCTAGTTTAAGCATCTTCTGTGCCATGCCCTGACACGAGGAAAAATAGGGAAGCAGAAGCTGCATTTCAAATAAATATCTTTAATAGCCACCTGTGTTTTGGCAGGCTTAGACTCTGTGTTCAAAAGCATTTAATGAGAGGCTACGTGGGGTGCAAAGGCAGCCATACAGATGAATGTCCTGATGCTACTTATATTTTACAGCTATTGTCCTCTGCTTGTATTAATGTGTTTGGTAGACAAAGGGCTTGGCAGAGCAGCATATAAAATGCCACGCTGTAAAAACACAGTGAATCAAGACCTAGACTTGTCTGTGTTCAAAGGAGAACAATGTAAATGGCAAACTCTCATCCCTCGGGGGGGCTGAGCGTGCCTCTCCGTAGGGAAATTTGTTATTCTCTGCTGGCCCATGTGAAAAGCAGCAGGAAGATTTCAGCAGACACCAAAGCAAAGGTTCACATGTGCAGCAGGGTCAGAGGATGGAAAAATCATAAGCTGAGATGCAGTGTGACCAAAGTGGAGGTAGTTTGGTATTTCTGTAACTGTTTCACTGGTAGTAGCACAGTTCCTTTTGGAAATCTGGTGTTTTACATATCTGTGCTCCCTTCACCTTCCCTTTGGAGGCTACAAACCATTCCTCCTGCCTCCTGAGGTGTTTGGGTGGTTCTGCACACAGCACCAGGTCCTGCTTCTTCCCTTCCAGCTCCCCCTGAGACTGTGGGGGAAGAGGGACTGGAGGGATCATATTTCTGCTGTTGTCTACTTCTGCATCATGGGATCTCTATCTTCTGATCCAGTAGAAGGTTTATGTTATTGAGGGGTGTTTTTTTAAAGCCCTTGTTTTTCCTGATACTTCTATAATACATTACCAATTGTCTACACTTCAGAACTTTGCATTTTTTATCAGCCCTGATCTGCTTCCCCTCTCCCTCCTTGTCATATAATGCTTTTTTATTTCTAGTTGGTGCCTCAGTTTGCCACAGAATCTGGAAGGGATTTTAGCCAATGTCATGTTCTTTATTGATCGTGGGACTGTGATTATTTTGTCTTGAAAAAACTTTGATTTCCATTAGTCATCTGTCTTTGCCTTTCCTCCTGTTTGCTCATAATTTGCTTATCATTTTCTTAGCCTGGAGGAATCATCCTTCTGAATCACCATACTTGTGTGTATGCAAATGTATGTCATTTATTAAGTGGGATTGTCCTCCTTTTCCCCTATTAAGCAGAAATACTGTCACTCAGTGCCTGAACATTTGTAGTGTGAGATGTGCACACACACAAAAACCACAGGACGTAAATCCCTCCTCAAACACCAGCAGTGCCTTGCAGTTCTCCTAACTGTGAAAAGACCTACCTGTAACCCAAATCCTACAATCTTCAGGTCTAAGGATATGTCTGTGCTAAGGTGAGGGTCTGCAGTCTTAGACAAACACTTCTTAGCTTGAAACTACCTAAGAATGGTGTATGGTTACCACACGGAAAATGCAGATTTACTGATTTCAGACCTAGGGAGCAGTGCAGCCCTTGGCACCAGCTCCCAGGTGAGCATGTTCACCAGAGGATGAAGATTCCAGAGGTGAGGAAGATGATGCCCTTTGGGCTCTGCTCTGGTGCTGTATGAGCACCAGCCAGGGTGCCTGCTCCCTCATTTCACAGTCACTCATTTTCAAGTCTTGTACCACCAGGGGAGGAGTTTCCCAGCATTCAAATTCTGTAATAAGGTCCATGGGCACAGCAATTGCCCCAAGACAGAATGTGTAGCTGCAGAATGTGAAGCTTTACTGGGACTCTGCAGAGCTTTTCCCTTCACTTTGCACCTGGGCACACGATGCTGCACCCACTCTCCTCATCCAGGACAACCCAGGGGCCTGCAAAAGCCCTAAAGAGATCTGCAGTTTACACTTAATGAAATTCTAAATGTATCTGTGGACAACAATGCTGAAGGTCAGGCATAAGAACAAAGGGAGCCTTGTTCAGAGCTGGTGTTGTTTTGTTCTGAGAAATACTCTTTTTTTTTTTTTTTTTTTTGTTTGTTTTTTGGTTTTTTTTTTGGTTTTTTGTTTGTTTGTTTGTTTGTTTGCTTTTGGGTTGTTTTTTTTTGTTGGACTGGGAGGTCAGGTGGATTTTTACTGCCTGCCCCTGGTGTGCTGCTGAGCCCCAGGCTTAGCTCAGGCATGGAACTGCAGGAGGTGGGGGTTTGCCACAGCACCTGATCCAACCCTTGCTTGTGGAACCACAAGAGACAGCAGCTGAACTCACCACACCTCCTGTTTCCTAAATACACCTATGGGTGCTCAACAGAATATTGGCAAAGCAGGAGGTCCTCTACAAGATAAAATGGGCACAAGAGTGTGTTGCTTCTGCAAAGAGAAAGCTGCAGATGTGCAGATCAGGCAAAAATTATTAGGAAATTAGCTGAGGTTACAATCCTGCCATATTATAAATGTCTTGACAATATTATTGGAACAGGATGCCCAGGGGGGGGTTGGAGGCACCATCCCTGGAGGTGTTCAAAAGATGGGTAGATGAGGTGCTATAGTGGATGGTTTACTGGTTAGGGGTTGTAGGGTGGGTGGTTGGACTTGATGATCTTAGAGATGATCTTTTTCAACCTTGATGATCCCATGATAATTCATACAAGTTGTTGATATGATCTCTGCTAAGGAGATGACAAGGAGTGGAGAGGGGATGAGTTTTGCTCTTCAGCTCACTGCTTAGACACATAAATACCTCATGCTGCTATTGATTACATTTATATGGTGTCATTTTTGAAGTAATCTGTTATTTTATTAAACATAAGTCAGCTGTGATCCCTCTCAATAGAAGGTCTTTGCATTGGCCACAGAGAAAGTGGGACAGAGCAGGAAGACAGGAGATGTGCCACCAGCAGGGCAGACCTGCCAGAAAAAGTAATGTTTCAGAGATGGGACTGAAATTTTGTGTTTGTCTCTGTTTTGGGAAGATATAAATCATTCCAGGTTTTGCAACAGCCTTAAACTATTTGGAAATTTTTCTCAAAAACCTCCCAAAACAAACAAACAAACCAAAAAACCCCAAAAACCCAAAAAAAACCAAACCTGCAAAGTCAGATTTACTAGATGCTTGATGTGTTGATAGGAAAAATTTAGGTGAATAAAAGTATTTTTCTGCAAATAAAAAAGTGAAAATCTCAGTAGCACTTTATTTGCATTAGAAATCTTTTCTTTCCCCAAGAAAAATATTTAAATTTCTTGAATGATGGCCAGTTCCACCTGGGCAGGACTGTGTGAAGCTGAGACTGAAAGGTGCAAAAATAAATCACCTGCTAAGTATCACTGCTAGGCAGGTGTAGAGTGAGGGGAGGGGCACATGAATAAATACTATTACCTTCTGAGTAGCAAAGCATTCAATAGCAGACACTGGAAGGGGGAGACTGTTTCTTTTGGAAAGGCTGGGATCTTTCTGTTATTGAAGCAAAGGACCCAGAAAGCACAGCTCAATGCCTAATATGTGAATTTGTTGATTTGTAAGTACTTTTGTTCAGAGGCTCTGGAGTGGAGCAAAACTGAGCTAGATCCAAGGATGATAAAAAGAGTATGTAGGGTCCTGTGCCAGGAGACAGATCTCCCTTTTCCCCATGCATCAGTAGCTCTTTCATTAGCAAAAGGTATGTGCTGCAAGATAAGGAAGACATCTCCATTAAAATTACAAATCTAATACTCACAGATCTCTTCAGACTGCTGCAGCACCTTCACATTTTTGCCATCTGTGTAGAAGAAGCAAAGAGGCATTAGCACCCACCCCCTTGAGCTGTGCTTCTTGGGAGCCAGCAGAAAACAGGTCCCTGGCACCAGAGGAGAGGGCAGGGGGCACATTACCCATTTCTCCCCCTTTGTGCCCATCTGCCCTAAGGTCTCTGTTTAGTTATGTCACCTCCCTTCTCCTATTCCCAGAGGAAGACCTCTCTAGGATGCTGCTTGCCCCTGAATGCACTGTAATGTTTTCAGGGTGGTGTCCTTCCCAGGGATCCAGAGCAGATGGCCACAGCATTTCAAAGTGTTGATGCTGTCAGGTTACTTTAGAAAAGAGGGTCTGATAGAGATTGTATCTCTGCTGGTGACTCTGTTACAGTCAATTTGCTGTCTCTGCTGTGAAGCTACTTGTGTTTGTCAAGTGGAAGACACTGCTGTCCTCTCACCCTGTGGATTGACATTGGATCTGGGATCTTGGTGAGTAAAGAAAGAAATGATTTGTAAATGTTTATGTTGTGTTATTATTCTTCAACTCGTTATCTGGGCAATGGAGATCAAATTTTGTGTATCTTTGAAGGTCAGTTCTGAGGATCAAGCTGCTAATTACATCAAAATACAACTTTATCAGTGTTGCAGCAGCCCAGGGGACTGTACACCCTTACATTCATAAGGGAGTGGACTTTTCCTACATGGAGCTACACTGTAGGTATAAAAGTTGATATTCCCTGCCTGGGAGTTGACTGGGGATGTAGGGTAGCAGCTGAGTGCTTGCAATCTAGGTTTTCTTCCAAATACAATTAATTCAGGTTTTGTAAGCTCCACTGGATGCACAAAACCATGACAGGCAAAGGAAAAGGCAGAGCAGCTACTGAAATAATGAGGTTTTAAGGATCAATTTAAATAGAACAATGAAACAGAAAGGTGCCTCAAGATGTAAAGTATTATTTATCTATCTTGATTCTCTTAAAATAAAGTAAAAAACGTGTTTTCTTCCCAAGAAAATGATTTAACCCAGCATAATGCCACATAGCATTAGAAACACACCATTTCACATCAGATGCCATGAATTATAATACAGGCAAGTGTCCCCCTTCACAGCATGTATCTCTGCAAAGCCCCAGCCTGATATAATGAGCACAAAACCCCATAGCACTGTGACTGAGGAGTGCTCAGATTATTTCCAAGGATGCTGTGTGGTAAAAGATGACAACACCACTTACCTACCAGCCATTGCTATTCTCATAATCTGAAACAAGATACCAAAACAAAAAGAATTTTGCCATAGTGCAGGATTGCCTGGACATGGCCAAGGAGACTGATGGAAGATGTGGTTCAGCTGATTTTTCTGATATTTTTGGTTTTCTCATGTGTCACTACAAGCTCAAGGGATGAGATCAGTAAAGGCATTTATGACACAAGAGGAGAAAAGCTGGAAAAACAGAAAATCAACTGAATTCAGTCAATCATATTTTGCAATAGGATATAAGCCAGGAAAATGATTACAAGTGCATGGCCAGGGAAGGGTGATGGCACGTACTAAGAATTTGGATGTCATCCCTCAAATAGGCAGAGAAGCTTACAGTCTGCACTGTCTACAAATGATAGGACCAAAATGTGACATCAATATGAGGCTGACATGCTAAATCAATGTAAAAGATGATATCTAAACTGAGTCACAAATCACCTCTAACTACAGGCACTGAGAAGTAGAGGCAAGTCATAGTGGTTGAACAGCTACAGTTCAATCTGATCAGTGTTTGCTTATAAAAACATTTGTGCACTTTCCTACCTGCTACCTCAAGTGACAAGTGTGAAGATGAGGGGTTTGAAGGCACAGAAAAAGAAGTGGAACAATATAAGGCTGACACAGGGCTGACCCAGTTGATCTAAGCTCTTTGTGACCAGCATGGCAATTGTAGCCATCACATGTCCCCTGGCTGCTGGAGACTGGATGGAGGAGGAAAGGGACTGGAAAGACTAAGCCAAGACCAAGTGTTTTTCAGAGAAAATCAAGAGGTTAAGAAAAAGTGCATGGGCTGGGGCACTAAAGGGCTGGGCTGTGCAATCCCAGTACTGTGGATAACCAGACAGTGGAAAATTCCTTCATCAGAAAAGGCCAGGATCTGCCAACTTAACTCCCTGAGGAGAGGTTTTGAAGCAAGGACATGGCAATCACTGCCTTGGTACTGGAGAAGATGAATGCCTGAGCCAATGCCAAACCTGTGCCCATCAGCCAAGCACATACAGTGTATGAACATGAGTGGCTTTTGACACCAGCCTGAAGTTACCAAAACCTGTGGTGGGTTCCTGCCCTCCCTGAGCAAGGATGCAGCTCATCATTAGCAATTCCTGTCCAGTGGTTAACAGCATCCTGAAGGAAAGGTTAAGTTTAATGACAAGTTGGTCCAACAATGCAAACAGATAATTTTAATAATTAGAAAAGGAAAGCTGAGTCAAGACAATACCTTTGTCACAGAGTGCACTCAGAGAGATTTTCACCATATTTCGTAGGGTCTTCTGTTTCCAACTGTGCAATTTTGACCTTGTAAGTAGTGTCATTAAATGTTATTTAATCTGAATGGATGGTTCAGGGATCCAGGCTCTTTCTGAAGCTATGATAGCCCAGTGAGAACTACACCATGGCAAGCTTCTCTGAAGACATTTGTAGGGCAGATAAATTCCTATCTGAGAGACAGACTAAGGAGTATAAGACACTTATTGTCTCCCCCACCAAGGAAGGCCAGGCCAGCTGCTCTGCATAAAAACTTCAGTATCCTAGGGAGATAAACACTGACTCTTCTGAACAAACACCCACACTTTGCATTCCCTCAGTTTTGCATAACATCTGCTGCAGTGCATCCAGTGTTAGCTGGTTCAGGCAATGAAATGTGCACCCATAAAACAGGAGCTAGAATTGAAATTATTTGCAAGCTGGCAAGGAGGTTTTTCATCTGCTTTGATTTAGCAAAATAAATATCTTGAGCTCTTAGTGGGCAAGTATTTTTTTTTCCTGGTGAAATAGCAGGTTGTAGTGCTCCTGCTCTTCTCCAGAGCTTAGCTCCTGTCCAGCATGCTCAGTTTGGTGGTGCTGTTTATTTTGGGTGCGTTTCACTGTAACTGATAAGAGCCTTTGAAAAAATGTACAGTTTATATCAAGATCAGTTTTTAAAGGAATCGTTGGCTCAGTGTTATTCACCTGGAGGAAATATCTTTTCCATACTTCCTCAAATGGGGCATCTTGGCAAGTAGGGGATGGACATTTCATTTTGTGAGTGAGGAGAGCAGAGTGCCTCAGTGCCAGAGGTCAGCACATGGAAATGCAGTCCTATAGGGGCACATATACAAAGGCACACAGAATGTAGAATGGAGTTTTCAGAGGAGCAGATAGCCATTGGCATTCTGATGTTCACAACACCAGAAACATTAAGTCACCAAGAGACTCCCTTAGAGCACCAAGGTGACAACAAAGCATTTAGAAGCATAAAGACTTTTGCAGCAGACCTGAAGGATTTAATATCAGTCTGCACCACAAAGAGTGCTGGGAAATATTGGCCTCAGACATATTTTTTCAGGCTCAGACTGTAGACAGTGAGATGTTAAAACATGAAGTGCTGAGCAAGCTAAAGAGCCACAGCCTGCTAGGAATGAAAGGTATATATCCCAAGAGAACTGGAGGAATTTAAGAAAAAAGGAGCTGAGTTGCTAACAAAAATACACTGTCTCTCCTTATGTCATATCTTTGTTTTAGAAAGAGCTGATTCTAGGATGGGAGACCAGTGAGCCTTTCTCCTGTGCCAGCTGCATTGGTCAAAACAAATCAAAACCAGAAGTTGAGTTGGATGAACATGACAGAATGGGGATGACTCAGTCTGGATTCACTGAAGGGAAATTGTATCTAATCTACTAGAATATTTTTAATATGTCACCAGAAGAATGGATGTGACTTTCTTGGACTTTCAAGAGGCATAGGACAAAGTCGTTCACAGGAGGTAATCTGGGAAACAAATATCCTCATGTATGAGCCCAAATATTGTCACGAACGAGCAATTGGCTAAGAGAGAACAAAATACAGGATCAGTTGCAACAGGGCAAAGAATAAATATAAACCTCCCCCTACTAGATACTGCAGAATAAAATTTTTTTACCAGGACTGATGCTTGATATTTTTAATAAGGAAGAATTAATAATTTAAAGGACTGACAGAACCATAAGTTGTGTTGGAAGTGCTGAAGGCTATGAGGAAGCTCTGACAGCTGAGGCATGCTCTGCCTCCTGCTTAGTGGGGTTTTGAAATCCTCCACTGAAAATAATGCTGCTAAGCAGTTACTTGCAGTTTTGTGTGACCTGTGTTTTGCAGAGACAAGATGCCAGCACAGCAGTTTTTGAATCCTTATTTCCACTTGCTTTGGAAAACAAGCTGGTTTAAATTAGTTATATCACTTTTCTAGGAAGAAATACATCATGCAGACCTTTCTCAGAACCACTACTCTGTTAAAATCTCCACACCAAATTCACCTTACTTGCAATCCAATTGGCATATTTGCAAGTATCCCACAAAGGACTGCAGCCCAGGGGGATGGCAGAATCAAGCTGTGATTCAGCTTTTCCCTTTTCTGAACTACTATGCAGCATATCCAGCACCAAGTTTTCTCAGGTTCACTGTATCCCACCAGACACTGCATGATTCTCCATAAGCAGATCAGCACAGGGGTCCTTCCTCCAAAGGTTTTTGCATTTGTTACATCTGAAAGATCTTAAGAAGCAAGTATAAAGGGAGCTTTTGTTTATGAAAAGAACTCATAAATTAAAAGGACTGGAAAACCTCCAAGATGTGTATCTTCTTAGTCAAGATTTCTTATTTTGAAGTCATGAAGTCATCTTGAGTTGTCTATCAAGTTCAGCTTTTTTATGAGAATTTTGTAGATTTCTCATTTCCTCTTTCCAGAGACTTTCCTCTACACACCTTATACATTTAAAATCCTTTTCCAGAAAGCAGGTTGCTTACAGTACAGAAACTGCCACAGTCATTTGTTTTTAGGTACTGATTCTGTTACCAGTTCAGTTTGCCAGTACTTCCACTCTCCTACTATTCAGACACTTTATTATTCCCTGTGTTGTCAACTTCTCATCCAGAGATACTTGTCAAAAATGACAGAGAAGTGGCAGTAGTGAAACAGATTACTAGTTTTACTATGGTTGTAGATGCATTATTCTAGCAGTTAAACTGCTCTGGAGACTTTTCCTGAGAAGGCAATCTCAGCTTCCTGGCCCACTAAGGAACCAAAATATAAGATTGAGTGTTTTGGAAAAAGTAGTCAGCCAGTTCCAAGATGTTATTTATTTGTGAGCTTTGACAGATCAATTTGTATTCTCACTAAAAAAAATAATTAAAAAAAAAAAAAAAAAAAAAAAAAAAAAAAAAAGGTGGAACCACCCAAGTTCTTTAGGCCAAAAAACCATTTTCATGTCTAAACCACAACTTTACTGATAAGCAGTATATTCAGAGAGATCGTAGAATAGCTTGGATTGGAAGGGGCCTTCAATGATCATCTAGTCCAGCCCTCCTGCACTGAGCAGGAATATCTTCAACTAGATAGATCAGGTTGCTCAGCCCCCCATCCAACCTGACCTGGAATGCTTCCAGGGATGGGGCATCTACCACTTCTCTGGACAACCTGTGCCAGTGTTTCACCAACCTCATCATAGAAAATGTCTTCCTTATATCTTACCTAAACCTCCCCTCTTTAAGTTTAGAACCATCACTCCCTGTCCTATCACAACAGGCCCTGCTAAAAAGTCTTTCCCCATCTTTCTTATAAGACCCCTATAAATACTGAAAGACTTCAGTAAGGTCTTTCTGGAGCCTTCTCCAGGCTGAACAACCTCAACTCTCACAGCTTGTCTTCAGAGGAGAGATGCTCCAGCCCTGTGATCATCTTTGCAGCCCTCCACAGGTCCATGTCCTTCTTGGGCTGATTTCCCCAGAACTGTATAGATTGCTGCAGGTGGGGTCTCACCAGAGCAGAGGGGCAGAACACCTTCCTTGACCTGCTGGCCACACTTATTTGATGAAGCCCAGGATACAGATTACTTTCTGGGTTGTGAGCACACATTGCCTGACTCATGTCTAAGGACTCATGTCCAACTTTTCAGCCCCCAGTGCCCCCAAGTCCTTCTCTGCTCTGAATCCCATCGTCGCCCAGCCTGACTTGATGCAGGGGATATCCCCAACACAGGTGCAGGACCTTGCACTTGGCCTTCTTGAACCTCATGTGGGTCACATTGTCCCATTTCTTGAGCTTGCTCAGGTCCCTCTGCATGACACCCCATCAGCATGTCAGACTCCTGTTGTAATAGCAGCACTGAAACTAAAATAACCTTCACTAAAGTTGTAGCAGTGAGAGCTAGAATTACTGAATTCTTTATAGAGAGGTAACAGCACTTGGAAAGTTCAAGCAGTTTTTCTGTCTCAGGGTGCCTTATGCTGGGAATCTATTTCAGTTCAGTAGGTTCATACAGTAGCAGAAGAGTGGAGGAATCAAGATGAGGCACAGAGGAGATTGTTGTATGAAATGCTTCCAATAAGTGTTTTCAAACAGACCGTTGGGGAGAGTTCTCAGCACATCATCAGCATCAGCAATGAGACCAGCCAGAAAAGGATCTTAGAATCTACAAGGGACTTTTATGTTCCCTGAAAATCTTCAGTGAGCTGTGCTAACCACTGTTCACCAGCTGACTTCTTACAAATGCATGAATCAAGTAGGTTCAAGAAAAGATTTAATTTTACATAGTGCACAAACAAACACTAGCAAATCTGTAAGTCTTAAGACACAGAGATGTTTAAATTGAGTAAAGATAGGTCAATTCCTGTAGTAGTCCTTCCCCATTCATTCCACATCCTTTGTCTACAGTTTACAAGGTACCTTTCTTCTTGTTTTTTTTCAGGCTGAATTACTGGCAAAATCCTAAATGTACTAAAGTCAAGACAATTATTGCTATCAGCATCCATAGGCTAGGGTGTCATTCCTTTTTTTCTGAGCCTTCTGAAAAAAGAGCCCTCCTGGGCAGTCGAAATAATACTAATTAGGATTAGAAGAGAGTATCTCCCTTAATCTGTATTTGACAAAATGACAGAACCCTGTGCTTTTTAGTCTTTTTGCAGTAGCAGTATTGTAGAAGAGTACTGCACTCTGATCCTATTTCAGGGGTGGAGGTGAATGGTAAGACCATGATTTTGAGATGTGTTTAGTTCATTGCAAAGGGTCACCTACAATGCAGAACTGCAAAAATTTGCACATCAGACATCACTCCTGAGTTAACCCAGAGCTCCTGTTCTTGCTTATGCTGTCAAACACAAATCATCATGAGGGGGCACTAAAGAGCTGTCAATAGCAAAGTTATTTTGAGGCAAGGTTTGTGGGGAAAGGTAATTATCTTTTTATAGATATCCAAATATTTTGACTGAGATCTGAGATAGTCTAATTTCAAATTATCTTTAAACTATGAGGAATTTGAAGTTTTCCACAAGCCTTTCAATACCTTCTTATCTCAGAATCATAGACTGGATTCAGTTGGAAGGAACCTTAAAGATCATATAGTTCACAGAATCACAGAATATTAGGGGTTCTAAGGGAATTCAAAAGATCATTGAATCCAACCCCCCTGCCAGAGCAAGGATCACCAAGTCTAGGTCACAAAGAAACATGACCAGGTGGGTTTTGAAAGTCTCCAGAAAGAGAGATTCCACAGCCTTACTGGGCAGCCTATTCCAGTGTTCTGTCACCCTCACAGTGAAAAAGCTTTTCCTTATGCCCATATGGAACCAACCCCCCCTGTGTGGGCAGGGGTATCTCCCACTAGACCAGGCTACTCAACGCCCTGTCTAACCTGGCCTCTTTTAAACACTGCACCTGTAATGCCTGTGGTTTGTAAAGCCAAAAGGTTTGTGAGAGATGGATGAGCCCTGACAATGAGGATTTTCAAATACTTCCTGTTTCAAAAAAAAAAAGAAATTCTGTGTGGAAGACTAGGGATACCACCAGGCCTTGCAACACCTGGCAGCACAAATAGAAAATGAATGAATGAGATGCAATTTGGACATCTTGACTACTGAACATGGACTATTTCCTTCTAAAGACTCGGTTATGGACGGAGTGCCAAAGCTAGTGCAGTTGGATTCAGCAGATATAACTCTGAGAAAGTGTAAAGAAAATCCCCTACCTCGTAGACAAAGCAAAGGATTTCCAAAATTAAAATGGGCTGCTTCACAAGTGGCTTGTGAACATTCCAGAGGGACTGTGCTGCTAACAGATGTCCTCAAAATTGCTCTCACGGGCCCCCTTGAAATGGAATGCACACATGGCACAAACAGCAACCAGGCACTGTCAGTGCAGGGCAGGCTGATCACTAATTTTGCACTCATGGTTCACATCCCAGCAACTGACTCAGTGGAGCAAGGTCAATTTCCATGTCTCAAACTCCAGGGAAGTCAGTGAGAACCGGAATTCAGATTACTTACAACAAAAATAATAAATAACTGCTTAGTCACACTTAATTTTCCTTTGTGGACATTTCTTTATGTGGAATGTTTGAAGGAATAAAAACAAAGTGTTTCCAAACCAGAGGCATACAAAGATGTGTTAGATTTTAATCCATACTCCAAATTTATGTCATACAGACAGAACTTTCTTATCCTCGTCTTCTAGCCCAACACCTTCCCAGTGGTAGGATGTCAGTCTTCCCAAGGGTGGGATGTGAACCTTCTCACAGTTCTCTTCCAACAAGACTGCCTCTTGGAAAAAATATTCATCTTGATTTAAAGACTTTAATGTCAGAAAGCAAAGAAAAATCGTGTCATTTTTTATAAACTCTCCTAGTTGCCAATTTCCATCACTGGTAGAAAGTTTACCTGTGGCTGGACTCTTGAACCATTTTCTATCACACTGAGCTCTTTCAGTGTGACTTCCTCTTGACAGACACCAAATGACTCAATTACTTCCCATTTTTTTCATAAGCCACATCAATATTTTTCTTGTGGCTGTTTTAGCAAAGCATCCTTACCAATTCTTTAAGCACTTGCAGAGTCAACTAGTCATGTAATAATTTTTTGTACACTGCCTTGAATTGATTGCCAAACTGGAAGACCCCCAAGGCACTTGACATCTAACATAGATATTCAGTCCCAATTAGCCTCCCTAAGCACTGCATCAGCATGGCAGGCCATGGCCAACTAAATATCCACTACTGCTTCCTAGTGTTTTGCCCAGGCAGTTCTGTGGAGAATTGTGCCCTGGCCTGTGGAAGCATCTTACAGCCTTTGACTCTCAATATTCTATTTGTACTCAGTACCTGATATAATCATGTTTTCTCAGTATCAGCCTTTGTACCACATAACTTTGTTAGGACTTGGTTTGGGTTTTTTCCTTTGTCAGAACCATAGAAAGCTTTGTGTTGGAAGGGACCTTTAAAGATCATTTAGTTCCAGGGACACTTTCCACCTGACCAGGCTGCTCCAACCTAGCATTGAATGCTTCCAGGGATGGGGCATCCACAACTTCTCTGGGCAACCTGTGTCAGTGTCTCACCAGCCAATGTATGCTAGAAATACATAATAGTATGGGGACAGTCCCTGCACAGCCTTGGTAGATGTTTACTTCATTAATTGTCATTCTTGTAATTCTGAGACTGGCTGGTTTAGCTACTTTTCCTCCTTATTCCTGTATGCTGAGTTGATTTTTTTAATCTTTTGCTCAAAATTTCTAAAGTGATCTTGCATTTCTGTTGTCAATAGAAACTGTGTCTTTTAGAACACAAATGGCTTGCCTGGGTTTGCTTCTAATCATGGTTCTCAGAAATTTTGACTCTTCCTTGACTTCAGGATTATGAATTTTTTTTGCTATTTTAAAACAAATCTTTGAAAAATATGAGGTAACAATCAAATTTTCCCAACTTATTTGGATCATGGTTGTTTCTGTTTTAAAACACCTTTCTAAGAGATTTAGTGTATGTATCTGTTCATTATCATGATTACCTGGACTTCATTTTGCTTGTACACATGAAATCTAAGTAAGACCATTTGCTTCAAAGCCATCACTAAAATTAATTCTGTGGCCAACTCTTCTTTAACTTTCAGGATGAAGTTTAATACTAAATTTCCTAGATTTGATGAAATATTTTTGAGTTAGGAAATTAACACCTAGAATTTTCAGAAATTCTAAGGCTGTTTACTTTTGTCAGAGTTACACCTCCAGCATATATTAGAATGAGGATATCCCTTCCCTTCCATCCACCTACCTTTTTTCTTGTGATTTCTGTGCTTCTACAAACAGATAACTATATTGTGACTGGATAATGTATAGACAATACCAACTGGTGTCTGCTTTATGGGCTAGGACAACAATAATTGACTGTCAAAGGACTTGTTTCTGGGCTTTCAAAATAGAACCCAGCAGTTTTGACCACTTGATACTTTTTCAATACAATTCTTCCCTTCATATCCTCAACAATTTAATTCTATTCTCCAGATTTTGATTTTATACTAAATTACTGATGATATTTCCTCATTTCCTCATTTCACTCGCTTTATTCTTTGGCTTCTTAGTCTTCTCATTCCCTGGGTTTAAATTACAGGTTTCTAGTATGGAGAAGTCCCAAAAGGAAAATTTCTCATGGTTTATGGGCATCAAATAAGTGAGTTCAAATTCCCTCGCCAAAGTAGCCAAGCCCGGTGTAACCCTAATTATACAATTCTGATTTTTCTGAATTTTGCCGCCTGCTTCCACACAGTCATGGTCCACTCTAACTTCACCTCTCTAAGATTGTCTTCTGCTTTAATAACTAGCATGACCTCACTTTTCCTTGTTCATTCTTCCTGTTATTTCATAGGGATATAACTTAGAGCAGTCGTTCCCAAGGACATTCTGATTTTTCTCTATCTCATTAAAAATATTATTTGTCCCATTTTTTCTTCTTCTTCTTAATATAGAAACTAGTAGAAGAAACTTACAATTAGCAAAGTGAGAAGGCTGGACTGGTTAAGGCTACAATAACTTTGCTGACAGCTGAGTGAAGCATTATTGTAGATGAGAGATGTAATATTTGTTCAAGAAAGGTAGAAAAAGTGATTAAACTTTTTTAACAGTGAGGAAAGGAATACAGCCTTTGGGCAGTTGCCCACTAAAACTGAAGTTGTCTGAGTTGTCTGTCTTTGAATTATCTGGAGTCATATGGTGGCAGGACTTCAACTGGAGATTGAATGTAAGTGTAGAGAGTTTGGCATTGGTTTGGTATGTGAGTGTTTGATTAAGAGAAATAGACATATCAGGGAAAGGAAAGGAAAGGAAAGGAAAGGAAAGGAAAGGAAAGGAAAGGAAAGGAAAGGAAAGGAAAGGAAAGGAAAGGAATCTAAAAAATGTTAACAGCAGGATCAAAATCACAGGGTATTTTGTGTGCATTAGCAAGATGATGTCAAAAAAGGTCTCGGTTACCCCATGGAACACAGCACTTAGGAACTCAGTTATGACTGCTCACATTAACCATGTCTTACTAAAGGAATAATATACTTTAAAATATTACCTATAATTTAATCAGGATAACTGTTCTTTGCCTCTGTCCTACTTTGTTCCAGTTGTGGTTGTTAGACAGTTGCTGTTTTTCAACCCAAATTACTCTAATGTCATGGTGAATAATACCCATGAATACCATATAAAGTGTGCTGGAAGCTTTCCAGACAGTGTTGCCCAGCTCTCCCCAGGCATACACAGCTCCCAGGTTTCAGAGGAAGGTGCAGAAAAGACTGAAAGCAACATGCTGCTCTCACAGAGGAGTAACCCATATACAAAGTGCACATTCATCTGGATGTGTGTGTGATTCACATTTCAACTTCTGTTTTCAGTACACACTTCAAACTGCTTCATGAACCCCATGCAGGTCCTGGACCTTTGGTGGTTCTCACCTGCTCCAGACTGAAAAAAACAACTGACTGGAAACCAGAAGATTACTATAATTAGCAACACGACTAATTAGCAACATATGCCACTTCCTTAATGAACTTTTCCAAGCAGGTTATAAATGCCCATAGAAGAAGGCATACTATCAACATACATATTTTGTGTATGCATATATGATTATCACCATGCCTTCAACATGATAATAGTTCTAAAAATATCCAGGCATTATGAGGTATAAGGCATGGTAAGATGCAATCAGAGAGAATAGAGCAGGGGTAGTGGGAGAAGGGGCAGGCAAGGAGAGCAGGGAGCATATTTCACATATCAGCATTTGCTTGATCCAATTTAGGAATGAGCATCACCCTGCTGTGGTCATGGTCATGCAGTATTTATAGAATGCCACCTCCTGTCTCACAGACATCTAATGGCAACTAAGCATTTACTCCAAGAGTAAATTGGGACCAGCTGGCCTTTGGGACCAATGCAATATGTTATAGAAAATCAAAATCATTTGTTTACTCGTGTGATTCTTCTGAAAACCAAGTGTTTAATCTTTCAGTGTGATTAATGGAAAATTCATCAAAATCAATACTGTTCCCTGGCCCAGGTCCAAAAAGGTACTTAAAAAATGCCAAACTCCATGCATAGAAATAATCTCTCTGATGCATGTTTCTGGTGAATTGGGACTTTAGTTTTAAAATATTTATCACTTTTTTCACTCTTTGGTGCTTGTCATGGCATTAGTTAATTTTCAGTTTAAAAATATTGCACTCTTTATTGCATCTACTCCATATAATCTTGACTAAAAAGGGAATTGCAATTGCACACATGTATTGCTGGAAAAGGACCTGGTGTGTGTGTGTGTTCAAAATGAATCTTCAGCATTTGGAAACTTAAACCTGACAGATCTGCTAGGCAGCCTCAGGGCCCAAGGAGTACATTTCATTTTCAAGCATCACATCACACTGTTTCTGAAGTGCCATTTTCTTCGAATTTTCAGTTTGGGAAAAGCTTCAGACAGTTCTGAGTCAAATACACTTCAAATAACAATCAAGTTTCAAATGAGAACAGCAAGGACATTTCCCATACATCAGGAATTCTGCTCTCTCACCAAGTCTATTATTCCAGGAGCTGCTCAAGATCTCTGTTAGGATCAGAGATATCCACATAGGAATAGGCAATTTTTCCACACTCTGCAGCTAAGCTTAGTTTGGGGGATCAGCTGAGAAGTCTCTGCTGGCATTGCTCTGCTTCCTTAGGAGGTGAATCCCCAGCCTTGTGCTGTTTGATGGGGTGACCCGAGGTGCCTTGGCAGGACAGCCACTCACTCCTGCAGCCTGCAGAGGGCTGAACACCACCCTATGAAGTTGCTGAGGATGTAGCTCCTGGATTTTCCTGTTCCTGTTTTACAGACATACATCTTGTCTAACCCAGCCATTCCCCTCCTGCTTTCACCCTTGCTGCTGAGCTGCTGTTGGTCCCATTCCCCTTGGCTCTCCCTTGCATCAGAGCTTTGCCTGATGCTGAGCACACCTTGGGAGTCACTGTGTCAATTAGCACCAGTACAGGCCTGAAAAATGGCTTTGCTCTGCCAGATCCCTGTATTTTCCAGAACTGGCACTTCCCTGGGAAAGCTTTGGGACTTGCAGAGTAGCTCCACGCAGCCAAGAAAGAGCACATTTTAGACAACTGTCTTTGGACTGACTGTGGTTTTGGTCTGCAGAGGAAAACAGGAGTTGAGGTCTTGTGGTCCACACACTTCACAGAAATTACCTCTGTCTTCTATTAATATCTGTCTGTAGTTGTTGGATAAAAATATATTGCACTGTAACCGTCGTGTGATACCTTCAACCAAAGTCACAGGTGGATCTGGATATGATGAGAGACAAAAGACAAAATCAATCTGATGTTGGATTTTTTTTTTAAACTGGTGGAATTAAATTGTGTGTGCAATATGGATATAAAATATTTTGGAAGCTGGCTGGGAGGAACACAAAAATAAATGTAGATTAAAGATTTCATACCATCACATAAAATGTACAGTATCTGAATAGGAAAAACCAAGCACTGAAATGTTCATGGTCACAGATTTTAAGATACAGCAGCGACAACTTCAAATATTCAGAAATCATGAATCAGGCACTTCTAAAAGCTCTAAAGCTTATCTCAGTCTGACACTGAACAATTTCCATGGAGCAAATCACCCGTAATTGCCATTTTACAAGATTCACAAGAGCCTACAATTTTAAGATTGATTTGAAAATAATGAGATTCAGAAAGAAACACTCTCTCAATTTATCTTCTGGTTTGCAAGCCAAACCAGAATATTTCAGATTGGTGTTTTAAATTTGTTTTGTAACCCGGAGGACTAGAAACTTGTTCTTTTAAATAAAATGTGACATTCTTATGTAATCAGTTGCCCTGAGAGCAAGATCTTTAAGATAAGTGCCAAATGCTACTTTTGATGCCAAATGCCAAATGAAACTTTTGATAAGTTCCTAAGAATTGAAATCACTAAATAAAAGGACAAAAATGTAATGACAAGGTCATACTATAGGCCCTCTGGAAAAGAATTGAATGGTGTTAGGAACCCAAAGAGGCAACTTCATCTTGTAAAATGACAGTTATGAGTGCTTTCATCCCTATAAATTTTTCAAAGATCATGTTGAGACAAGCTTCAGAGAGGTTAAGTTAGTACCTTGAGATGTCCTTCTCTAAAAATATTCTTGGAAAAGTAGGTTCAAGTGACCAGCTACAGGAAGTCACAGACTTTCCAAGCCATTTGGGTGTTTAAGCTATGGATAAGCATCATCCTTTCACCCATACTGAGACTATCCTGCAGTACGAGCATATGAGCACTTCTGTTGTGCCATGTTCTACATCTTCAATAAGAATTGCACTGGTGTTGGCTGATGTTTTGTGTCACAAGTCTGATGGTTCTGTTGTGCTGTTATTCTTCCCAAGAAAAAGAACTTGAGGTGGCACAATAGCTGCAGAGGTTTTCAGAAACTTCTGCTGAAATCTGAGGAACTGGGTAAGCTGCTATGTGCTTTGGTGTCACTCACAACAGAGTGTTGACTATTTCAATTTGCACCAGACAGACTTATTCTTCCTCCTAATGTATTTTCCAGGCTTCTTGAGGTTTGGCATGGAAGTTACATTCAGGAAGATGTTACTGAGCGGAAAATATATTCTGGTCAGGTACCACTTTCTTTCCCAGTTAGTTCCATACATACTTAGCTGGTTTCATCATTGTAGTGTGCTGACAGCTCCTCACAGGAGTGAAGTCATTTGTCTGATCTGGTGCCTGGGCTGATTAATTGGTTCACTATGCAAAATGGCCCTACAGAGATCTGACTTTATTGTCTTGATTGAGAAAGAATAGGAGACTCATTTTGTCCCTGTTTCTGCAGCATTAGATTTCTGTAAATGCTATTTGTGGAGTTGGTAGAGAGATTCGGAATGGTTTTTGCATTATTCTTGCTGGAACTATTTCCCTGGACGTTTCATGTACCAGAATGAATCCGTGCAGCATACTGCTAGGGTCAGCAACTCTCTATTTGTCTACTTCACTGTCTCTCACATTATCCTCTCCCCTAGAATGGCAATAATTGATCACAGCCTAATGTCAGCACTGCCTCAATGAGGTTTTTGACACTTGGCCTGGGAGGGCAAATCCAATCCATCTCATACTGCATTTCTCTTTTCAGTCAGTTGAGGTTGGCACCTCAGAAGACCTATGAGGGGAAGATATTTCTCCCTGAAATAATATTTTCCCTTTTTATATTTATTTAATAGGACATTAGGCACCTCCAGAACAAATATCCAGTCCGTATAAAGGCACATATATATCTTATATATACGTTTATGTGTGTGTATATATATATATATGTATGTGTTTGTGTATATCTATGTGTATGTGTGTATATATATATACACATCTTTTTAGCACAGCTGTTTCATGAAGATCAGTAGCTAAGAGTGCTCTCCTGTCTATATACATAAGTGAATTGGAGCTTCAGATTCCCAGTAACGTGCTAGGAAGACATTTTTGTTCCAGGGCAAGGGTCTTCTGGCTACCATTTGCCAAGAAGGTTCTGGAGAGTTTGGGGAAGACCAAAGCCCTGCTGGTCTTCACTGGGTGAGCCATTATACAGAGCTGGTGAAGGAGGGATTGTCTGTGTGAGATGAGTTCAATGCACTCAGGATCAGCATCATTCAGGCTGAAAGAGACCTCAGGAAGTTTCTTGTCCAACCTCCTGCTCAAAGCAGGGCCAGCTTTGAAGTCAACCCCTTGCTGTGCTGTCCTCATGATGAAAGAGTTTTCCCTTTTATCTGGTCTGAACTTCTCTTATTAAGACTTGTACCTGCTGCCTCTTGTCCTCCTCACAGGCATGGCAAAAAACATGGATGTAATTATTTAGCTGAAAGATGGTTTTGAAATATATGCAGAGCATAAGGAGAACAGGTAAATGCAATCCCTCAAGAAGATATTCAGATATTCAGTGTTTCTACCACTGTTTGCATATTACTAATAATTGTTTTGTTGACTAAGGAATGATAAGGTGCTCTCTGCCAGGCTCAGACTAGGCTAAGGTGTGATCACTGAGCAAAAGAGGCATTTTCAAGAAATCTTAAGCTATTTGTCAAATACAGAAATGCACAAGTTAAACCTGACATTTTAGAAACTATCATGAGTCTTATTTGGAAGCAAAATCTGACAATGTGACTTTAAGAGTTGTAAAGAAGTGCTTTTCCTAAGCCCATAATTTTTTTCCTACTTGAATGAGGTGTAATAACTATAAAGATAATTATTCCTCGGAGGACCTGAGATCTAGCTCATTACCTTATCCTGTGGTCACTGAGCTACCAGTGAGCCCTCTCACCAATCTTGTCCTGGTGAGAGATGTACCTGCCTGGGTTGTGGTATTTCTCTGTCCCTCATGTGGCAGCCCTGCCCTTGCTGCTCCCTCAAATGATCAAAAATGCCAAAGCTTGACTTTTATGTGCAAACATAATATTTTTTTTTTAATCACCTATTTGCATGTAGTGAACCCAACCTGGCTGGTCCCATGCTGAGCAAATGACACGGCCAGTTGTCCTGACATAGGCTGGAGAAGGAGGACCATTTGTTTGGCAGTGTTTCCAGGGATGCTTGTGCTGTGCCAGTTCAGCTGCACTGGATAGACCCCACCATCACCACTGAAATCCAGCTTATGGTTCCCCCCCCAGAGTCCCCACACAGCCCATGGCAAGTGAACATTAGGAATCCTTGGGATGGCCAAAGGTGTTGCCTTCCCCAGCTGCCTGCCCAGGTCCAAGCACCAGCTGCTTGGTTTTGGGAGAGGCAGTGGAAGGAAATCAAGTGCTCCAGCAAGATGCAAATGTGCTTATCTACCATAGCTCTGAAATCCTGGGTACATGGTGGCAGCATGGAGTGTATGGTGATATGACAGACACTGCTTTGGCTCCTGGCTTGAAAAATCTGTCCCCTAACTATCGGGCAGGAAATCTTCAGTTGGATTTGGGGGGATTTGGACTGCATATTTGAAAGCAACTTTTTTGTCTAAAAATGGAGGCAGACCATCTGAGGACAAAATCTCCGTCAATAAAGGATTTTAGGAGTGGGTTTGATATCCAGCTATCCAAAATGCACTGGGTGATTTTTGTCCTGGCTTTGGATGAGGGTATGCATCCTTCTGACATGTTTTCTTTTGATTATTTGGTTATCATGAGGCTGTGCCTACTTCTCCTTTGACTAAAAAGGGAGCCAAGGAGACTCCAAACCTGGGTCCCCAGTTTGATGCCTGGAGTTAGATAGGATGAGCTTAGGATTTAGCTGCTCATCCTGAGCTCATTAGTTAGCAAGTGACTAAATCTGTCACTTGAATTATTTCTGACAGGAATGAGACAGATGGTGTCTGGCGATGCCCATTCATATTCAGCTTGTTTGAACTTTTCTGGCTGTACCTTTGGATGATCCAGTTCACCAGCCTGTTTTATGCATGCTGATCCTGCTCATCATGATGCTCACATGGACCCCCGGCTGTAATTATTCAGCTCTATTATGTGAGCATGTTGGAAGTGAGTGAAACCAGGGGAGGAAGAGGACATGATCAGCACCCTTACGTTCTGGCTTAACTTAAGTCTCCTTTAATACAATAGTTTTGCATTTGACCTCAAAGAGGGCAGAGAGAGACCACGTTTAAGACAAACTTCTCTTGCTCATATTCATGATGAAGTGGAACCTCTGGTGGCTATCTGTACCAAACCTACATAATTAATTTCTCTACTTCAGGGAAAGTCTCAGCCATTTACAGAGGACATTTTCACCATTCCCTTGTGACACAGCTATGACAGGAAGGTTCCTAGTATATACAGCAGAAAGCAACCCCAGCTCCTGACAATATCTGATTAATCTTTCAGAACACCATATTGATGCTACATGTAAAAGTATCATTGCTGTTTATCAAAATTCTGCAGCTTGCATAATCAAACTGCTGGAAGACTTTAGTAAATGAGGAAATTCATCTGATCCAGTAGGCAACCAACTTGGATGAGATTTCTTACAATAGGGAAGTTCTCAATTTTTGCTTCTTTGCATTCACCTAATTACCTGACTTTGTACACCTAACTAACTTCCAATGATGTCATCAGAGAAATCCATGATCTTTCCAAACAATTTTGTGGCAGGCAGAGATGAGCCCTCTGTAGGAAAGACATAACATGTTTTTTTATTGTTGTGTCCATTTTGCTGTATTTCTTTTCTTTCAAAAGAATCACAAGGGAAGAGAAACAAAATTGAAGGAAGGGCAGAAGGAATACCATGTACACCTGAGACAGCATTGTGTTACAGTGAATCCCAAAGAGATCAAGTGTAGATTAAATGTAGGTACAAATTCCCTCCACCTTTTCAGTTTCTCTTTACCTCTGATGGATTTAACCAGGACATACTCATTACCATATCCTTATTCCAGCCAGCCAGGAGTAGTTCTGTACTTGAAATTATGCTTTCTTACATGGCCAAGACATTTCAAGAATTTTTCCAAAGAACAAGCTCTACTTGGCACCTTCAAGGACATTTATAAATCCTGGTACTTGAATATAACAGTGGGAGTCAGGAGTTTTGGGGACTATTTCTGTCTCTAGCAATAATCACTATAGGTGGGACTCAACAAAGAGGCTCTGACCTTTTAAAGGATAAAATTAGACTCAAATATTCACCAAGGCTTCCTCTGCTGAGAGATGGAAGAGAAACACTTGTCATTTCACACCGAATAAAGACATTTAAGTAAGTAGAGTAGCTCACCTCCGAGTTAATATTGATTGTAGTAGTGACTCCTCACTGCAGTGATGCTCCATGTCAAATAGAGACAATAAGTTTTATTAGGTACAGTATAAGGGTAGCTATGATATTTTAGTTGCTAATATGTGTCCAGTGTCCTTAAATCCCTTGTAAGAAGTAAAACTGAATTTGTTGTCATTTTTATCTAACATCAGGAAAAGCTACAATCTCGAGTTTTCTCCAGTGAGATTTCCAGCAGAAAACCAAAACTGCTTTAGTACCTCTTCTGAGTCCAGTCATTATTTTCCCAGTATATGGGAGCAGGAGGACAGAGAGCTCTTGCAATTCACATACAACTGTGTGGGCTGTTCATATTCTCTTTTTTTGCTTCTCATACCAACTTGCCTTTTTACTCCCTTCATGCCTCTTAAGTCATGCTGAGTGATACTAATTCCTGGCAGAACTGGACTCTTTAAGTTAGATTTCTCTTGGGCTTGTATTAAACCTCCCTAGTCTTGGTGATGCTGAACATTTTGAGACAACAGTGCCTTCTACCTCCCTGCTGGCCAGCAGTAGGTAAACACAGCACCAGTCTGTAATCCTGTCCTTGCAGTTACCCACGATTAATCCCTTTCCATGCTAAGAATTGGCTATTTGTTCCTACTCTTTCCTCCTTATCTCTTCTCCAGTTTTTAATCCATGACAGGACTTTACCTTTCACCCCAGGATTGCCAAGTTTCTCAATAGCCTCTTGTGCAGGACTTTATCAAAAGCCTTTTGAGAGTCCTCCCTGCTCAGCAGTTTCTTTAACCCTTTCAAGGGGTTCAAGCTGAAAAGCAAGAGCCTGAGAGCAGGATGAATACTATTGTTCAGGGGAAGTTTGCTGGTTGGTACATCTGTCATCATTTTTGTGTTTTCTTGGCCAAATGTTTCCCAGTTGCTGGAGTGATGTGTGGTTTATACTAACCTGGTTTTCCTGGAGATGGTTTTGCTTCTTGCTGCTCCACCACATTTTGGGAGGGAGCAGGGACAGGCAGCTCAGCTCTGTATTTTAAAGCACAGATTTATTTTAGTCTCTAGATCTTTGTCTCATACTCCAGAGTGACTGCTCCAGACCCCAAATGTTGGAGGCAGACTTCCATGTAACCCATCATGCCAGTCATGTGTCCTGCCTCACAGGCACAATGCAGTTGTCTGAATGGGGGCCTGGTACCACTTGAGATGTCCAAAGGTATCTGGTTATGTGCCTTATGGTATGGCTGTGTAGGTGGGTACCACACAGGTGCTACAGGAGACCTGGGCCATGCCAGATGGACAGCTGGAGGTGGGCATGTGGAGTTGGCAGTAGACAGCCTCCAGTACTAGGTTGGGTAAGAGGCCTCCAGAAGTCCCTTTCAACTCCCATTTCCTTGCATGTGTTCTGATACAGCCTGAGCAACACTTGGCACTTAGTGGTGTTGTGTCTTCCCTCCAAACCCCAGTGCAGAGTTAGGGCAGTGAGCTCCTGGGTGCTGCAGGGCACCCACTGTTCAGCCTCAGTGGGTGGCTGAGCAGGGCTGGCACAAACCAGGCCCTTCCTTCTTCTGAGAGACTTCTGTTTGCAGTCACTTGCGTTTACAATTTTGCAAAATCATACCAAGCCCCCTCCCAAGCCCTGTTCTACCATGTTAGTTTGTCTTCTTAATTGTCACCATCTCAGTTCTCCTGACACTGATAATGTCCCATTTACCATTGTTGTAATTTCCTTGCTTCCACAGAAGCAGCTCTCCAGTGAAATGTCCCAAACCTAACACATGCAAAAATCTGATCAAGTTAGTGCCCTGTTTTCAGCAAGACCTGAACAGGCTCCCCTTCCTATGTGTTTGTCCTGCTGTGTTTGAGTCTCTTGACACTTCACCTTGCCAGATGTCTCTTAAAAAGTGCTAAAGATGCTCAATGCCTTCACTTCAAAGTAAGCTGGATAAATTCATCACTTCTCAGGGCATGTCTGACTGATATCACTGGCTTTAGCTCTCCTTTTTACCTGCCCTTTTGCCTGTATTAACTTCATCATGGCTGAACTTCTATTTTCACTTGATTTTATTATTCCCATAAAGCTAGCAGACAGAGAAGAGTACAGGCAGTAAGAGGATCTTGGTATGTCTCCTTCTTCATGGTGAGAACCATGACCATTTCCTTTTTTCCCCACAGCCTTGAGCCTCTGCTGGACTTGCATACTGCTTCCATGCTCCCGGGGCTCAGATATATGTACTCCAGTACTATTTATTCTGTAAATAAAACAAAGCAATAGTAAATTACTCCAGACAAGAGCTCTCTGGGTCCCTGGGGCAGGCAATGGGGATTTACCCATTGTTAGGGGTTTTTGGTTGGTTGTCTTGTTTGTTTGTATATTTATTTATTTGTTTGTTTATTATGTATTTTTATTTATATCTAACCTCCCCCCCCCCGAGCTGAAGTATATACATATATTAATTATATGCAAAGTATTTAGGACATAAACAAATACACAGTTTTGCTTTGTGTAACTTGGTCACCATGCAATGAATAGAGCAAGAGTTTCAGAGCAGGGACTGAAATCTCTGACTCTCACAAAGAATCCCAGAATTCCCAGAAGTAGTAAAAAATTTAAGGAGAAAGATAATAGCATATTTCAGCCACCACCTGTAATGCTGTAATCCTTAGGGGTATAAGACTCTGGAGGGATATGTTCTACATAGTGAAGATTCTGAAGAAATACCACTGCCAAGAAATCAATTCCCAGCTCCTAAACAAGTGGTTTGCAGTTTACAGAGAAACATCTTCAACCAGGGGTTGACAGCTACAACTCCTGAGGCAGCTGCATCATGAAAGCTTTAACCCTTCAGGCAGTGATCAGAAAACCAGCCAGTCCTTGGACATGTCTTGTTTAGTCATTTTGCCTTCTTAGGAGGAAAACATCAGAAAACCATTTCCTGGGTGAAAGCCCAGGGCTCTCTGAGGACCATGGTGTTACCCCAAAGCAGGAGTCAAAGTTCAGGAGTCAGAGTAACACTGATGTTTCGTAAATATCATTACAAGTTGACAAAACAACAAACCTGACAACAGCAGGTAATGCGATAGGACAGTTTTTTTGAAAATGAGGAGAGATGTTCAGATCAATGATGTCACTGTTCATTCCAGGTAGAGACCCTGAGGAAGGGCAAATTATTATCACCAGAGCACAGGGGCATGACCTCTGCAGCTTGACCTCCTCCTTTCTTCACCTTTTGCCAAGGTTTGACAGCTTTTCATTAAATTCTGGCATTTAGCTATATTAGTCGTACAGCTGCTTTGCCTTTCTGAAATACTGCTGCTGTCCAGGGGATACCCTCAATTTATTGCTTTTGCAAAATATTTGTATATTTGGTAGGACTTTTTACAGAAAGTTTTCAGACGGTTGTAAAACCAGGTTGTTTTGCTTATGTTCTGTTTTAATTCTTCTAGCAGTATCAAAAGGGTTAATCTAAAGAAGAAAATTTCAAAGACCAGAAATTCAATCACATTTCCCACCTTCTTGCAGCCAAAAATATTGACCCACAAGGTACAATACTTGGTGTCACACAGTATTACCCTGGCCAGGGAAGGATTAGGAAAAAAGTAGGTAAGATTTGCTGGAAAGGGAGAGGTTTTATACACAATGGGGAAACGGAAGATCATTTCCTTAAATGTCAGCAGAGTGAATAATTGCATAAAATGGAATTTTAAAAATTCCTTTCTGCACCTGAAAAAATAGAATACTGCTGTGGGATTCCTGCAGGAAGCATATGACTTAGACTTAAATCTGAGTAAATCAGATTTCACTCAGCTCAGCTTGAGAGCATCCAAAGAAAAAATGAGCTGCTTTTCAGTTCCATAAGAACACAGCTTTTCCTCTATTTAATTTTGGGACTAACAAGAGGGGAAGATTGTTATAAGTCAGAAGTAAATTGCTTTAGTATGAAATAATTTTTATTAAACTCACTGATCTCAACTGTTTTAATTCATCATTCTTAAGTGCATTACAGAGAAACTTTATCCAACCTTGACTGTCTGGTGTCTCACGGATTATATACCAAGCTCATTTTAAATCACAGATTTAACACATCATGTGTTAGCTTTCAGCACCTGATAAATGTTATGGGTTTCCTAATGCTCTTGCAGAATTAAAACCACCAGACATTCGGCTCTCCAACTGTTGTTTGACTATGTGGCATTAAAGGCTCAATATTTTATTAACAGAAGGAAAACAGCCCTTAAATTAAAATAAAATAGTCCACCCAATAGTCCAACTGCATAATGATCAACCTCAGATTCAATTTGTCTCTTAGATGTCTCCAGAATATACAAATTGGATAGTTTTAACAATTAAAAATGTTTTCAAGTAACATGCCAAAGATGGATGAGATTCAATAACCTGTAGTCCCACGGGCTACAATATAAGGATGTGTTTTTAAAAGGAAAATAATAAAGGCAGAACTGTTTCAAAAGCTGGAACAGTAAAATGCTGCAGTCTGCTAAGAGCAGGCAGCATTATTTGGGGCACTTTTCACAGCAAGACTGAACCAAACTTTCAGATACAAATGCTGAAATTGAGTGGAAATATCCTCAGAATTGCAGACACGGTGGTTGGAAGGGATCTCTGGAGGCCTCTTGCCCAGTCTCCCGCTCAAAGCCAGACCCCTGCCAGCTCTAGATTAGGGCAGATATGGCTTTGCTTGCCCAAACCTCCTGAAGACAAAGACTTTTTGAAAACCTCCAAAGGCTGAGACTAAGCAGCCTCTGTACAACCTGTTCCAGTGCTGTGCTGTGCTCCTGATGAAATGAGTTTTTCCTGCTACCCCTCCCAGGCTCCAGAGTGTTGCGCTCACTTACACTGCCCTGTGCTCCTGTGAAGAGTCTGGCTACATAATTTTTATTATTGTCTGACAAGGAGTTTTAGGCAACCATTTGATTTCTCCCTTAGCTCCCTTTTGCCAGGCTAAACAAGCCCAGCTACCTCAGCCTTCCTCTCTAGAAGTGCAGGAGGTCCCTGACCACATTAGTAAAATGTATTATGAAGTTAGGTGTCGTGTTCCCACATCAAATTCAGCAGACAAATGTCTTTTTTAATGTATAGTCAGAAATAGATGCCCCACAGTCCTTTGGAGACCTGCCCAGCGATAGAAACTTCTGTCTGGCTGAAATAAAGAGCACAGCTTTTTTGGCAGAGGAGGGATGAAACTGGTTGATGGAGAAGGAGAAGGGGAGGGGTTAGTCAGGGCCATCATCTCTGGGGAAATTGCCTCCTGCTGCAACTTTCATTCCTCTGAAAGCATCTCAGCCCAATTAGCTTGTAATTTAATCTCCTATGTTTCTTCTCAGGGTCAATATGTTTGCTGTGGGTTTTATGTGCACATATGTGGTTTGTAGTCAGAAGGATGTCAGCTCTCTGTGTCTGAGGACTAAGGGAGCTGGCTGAATGTTAGGCTGGTGTGAGCAAGCACCCACTGCACAATAAATGCATCCCCTTGTTTTCCCAGGTCCCCTCTTTCATTACCTGCTCTTTCCCTGTCCCTCAAGAATTTTTTCTCATTTCTTAATTTTCTTTTTCTGGCTTTCTACTCTTCTTTTAATATCAAACAATTCTTTCATTCCTTGGTTTCTTTGCCCATCCTCTCTTCTCCCTGCTCTTTACAGCCATGTGTCAGCCTCATTGCCCACCTTTGAGACAAACTTGTGAAGCCCTGCAGCTCACATCTCAACCGCATTCATAGCCTAAAGGGAAAGCTGCCACTTGATGCAGTGGGTCTGTTAAACTGAGGTGGATTTGTAAGGGATATATATTAGAGCAAATGACAGAAAGCACTTGCTACATGTTCACAAAACGTCAGCAACAACCTCTCTGGGTTTCTGGGGACATGCTCTCTGTCTCCACTGTGATGGTATTTGTAGACTGTAGCACATTTGTCCATAATTTACAGATGTCAGGCAGCCCAACTGGGACAGCTGCTCTAACTGGGTAAGCAGATGTCCAGAAATCCTGACATATCCACTGCGCACGGGAACATCTGTGCTGCAGTGTCAGAGCAGGAGGATGGAGGTTCCCAGGAAGCCACAGGGGATCCTTGGTCAAGGCAGCAGCATCAGCTGCTGCTTGACCCTGGCAGGGAGGGTCTGGAGGGCATGTCCCTGAGCTTCTGCAGGCTTTTGCAGCCATAACGAGCAGTCTCAGGGAAAAATCAGGGACTGAGGAGATTTCTGCTTGTGTCGGAGGCTTGCTATGTTGCTGTGGACAACGCAGCATTTTTGATGCCTGGATTTGCCAGCTTCATCACAAAGGTTGTGTTCCCTTTCTGTTTTCCCATTCAGATCATCAGCAGTGATGCTGAGGATTTCTTGGTGTCCCTTAAGCCTGGTGAAGACCTGATCTTCAATTGCATGTCCCCGGAGCCCCAAGGAAAGCCTCTAGAACAGTCTGGAAGTATGTGACATTCCTCATTTTGGGGGACTAAAAATGAACAGGTTTCTTCATGAAAACCTGAGGCCTTTTTAACCCCTGTGGAAGAAGGGAGGTGCCCTAAACCCAAGTTTTACCAAGTCCCACATAAGTGACACTGGAATAGGGGGGACAACCCCTGGGGTTGCTGTCAGAGATGGCACTGCCTCTTCCTTCAGTGGTGTCACAGCAGCAGCAGCCCCTGTACAGCAGGACCCTCACTGCCCTCTCAGTCCCTGGTGAAGGACAGGGACTCCATTTCTAAAGCAACAAGGCTAGGTTCTGGAGAGCAAGGACTCCTCAGCCCCATCCTGCAGTTCTTTCAGTAAACATGATGCTTTCAGGCATGAGGAGGATTAAGGTATAAAAATCCCCAGAAGAGGCATGGCATTGATGGTGCTATTCTCACCACCAGATTATCTTTTTCCATAGAGAACCAGGCAGCCAGGAATAACACTTCACTGTACAGCTGACAACAGAGAGAGCAACCACACCCCCCCTAACTTCTGAAATAGCATCCAGAAGCCTTGATCATTGCAATGACCATCACTGGAGAACGTGGGTGACAGACCATGGCAGAGGCTAGAGGACACTGTTTCAGCCTCACCAAGTGTCATCAGACCCCACGTATCTCATGTTGTTAAAAGGCCACAGACCCCGTGCATTACAAGGTACAAGCTCTGGGTTAGACACATGTCCAGCACAGAGAGACTGTGATCTGGTCATCTGATGCCAAACCCTCTGCCATGATCTCATTGCTGCATCTGTCATCACCATCCACCAGGGAAACCCCTCCCTGGTAAATGTCTCCACTTCCACCAGGGAGACAGTGCTGCTCCCACCACCCTGGCCAAACGTGGGGAAATCCAGCCCCTCCATGGAGATGCGTTTCCATGTTTGGTCTTCTGTAGCAGTAGAAGAGAAAATGTCTCTGTAGAGGAGCACAAAAGTGGGTCTGTGTGGCTTTCCTCATGTTGAGGAGCTCCGTAGCAGCTTCTACATCAGGGAGCACAAAACCAAATGGCATGTCCAGTTGGAGATAAGCATGGTCCTGTTGGTTACCTGGGCCTCACAGCCTGGCAGGACGATCTGCACCTGACATGGGGTCCAAAGTGTGTCCCAACTAAAATTCCCTTTTAACTGGAAAGGTTGTGTCTGTTATACATACAGATACAGCTATTTTTATTGTAGATAAAAAGTTATATCAAACTTTGCCAATGTGGAAAAAGCTTTTGTCCTGCTCAGAGCATGAAAAGTATTAATTTGCCCAAAATTTTTTCTCTTATTTTTATATTCTGCATTTTTTTTAGTCTCTCAGACTCCTGGAAAGGGAGCAGTTGCCTCACATTGCATGCCCCGGGTTTTGTGATAGCCTCTTCTGCAGCACCCTCAGGCTCCTTAGAGGAAAAGCATCATATAAGGGAAACCACCTCGACTGGGGCTTTCAGAAAGATAGATATGCTGAAATTAAAGGCCACTCTTGACAATGTTATATTAATAAACAACCCCTTCTCTTGCTAATCCCTGGGAAGATCTTCCTCCTAGATGGGAATGCAGCTCTTCATGTCGCAAGCAGAACATCCGAAATTAGCAGAGGGGTTTGAAGTCTTTGCCAGCAGTGCTCAAACAGCATTACCTCCTGGCAAGGTGCCCAGTCCCTCTCTGTCTCTGCTCAGGAGCCACAGCTGGTGGTGGCTGTTAACCCCTGAGGCCACCATCTGACCCTCATCCAGCACAATGTGTAATGGGGAGCTTTGCAGATGTCCTTGGTCAAAGCCATTCCTGCCCACCAAGATCCAGGGAAAAGCACACACAGGGTGGAGGCTGTGAGGAAGAACCAATGGCTACTGATGTGCTGGAAAAGAGCCAACAGAAATGTTGGGTGCCATGTGGCCCCACAAGGGCTGCATGTTCCTGATGCAGTGGGAGAAACCCCAGTGAAGAAGCAGGCTCTGCTCTGTTACAGGTTTTACAGATGCAGTGCATGCAAATTGTCCAGGGAATTTATTATAACCAAGGAGTTTAGCATCTGGGAGGAACATAAAAGTGCTGCCTGGATCCCAGCTCCACTTGGCTTTTTTCCTAAGGGTGATGACTCCCTGCAAGCAACAGGCCTTGAGCAGTTGAATTTGCCCCCGAAGGTGACCAGAGATGGAAGGAGCAGCTGGAATGTCTTTGTTTCTCCCCTTACAGGGATCTGGTTGGGATTGTTGTTCTCTGGCTGCCTCAGCTAGATCACCATGCCTGTCCATCCCAAGGGACTTCTCTGGGGCTCAGCAGGAATCAAAACCTGACCACTATATGCAACCTGCCATCCTTCTTTACTCTCTCTTCTCTGTTTGATAATGCTAAACATTACCTTGTCCCAGGAACTGACTGCATCTCACACTTGACTTCACATCTCAGGCCCTGGAGAAGCTCTGCGTGTCTCAAAGCTCATCAGAAACTCATGATGCTTTTGGATGCCTGATGATAAAATGAGTGCCTCTGTCTCATTCCCTGACCAGATTACTTACACAGGTCAAATCCTCTTTCCTCCAGACATGTTTTTCAGAAATCAACTTACAAGTGCCACTGCCTCCAAATTCTTCTGTGCCACCACTTCCACGACCCTTGGTGCCTTCTTCTGATTTCTCCTCATTCCTCTGCCATAGGCAGAGCAGGCTGATGGAGGTGCTGGCCCAAGGCTGACACACACACTGAGCACCACTCCTGGCTCTCCATTTTCCATGCTCATCTCAGTGACAGGTTGCTGTGGCGTGGGTGGGCTGGGAGACAGCAGCACAGACAGAAGACCCAGACAACCCCTTCGGGAGCACAGCAGTAGGGTGAGAAGTAAGGAGATTCCTGGAGAGCATCAGAGCTGCAGGGGAACTGCAACCACAACTGGGAAACACAAGTGAACTTGTATAAATCACTCCACATGCCACATTTATTCCTCCAGTGCTTGTAGAAATGGCAGAGACCAGATACAGCTTGGAGTTTACTGGATTGCTGCTGGGCTAATGAGATTCATAGGAAAATTAAAAATTTATCAGATGAGCTAAAAACAATGTGTTCTGCTGGAAAATTTGGCTTCAACTAGTTTTGCAACTCAGAAAAGTGTTTTTTTTTTAACCACGTTTGACATCACTGAGCACATATTGTTTTGCAACCGGAGCAGGGTGACGGGCAATTGCTGTGTGCTTGAAATGGAAGTGAAATATTTCAGTGGCACTCACTGGAATCTGTCTTTCACATTTACAGCTTGAAGAATGCTTCTGTGATTGTGGCTTTTCATTGCAATTTGTGACAGATTTGTTATTTTTTTTCTTTGATACCCTAACAAGTCTCCCAGGGAAAGAAAACCACGCTCTGCCCAGCTCTGGCCACATGCACTTTGGGGCCAGACATTGTTTTGCAGGGAATCTGCAGTGTGTACTCTTAAAACAAGGGCTACTCTAAGCCCAGTTGTGCAACTGGCTGTATAATCCAAACAGTGGTATTAACAGTCAAAAAGTCAAAGCAACTGTAGCTGCTCAGGGTCCCCTGTAGTGACAGTCTGGATGGAGGTGTCCCCACAAGGCATTTCCTACCTCTACCAAAATCTGGGTCTGCTTCTGGTTTTGCAAAGCAGAGCCAGCGTGGGCCCAGTTCTGCTGCCCATGCAGAGGTATCGAGCACCAGCTGGGGTGCCCTGTGGGTGCTGTGCTCTCTGTATGGGGCTCATGGCTGTGATAGGGAGCCCTGGGATAGATTCCTGCCTGTGCAGAGCAGCTGGACACCAGGCAGGCTGTGAAATGGCATCACCCCACTCTGTACAGGCAACAACACAACAATGTCCTCATCTGATTCAAGAGAATACCCTTCTCTACCTGAATATTACTGAGGGAGCAATATTATGGGTGTGTTTATAACCCTTCCTACAGAGCTTCTCCCCACTGTGAAGAGCAATGTGAAACCACCCACTAGACCCAACCTGACCTTAAGCAACTCCATTAAACCAGGCAGTTTAAGACCTCTAAATTCAGCCCCAAATTCCTGCAGGGCCCCAGCACTTGTCACCCAGCCTTGAAGCCCTGGCAGGAAGTTTTGGTGGCTGACGGTTTGCTCTCTGCCACACAGCAAGCCAAGGCTGGCTCAGGAGGAGAGGCAGAGGTTTGCAAAGTGCCTTGGGGTGAGAAGTCCTGGAGCAGCTCCTGCAATGGCTGTACAGTCCCCAGGATGAAAAGGCAAAAGCCCCTGCAGGAAGCTTTAGGACCTGTACCCAGCATGATTTTTATAAGGAATGACACCAGGGTTTTACATCAGGGACTGTCAAAACTTCTGGGTGTTGCTGAGCATCAGGGCTGGGTGCAAAAGAGCCAGGGTGCTGGGTCCTTGGAACAGGTCTTTTCCTGTGGGACCAGATGACATTTTAAAATTAAGGCACCACCTCTCATTTGTCTCTCAGTTTGGTAACTTGCCTGGAGTAATTTCTTGTTTGATCTGCTGGAAGGGAGTAGGGAATCAGGACTGCTCTGTTTAGTCTTACTCATCTGGCATCTGACTATCACACTTCTGTCCTGGCCAGACCAGCTGTTCCCCACAATCAGTCCCACTGAGATAGCAAAGCCAGCTCAATGTGCTGGTCCTAGTATGTCCCTCCAGCCTACAAACAACCTTATATCTTCCACAAGTCACCAAGAGAGGCCCCTTTGCAGGATGTGGACCCTTCTCTGGGGCCTCTGAGACAGAGGATTACAGAAAGACGAAGAGAAGTTTACAAAACTTTTCCTCAGTACTGGGGACCCAAGGAGGCTTCAATACAGACTCAGTCATAGGGAAACCAAACCTCACCATGATATGGATGTGCTGTCTGGGTGCTGCCTTGCCTTGCTTTCCCCCTTTCCCAGAAGTTGTAGGAAGTCTGACCTGGGTGGTCTCCTGTGATGGCACTGAAAAACTCTCACAGAGAGGAAAGGAATCCTGTGAGGAAAACCCAAGGAAAGAGGTTGGACCTGATGACCTTAAAGCTCTTTCCTAACCAAAATGGTTCTACGATTCTATGAAGATTTCCACCTTCTTCCTGCACCTATGTAACTTTTTTTCTGCAGAAGGACAGTATTCAGGCAAGACTGTTAAAAGCCCACAGTGTCTCAGAGACCTGCTGTAGCACAGAAGGGTCCAGGTGAGGGTGCACAGAGCATGGGCTGGGTGTCCCCCCAGGCTGCCTTGCTCCAGGGCCATTGCATGGACTTTTGCACTGAGCAAAGAGAAAGCAAGAACCTTGCAGATTCTGCTCCGCTTCCTACCCTGCCCACAGCCTAAGAAGAAGACAAAACCAAAAGGCAGCTCAGAGCCAAAGGTACAGGTTGTGCCTTCCCCCAGGAAACCTCCTGGAGAAGTCAGGCAGTGGCAGTACCTGAGGCAGAAATGCACTGCAAACCACCATGGCTGCAACAAAGAGATGGACCTCTGGGTTTCAGCTAACCCTCATCTAGAAAATTCCTGCAGAAGGGGCTGGTTTATCTTTCCCAAGGTGTTGCAACCGCAAGCAGCACCAACAAAGGCCACGCAATGTATGTAGCTGCATCTGCTTTGGTGATTTTGCCAGGACAACTGAAGTGATGAGGAGAGGGAGCTTTTTTCTCAGTCTTAACCTAGGCAAGCCTTATGCTCTAAATTAAGACCAAATGTTTGGAAAAAAAGTTTGTGGCTAAATTTGAAGGACTCAGCCTTGTTTAGTCTACAAAAGTAGGTTAAAAAGCCATGTCTTCCAACACATCAAAGGTTTCTGTAAGCAGGAGGTGATCAGTTGTTGTCCCTCAGCTCCTGGCAAGAGGGCAAGAGGTAAATGGAGTAATATCCAGAAAAAGGGACTCTGGTTAGAAATGAGGAGTAACTAAAAGGATATTGAAACACGAGGCAATAAAACCGGAGATTAAGTTACAGAAAAAAGCTGCAGATTCCCCACCTCCTAAGGTTTATAATGATAGAAGAGACCTACTTTGACCAAGAACAATTTGGGAATCCTTGTTCCTTACTTGGTGAAGGAAATCTGGATAAATTCTGACCCCATTTCAATCAGAGATTCTGTTTTAGAGGCTGAACATGAGCAAAAATAAAAGATACTTTGAGAAATCATTGCCCACAAAAACAAGCTACTCTACAAAATCTGGCATACCAACATTTTATGCTCTGCTTACTTCCCATCTCCTATACTGCAGTTACAGGCATTGGTCAGTCTCTCATTCTGCCTTTCTGTCCTCTACCCTTTCCCAAGCCCTGGCCAGGGGCTGCTACATGATATTTTGTAGGTATTTTTAGCACGTGCATCACTATGGCATCTCCTCTTGCCTAACAAAGCTGAAGTCATGACCTGGTCCTGCTGTGATATGAACTTGTGGTTCCCAAGAGCCAGAGCATGAGCCGCTGAGCTGTGTCTTCCAGATTACAAAGTTAACTGAAACTTCAGCCCAGACTGATTTATTGATGCTGCCTGAAGTCTGCAGAGGCAGTGGTGACCTGGTGTTGGTGAGCAAGGACCAGCTGATCTCCCAAGGTGCTCCTGCTTGAAACAGGTGGATGAAATCCCTCCTCACCCCAGCAAAATAGAGGTCAGTGCTGAGCCTGTGTTCGAGTCACATCCAGTGACCTCCTGGTAGCCAAGTGCTGAACCAGCTGAAAAGGTCAGTAGCATATCAGCCAGAACAGCTGGATCTAATACAAAATTACTCAAGATGAGACATAGCTGGCATTGCAGGAATAACAGATGTAGCCTGGGTTGGTTGTAGCAGCCTGTTGATGTGCTGAAGCAACTGAAAAGAGACTCATGTAACCACAGCATATCACTCTCTTCCTGTCCACTGAAACTGAGATGCCCCACAGATGTTATGCACAGATTTTCTGGCCACCAGGTTTCTGCACATGGCAGACACAAGGCAGATCTAACACCAAAATGGGATCTTAGGACAGGACATTTGCAATGAGAGATGTGCAGGTGGAGCAGATTGCAAGCTTAACGAATATAACCTGCAGTTTCAATTTGTGTTAGGACTCAGCAGTCTTCAGTCCCAGGCCCAGCAACATCACTGCTGACACCAGGCATGCAAAAATCCCAGATTTGCCATTTCACTTGCTCTGCTGTTGTTGAAGAGATGCTGTTTGTTTTGAACAACAAAACAAAAACAACACAAAAAAGCCCAAACAATAAATAATTAAAAAAAAAATAAAAAAAAAAATCCACAACTAAAACCCAACCCAACAGCTCTGTAGCTCAGAGCATCTTTTATTGTTCAAGTTCAAGGAGGCAGATGGGGGCAAGGTGCAGAAAGGGGGCTTGCAGGAGGGGGCTGTGAAGGCAATAATTCTTCCTGTGAGAGCTGCGATGCTGCAGAGGCAGCACCTCACTCCCAGAGCTGTAAAAGGGATTAACTTAACAAATTTGCAAAGAAAAGAAGGCTAAAATAGAAGTCTAAAATAAGAATCAGAATCCCTCCGGTAAATTGCTGAGTTCGCTCCCTGCTGTGGAGAGCCAGTTGTGTCAGGGGAGTGAGCTATTTTCTGGAGATATTCTGGAAATAGCACAGGGTAGTCAGGGAGCAGCAGGTGAACATCAGCACGGGAACTTGTGGTCCCCCAAAAGCTTTCCTGCTAGGTTGGGCACCCCAGGAAATGCTGGGGGGATGCAGCAGGAACCGGGCAGGTGTGGGAAGGGATGGGGAAGGCCGCGTGCTCAGTGCTGCTGCTTCAAGGCAGCTTTCTGCTCTCAGCACCCTGTTTGGCAAAACCACCCTGTTTCTGGGCAAGGTACTGAGCTGAGAGCCTCATTGTGCTGCTCAGGAGGCACAGATGAGTGTAGGGGAGTGCTGGTCTTAAAGTGTGGGGCTCCCTGCAGCCCACAACTATGGGCACTGTCCCTGCCACCCCAGCCCCGCGGTGCTCTGGCAGTGAGGAGCAGCCTCATCTGCTGAAGCAGTCACTGCCAGGCCCAACCTGCTGCTGCTAGTGCAGAAAATTAATTTTCAAGCTGTCGGCAGCATTTCCCCCCGGGGGGCACCGGCAGGTGGATGAGAGGGTGCAGGAAGGAGGTTTTTTCTTACCAGGTTTCAATCCTCACTTGGACGTGCTGAAATTAGACGCTAAGCCTTGAACTCAAATCCTCTGATCTTCCCTTTTGCAATCAGCACTGCTTTTGGCTTTTCTCCTTAAAAAACCTCTTTGTCAAAGCCACACAAGATACCTCCTTGGGAGGTTGGCTCTAAAACATTTGTCCTGAGTTTTGAGCTGACCCTGTCTCTTGCAGAGGGCATGATGAGAGGGTGATGGACACAGGCTGCCAGAGATGCAGGAAACTGGGGCTAAGAAAATATGCTAAGGTAAAAGAGCTTTCCATGTGGTGAAAAGGGGTCACCAAAAAAAAAAAAACCCAAAACATGCACATCAGACCTAATTCCCTGGTCATCTTTAAACCTGGGAAATAAAATAAAATAATAATAAAATAAAATTAAAATTAAAAAAATTTTAAAAAATAATAAAAAAAATAATTAAAAAAGGAGTTTATTTTGCTATGTTTCCCCTTCACTCCCAGGAGCAGCAGACTGGCACACAGAGCACTACCTTGTAAATGAGTAACCATTTCTTATGGAGGTATTTACAATAGAGGCACATGAAGTGCTGGCTGTTAGAAGGGTTTTGGTAAGATCACGTGAGGCTGCTGAGTTCAAGCCTTGTGCCTTCTGCATTAGGACACCAAAAGGGAGGATGGAGTAGGAAAGCCTCTGTGTGTCTCAAAGAGAGAGGGAGGGAGGGAAGGAGGAGAGGAGGGGGGTGCAGGGTTTGTGTACAGTGGTGTTTTCTGCAGGCTGTAGGTTATGAGCAGTGCTTATCCTGGTGATGCACAAGTGATGCACCTGGTGATAGCTTAAGTAGTTGTTAAGCCAGACCTTTTTTTGGCCCTTTAGCATGCTTTAAACTGAGCATTCCTGAGAGTTGGTTCCTCATTGTAACAAAGTGTATAGTTAGGTTTAGGAAATGAAAACCCTGTGTGTCTCACCTGCAGTTAAGCTCCATTTTGCAAAGCCCAGTGGGGGCTGTAAGCAGCCAAGCTGAGCCCCTGACAAGACTCAGACCCACATCAGGACCATGTGGGTGTATCTGCATTCCCAAGGACCTGTGGCTACCAGCACCCTCCTCTGCAAGCTGCAAGCTCTGGGTCCCAAAAGTCAGAGGGAGCACAGGAAAGACAGCTCAGCACTGCCACAGGATGAGCCATGTGTCCCCCTCTCTGAGAGCTGCACACCCTGCAGCCTCTGCCAGCCTTATGCTCGAGGCACTGCAGAGAGGATTTCTTCCATATCTCTTCGGGTTTGCTCACTTTGTATATGACCTTTTGTTCACCCAGGTGCAGTGGTGAGGAGAAGAGGCTCCAGGCGAGGTCCCAGTCCCCGGGGTGGCACTGAAACTGCAGTGCAGTACTGGGGAGGACCACTGGAGGTCTGTGTGCGTTTGCTTTCTCCTGTTCGCCGTGCGGGGCTGTACAGTGCAGGATAAATCCTGCTCGCCCTCCCCGGGTCCCGGCAGAATGCTGCACCCACCTTCCCAGCCAGGCGCAGACCCCACAGGGCGGCTCCGCTCCCACCTGAGCATCCCAGGGCAGCCCCGGCCAGGCGGAAAATCCAACTGCAAAACAGGAAAATCAAGAAGATGGCTCATCTGGCTCCTCTCCACCCACGAGGCACTTTTTGCAGCTGAAACCTCACCAGCGGCAGATCCCTGATGTCTGTTTCCCGAGGAGCTGTTTGCAGCTCTTTCAGCTTTGGAGTGAATTCATCCTCAGCCCAGCACAAAGCTATTGATCTTCGGGACATGGAAACCTCCTCCCTTTCCCTGGCTGGGCTCAGGGCTCAGGGACAGTACAATGATGGGGTTCTTACCATAAGGCAATTTTTCCAGGGCTGCAGGTTCCTGCTTTCCTGCTTTCTACAGACTTTGCTGTCATCCAGCTCCTGCAGCTCTGATCCTGCAGCTCTTGCCTCTCTTCCCGTTGCTGCTTCCCTATCCCCTGCAGCATCAGTTGAGCTTTGTTTTTGACCAAGTTCAAACACACTTGTGAGCCACAGGATAATGGTGTGAGTGTGTTTGCACAGCAGTTTTCATTCTGGTAGGGTGCTCACCTGCTTTCCCAGCTCAACAAACAGCCCCTGTCTGACAGGGAGCTTCAGTGCCAGCACCAAGGATGCTGGATCTCAGCAGTGGCTCAAGAGTGGCTGACACTGGCTCTGTTTCAGCTCAACTTTATCCAGCCATGACTACAGGATAGCTCCTTTTCTGCCCTGGCCTCTGTAGGGTGCCAGTATGTGCTTATCACTCTGGGCTGGCATGCCTTGGGGTCACACTATGCATTACCTGAATTTGCCCAATAGAATTAGTATAAAAACCTCGCTGTTGTGAAAATGCCACTGGATCTTTTAAATTTCACAGATTGTTAGGACTTATATTTTAAATGAGATATGGTACCCCAAAATCAGAGCATCACCCTCTAATATGTGCTGGTCCTGGTCACAGGGGAACATCAAACCTCTCCTCTCGATCGGTAGTGCCTGCTCCATGTAGATGGGAAATTTTCCTGGACCAGGACCTGTGTCTCACGGAGCTTCCAGATCAACAGGTAAGTGGTGGTGTTCCAGTCACACACACTTTATTGAAAACAGTTCTTTAAAAATACAGGATTTGGTTGTGTCTCTCTCCACCCAGCACCCCGCTTTACAGATTTCATGATATTCAATATTTTCCCCAACAACTCAATGTAGAAAAAAGACTTTGGAGAGTGAAATGGCTTCCTCGGCTCCAAACAGAAGAAAAACTCAAAGAATCGATTGCTTCTGCTGCCATCACCCTTTCCTACCAGACCCACACTCAGATCCCAAGATTTCCTCTTGGATGTTTTAGGACTTCTTTGGGACATATTCCTGTGGCTTTCCTTACCTATAACTGCATTTTCTACACTGTTGTGCTCTGGATGGGAGTTCCAGGTGGTGGATCTCACTATGAAGGGCAAGCAGAAAGCAGAGCTAAACCAAGCAATGACCATTGGAGCCTCACTTTCTGCTTTTCAAAGGACAAGCAAAACCTCAAGACGGCTTTTCATTAACTGAGCTTTGGAAACCTCACCTTACAAATCCACACAACATCCCCCAAGTTGTTGGGGAAATCCCCTTTTGTGGTTTCTCTTTGGTTTCTTAAAATGGGACTTTGTGGGAGAGAGTTGGTTCCAGACACTAGAACTTCAAGGAAAATATTGAATATCATGAAATCTGTAAAGCTTTCATCTCAGGTTGGGCAAAAGATAACTGAAAAATTCAGCTGGGCTGTGGTGGGCTGTGTGCTCTGGAGGGAGGAAAAAAAGGTGGCAGCAAAGGCACCCTGAGAGCTGGGAGGGACCAGAGATATGGTGATGTTTTCTTATTGTATGGGCATAAAAGGCTGAGCTGGGGGAAGGAAGTGCAAAGATGGTGTAGAGTAAATGATGGCTGACTCCAGGAAGGGAGGAACTGTTGCTTTTTTTTTTTTTTCCAGAAGTGTTGCAGCTGGGAAGAGCAGGGAGATGTTAAATGATGGGCTTTTAAAAGTGGCAGTGCGAGAAAAAACAGATGGCTTTCATGCAAATATAAACTCCACTGTTCTTGGCTTATGAAGGAGAAATGCCCTGCACTTGCTGTGTGTTTCCAGCAATACTGGAGCAGCACAGAGGGAAAACTAAAGCAGGTGGGCTTCACAGTGAACTCTGGGCTAAAGCTGCTCTAGCCCTGTCTACCCTAGGAAAAGGAGGACTCTTCCTTCTCCAGTCTTCATCTGACTCAGAAATAACAATGTTGTGTGCTTACATCCTGCTCCAGCAGGACTGTCCTGTCCCAGCTGTGAACTTTGGGGGGTGAAACCATTCAGGAACAGATGTCCAGTGCACTCTTTGTAGGGAGTGCACCTGAGCTCCCAGCTACCCAAAACAGCCTTTGCAGACCCCAGCTGATGGTGCCCAACACCCCTCGACATGCCCATGCCAGTCCCAAGGAGCTGGGTCTAATGGCATCTGGGTCTAGCAGGGAAGAAAAGCAGGTGTCAGACATCTGGGGGATTTTAAAGGCTTGAGACCCCCCCAGATAGTGAAGTGGAGTCATGCTGCTGCCCCTCTCTACCAACAGTTCCTTCTCCAGGAGGAGCCCAGGTCTCCATGGCACCCAGAGTGAACATCCCCTCACCCCTGTGCAGAGGGAAGGGGATCCAGGACCCTGGAGCATCAGGGCCGGAGGCATCACTGAGCAGGAAAACTGGAAATACCTGAAAATTTGCCTCAGCCTTTTGCTGAAAGGCATTATGCAAGGAAAGGAAAATCCCAGCCTGGATCAAGTGCTGGAAAAAACGGTGTAAAATCAGCTCTGACATTAGCCCAACCTATATAGGGCATGATATAGATTGCCTCCCTCAAGGCAACACACACATTGCTGCTGAGTTCAGGGCACTCACTGGCCCTTGGAAGCAGCTACAGGGCAGCCTTGCATGCCAAGCCATAAATGTCACTTTCCTTTGCTCAGCAGCAGGACCAACTCCCAAATGTAGCCCAAAAAAAACCCCAAAACAAAACAAAAACACAAACAAAAAAACCCAAAACCAAACCAAACCAAAAAAACAATAACCTTTTTAACATCTTTTTCTTCCTTATCATTGCAGACCTCATCTTGGGCAGGAACATTTATTAGTGGAATCTCCAGGTTTTTCCACTTGTGGTTGGTTTGACATCTGGTTTCCCACACCTTGCTACAGAATATCCTCATCTCTTCTCTGCTGAAATTTTCTGCCTCTTTTCCTCATTTAACCTCTCCTGGGTCCTTTTCACATTCCTTCACCCATTGCTTACTGTCAGGCTCTAGAGGGGTAAATAAATGCTGCTCATCCAAGACTTGTTAGCCTCTTTTAGAAGATCATAAGGCTACAGCTGCACCTTGGCAATTCTTAGTTAAAATAGTTGCCATGAAAAATGCCAGCAAAATAGCTGTTGATCAAAAGTACATTCATTAACCTTCTGTTCTTCTCTTCTTCCTTAGCAACGATGGATACACATTGACAGAGTTGTCCATAAGACAGCAAATTTTGCAGTAGAATTATTCGGCTGATCCAAGCAGGCAGCCAAAATTTGGGTGGCTGGAGGCTATTTGCAGCAAGAGAGGGATCTAACTATGGAGGCAGCTATTTTTCCAAGGCTGTGTTGCTCGTTTACAAAGAACATACAAAGTTCTGCACCAAAAAACCCAATTAGCATTTCCTGTCTCACACCACCTGTGTTATTCCCACATACATAAGAGCTCTTGTGCTCTCAGCTTTTCTCAGGCCACATGTAGTCCTGGGCCCTCCTTTGTGGCACCATGCTCCCAGCATAACCCCCATGCAGCTTCCCCCAGGCTGGGGAGCCTTGCTCTGCATGCACAGCTCTGTCTCCTACAGCTAATAAAAACAAAGGTTTTTGTTAAGAGCTGACAAAAATTAATTTTTTTAATTTTTTTTATTTTTTTTAATATCCGAGCTTGCAGCAATAATAACAGGAAGAAAGACATGTTGTCTCTCCAAGCCACCACGCTTAGTTTCAGGAAATACTACTCCTTAACTGAAGATGTTTTGGACCTCTACAGAACCTCTCCTTGTTTGAAAGTATTCCTCATGGCTGCACAAAAATGCTCTAGATAAATCTCCAAGTAATTACTGGACAGGTCTGAAACACAGCTCAGAGTTTAATGTTCCTGTCACTATAGTAGAGTTTCTGTTGTAACATCTGTCATGGATGTTACTGTACATTAAATGTACATGTAAGCTCTAAAACCATAGTTCAGAACAGGATAAAGCCATCTGTGCATATGTGCACTGTTTGGGAAACATTTGGATTTTATTCACAACCCACATAATTCTTTCTACCCAAAGAAGTTGTAGGAAGAGAATCATCTTCAGATACCCCCCAGGGAGACTTCCACAGCTGAGCCAGTCACCCTGCGCTCTCTTTATAGACAAACCCAAACTCTTCTAGCACGACTCATCTGATCTTTTTTAGAGGTCCAGATTGAGCTGGAAGGCTCTGTGCCTCTCCAGAAAATGGTTTTCCCCTTTCTTAGTGACTGGAATGTGGGCAGTCAGCTCCAATGCCCAGGTCCACCTGGCAGAGGTCTGTGCTGGTCAGTGGATGCCACCTCTGACCCCTGGTTACTGATTCACCATTTTACAAGTTGGAAGTGATTTGGCACATGGGGTTTTATAGTGATTTATTATTTGTGGCACCCAGACACCTGCAAGAGGAGGGAGGTGATGGGTCCCAGTGTACAGCAGGACTGGGGAAACAGGGATGTGTGTGCAGTTACTGCCAGGTACTTGTACAGTGTGGGTGCTGTGCCAGTGATGGCTCCTGAGCAAAGAATTGTAGATCCTCAGCCTCAGGGGTCTGTGCATTGGGAAAGGGGCCAGAACACAGTCTCAGTGTGAAACAAGTGACCCAAGGAGGAGCTGCTGCAGAGCTGCTGCAGTCAGAGGGAGTGCAGTGAGAGAAAATCTTGGGATGCTAATTAATCCTCCTTTAGGAAGATATTTATTAGGCAAATGCCTCACATTCATACGCACATCTGCACTTCAACAGAGAGGCTTTTACTTTTTTCCAGCCCAGCAAAGCAGGAGGATGGGGAGGCTGCTGCAGCCGGTGGGGCTCAGCCCACTCCAGGCATCTCTGGTCAAGTGTGGGTAAACCAGTTGAAATTACCAAGGTCCATGTTGAAGGAGAACCTGGAGGTATATGAGAAGAAGAGCTTTAAATCTGGATACCTTCCTTCCTTGCTCATTGATGGAGACATTGCAAAGGACAGGGTGGGAGCCATCCCTGCCAGACAGCCTCATCCTGCTGGGAAGAGCTGTTCCAGAATCACTGCATTAATGTAACCTGGGGCAGTTTTTGCTGTCAACCAGCTAATTGCTGAGGTTTATTGATACAGCCTCGGATGAACAATAGATTGTGGCTGTTTCTAGCATTTGATGAAGAAAGATAGAGCCAATAACACGATGCTACAATGCAGGGCCCACGCCAGCAGCACCTCTCTCCTCACCTAGCAGATACCAAGCAGTGGGTCAAGGAGGCTTGGTGGGGACTTGTCTTGGCATCCCCTGCTCCTTATGTATAGGTTGTCTACAAGAGTAACTGCTCATCCCAAACCATTTGCTTCATTTGCAGTCACATAGATCTCATTGCTTCAAGAGTCACAGCAAAAATCTAGTTGAAAGATTTTTCAAGTCCTGCATATCCCAGGGTTGGACAGGAAACCTAAGATTTCAGATCAAGAGCAGGTTGTGAGCTTCCCAGCAGGGGAAGAGGCAATTCTGCTGTACATCTGCTGGGTGCTTCCTACACCTCATAAAGAGTGACTGGCCCCAACCCAGGATGAGAGCTGCAGTTTTGGAAAAGATTAATAATGCCATTTCCAAGGCTTACTGGTTTGATATGCTAATCCAAAGCAAAGTCAGACTAAAGCAGACCTGCTGAAGGCAAAATCTGTTTCTTACTGAAATACTCAAATGTCCTCAGCCCCTCAGAGCTGCACAATCTGCCCTGGTTACCCCAGTTTTTTCCCCTGCTGTACCAATGCATTGAACACCTATACAAGCTCCTTCTTTACCCTGAGCAGTGAGAGCTGTTGAGAGCATTGTCACAAAATCCAGACTCTAAACTGTCCATCTTAATTAAATTAGTTCTATCCATGAGGTTCAACGGTCGGTCATGGCGTGTCAGAAATTTACCCTCAGGTCCTGGAGGAGCAGGAGTAAACCCAAGAGCAAAACCCTCAGTGACTTGGGATGACAACTGTGTTCTTAAATACTGAAAGCTCCTGGCAGACCAGTTGCCTTGCCAGCAAGCTGCTGTTAACAATATCCCTTTTTATTCCAGAAGCCCAAATCTGCTGTCTGCGAACCTGACTGGCTTCTGCAATTGATTTCAGACAGGCCCTTGATTTTCACTGACATTTGCTTTGGTCAGTCACAGCTGCTGGCTCCTTCCCCACCCATCCTCTCTACAGTCAGCAGCACCCCCAGAAGCTCCCCTTCCCCCCCATTTACAGAGAAAGTTGAAATCTTGGCTTTTCAGCAAGACAGGCAAAGTTTGGCATTCAGACAGCAAAGAAGGACTCGGGAAATCTGTGCCTTCTTTGAGTTACTGCATGATGATGCACAAATCACTGCACTCCCCTGTGCCTCAGTCCCCTTGCTGTGGCCAAGGATGACAGTACCCCCTCGCCCCAGGGGAACAGGGGGTATTAATTACTGCTCAGAAGATGCTCAAATATAGCAGCATAAATAGTGAACAACTATTTAGTGCCTTTCTAAAGATAATTGATCTGCAAACACTCATGTCCACAGCCTGGGACTGGAGTCGGGAGCTACCCCAGCTCTTATGTAACTGCATTGGGATTATTTTTTTAATTTTTTTTTTTTTTAAATTTTTTTTTAGGAATTGGGTTTTTTTATTACTGTAGTTATTTCATAAATAAGCAACGCATCTGACTAGAAAGGGCTGAACAAAAATAAATGCCTGGTTAACCCAGGCATATGGAAACTAAGTGTTATCTTAATTACATTTTTGAAACATCAACCTTCTATCTTTGGCCTGGAGCTTTCAGAATTCAAAGGCAAACACTGCCCTGATTTTTTTTTCCCCCTATCCACAGCCTCTCCGCCTTTCTGTTGGTGAATTTGGGGCTGCCAGGTATCTCCAGAGTGCAGGAGTCCAACCTATCCTTGCTGAGGCAAGATGTGACAGGGGGACGTGGGGATGCCGTATCCCTCCTCTCCCTGTGCAGGAATCTCCTTCCTGTGGGAGGCTTTACTCTCAGGACATGCTCTTTTTGCCAACCCATCCACCAAGCAGCAAGGCCATCACCATATCTATGTCATACCATCTTTTATTATAATCAATTTTGATCCCTGGTTCAGAGAGGCACAGACTTTGGGAGCTGGAGGATGCTCTGGCTGCAGCTGCAGAAGATGCTGGTTAGAAATGTGAACTTTGGGTGGCTATCAAGGCTGGGCCAGGCCAAACCTGCCCCTCTGAGCAGCCTGGCAGTGCTGCAGCACCTGATCACGAGCAGGTCCCTCAGGCACTCCAGGAACAGCTTCTTACCAGGGACACCCAACGCAGCATGAGCCTGTGGGGTGCTGGCACCACTCCTCTGGGTGGAAAGGTTTTCACACACAACGTGTAACAGTGAGATCAAGCTCTAGGTTGTAGCAACGATTCAGTCACTGTCCAGCTTCCCAAGGACCAAAACTTATCCTGCGAGCTCCCAGAGCAGCAAATCCAGCGGGGTGCCAAGTGACAAGCTTGCACTCATCAACCCAGGGCTTCCCCTCTGGGGGATGCAGGCTGCAGCTTGTAGGGGGTGCATGAGCACAAATGGGGGTGTGTGCCCAAGGGTGCCTCCTGGCAAGGGGTGCACATTTTCCGGGGACGGGGAGGAGGGACATGGGTGCACCTTGCAGAAGGAGGCACAGCTGAAGCTAGCAGAGGGGGTGCGCAGGGGAAGCACACTGCACCCCACAGGGTGCCCCCTGGCAGGGAAAGGCACAGATGAAGCTCTCGAGAGATGCACCTCACAGAAGCGGGCGGCTGCGGGAACAGGGGTGCGGGACACCCCAACTCCCCGCCCCGCAACCCCTCCTCTCCGCCCCGTCCCTGCACCGGCCGTGCACAGCGCATGCCTCGGGCAGATGCCGGCCGGTTCTAACCGGGAGAGGCCGAAGCTTTTAGGGTCCTGTGAAGAGCCCGCCCTCCACCCTGCGCATCCCGGCCCTCCCCCCTCTCCNCTATTTTTGGACACTGCCAAGTGCTAATGCACTAAGCTGCACGGCTGCCTCGTCTGAGCTACTGTAACCACTTTTGTGCTCTTATCTGAAGAGTGACTGGAAAAGGGAGCCTAGTTTGTGATATGTATCTGGAATATAAAGTTTAGCAGTCAGCTTGGCTCCAGTCCTATCGCCAGCAAATTTGTCCCTATCAGCTGTTAACTGAATGGGCATGCAGACGCTGTGGAGACAAAGTGCCAGCTAACTGTGAGAGCATGCTTTTGTCCTCTCCAGTTACTAAGGACCTCAATTTTCTGTTTGAATACAATACAGCAACATTATCATTAGCAGTAGCACTAGGTTGCCACTGGCATCCCATCCTGCAGTGACAAGTGTGGCAGTTTCTGAGCCAACAAGGCTCTGATTCATGCCGTGACAACAGAGGCCAGCCCAAAAAGGTAGACAAAGCAATAGATTGTGTATTCCCATAGAATATAACACTCTGCCCCCATTACATTTCCATTCAGGTTGAGTAACTGAGCTTTTCTGCAGGTTTGTGGGTTTTTTTACTTTCATGTTTGTAACACTGAAACGTTTTAGTACATTCATATCTTGGTATGTTTTTAAGTGCAGTTTCTTAGGTTTTTGAAGCATTGGAAGAGGACAATATTTATCCTGTGGCATCAGGTTGACACAGAAGTTAGGGGCACTCATGGAGTAAGTGGTAGCAGTAACAGGCTAGTATCCTTTATGTTAACTGGCAACAGAGGTTTGTCAGTGGATCTGAGGCACACATAAATAAGGAAACTCCATTTGGCTACTTTTACATGTATGATTAAGTTATCACTAAGCAGTAGTGCATTCATAAAATGGTACTGTCAGTTTTAATAGCTGCCAGTACATTTTTATACTGATTCAGTTAATAAAATGCTGTGTATTTGAGTTTATGTATTTTCATCTTGTGGGGGAGTTTATTTGACCCGTCTTTAAACCTTGTTTTAGTGTTGAGGTCCAAAAATAAATATCTGAGAGCTTACTCAAACAAAACCAGATTATCTAACTTCCTCAAGTCAAATGGGGGGCTTCCTCCTGGTAACCTCTTGTATCAGCTCTGACACAGCCACTACCTTCCTTGGCAGGCAAAGTTTCTTGAAACCAATATAACTCCATTCTGTCAGAAATAAAAATAAAAGCAATCAAAAATGTCCTGGATACATCTTCTCTTGTGACTTGGCATGACACAGTGGGCAATAATTATTAAAATGGTGCTCCATCTGGCTACCTGTGTCCAAGATTATGCTTACATTGTCATCACACCCTATTACTACTTCAGCCACATGATTTGGTGATTGTTTTTTCCCCAAATAAACTTCAAACTGGTGTAGTGACTTTAGACTTAAAATAAAGGCCCATGAAGAGTGAGGGGTATAACTCTAAACAGTTATTTCCTTTTGTGCTTGCTCTAGAGCAGTTTAATTTGACACACTGCCACTCTTGTGCAGTAGCTAGTAGGGCCTGAAAATTGAAGGCTATCAGCAGTGATGAAACAATTCTCTTGAAGTCTCTGCAGAGCAACAGGTTCCATCCCTGAGGAAACACAACCATCTGCCTGGAAAACTCCTCTTCTACTTTTCTCCTGCCTCCATGTGTCACTCATCAGCAGATAATCCTTGTGGTGGTGGTGGTGGTGGTGGTGGTGGTGGTGCCTTATCTGTAAGGTTGCCCTGACTTCATTAGGATGCACTGCTTTGAAGAAGGTGCTGCCCCCCCTATTTAGCAGGGCATATGGGGCTNTAGCGGCATCCGGGCGGGCAGGGTGCCTGCCCGGGATTCGGTGCTTTCCGTGATGCCGCAGTGACAAACGCATGGCTGCGGAGCGGCGTGACCGCAGCATGGCTTGTCCACCCCGGCCACGTTCCGGCCTCTCAAGGGAAAGCAAAGTGGGGCCAGGGGTGTACCTGGCCTGTCCCTCAGTGTCCCCCCTCAGCCCCTTTCTGGTGGGGGCTTTGGTGGGACCTGCCGTGGTGTGAGGGCATCCTTGGCCACTGGCTCACACCAGGCACCCCATAAACTTCTCCAGGGTTATCTCGTCGTGATATGCTGTCACTTAACACGATAATCTTGAGAGTGTGAATTGTATCTGTAACTGCTAATGTATATTTTGTCTGTGCTTGTTTTGTTTGTTGTTTTTTTTAATAATGAGTTTGTATTCCGAAATCAACACTAAATTCTCTTTTCTGACAGGTATCGTTTATTTCTCTTCCTTATCTCCATAGTAATATGCTTTGTTGTGACCAAGTCCTTCCTGCTGACCTGCTGTTTGCCCATCTTTCTGATGGGCATGAGGTACTACTTCAGTAGAAAAGTTATCCTCCACTATCTCGATTGTGCGCTGCATACGGACATGTCCGATATTGAGCAATATTACATGAAACCACCAGGTGAGTAAGAATTCCCCAGAGGGAGCCTTCCCCAGCCCTGCTCGGGGAACATGGCTGCTCGCTGCTGCTGGTGCCTTTTCCTCCCATCAGCAGCACTGAGCAAGCTCAAAAGTGGCCAGAATGCAGCTCTTTAGCCACACCAGACACAAAGCCATGCCAGGGTTTGATTCAGGGCTCTTCTTATTCCTTGTTCCCCCTCCCTGAGATGTGTAGTCACCCAAAGCAGCCTCCATACACCCCTTCAAATGCAGCACTGGGTCCTGTCACTGCTCTGGGGACCAGGGCATAGGTGCTTGGGTATACTGGGGGTGGATGATGCAGTTATTTACTGCTGGCTAGGTCCATCCCAGCCCTTATATCTGAGTGTGGTATTTCTTTGCTCCTTGTGCTTGGTATTAGCTCTTGAGAGGAGGAGATGAAAGCTCTTTTAGCCCAGATGTATAGAGGAACCTGTTTCAGTTATTGCGCCCATTTTCCCATTTTATTCAAGAAGAGCCTTAAAGCAAGTGTTTTGGAAGAATAACAGATCAGGTATGTAAAGGGATGCTGCCTGGGTTTGACGTAATATGCATTCATCCATTTCTTGCATACATGTGCAGAACTAAAAGGTAGTATCTAATGGCACTCTTTGCTTGTTAAGCTGTTAAAAATATCTCTCGTGATTAATTCCTTTTTAAAAAGCAGTCCATTCAGACTTTGTCAGGCAGGGAAGGTGCTGTTTCCCTTTTAGTAGCTGTGCCTTGGTGTTGAGGACCAGAAGAAAGCAATGTCTGGGAGATCACTTAGGGTTTGAGATTTGCTTCTGGTGGTCGCTTAGTACTAGAGGTGAGCTGGGAGAGCAAAGGCAGTGCCAGTAACCCACCTTAGCTCTTTCTGCCTTCTTGGGGAACCTGCTCTGTTGTTTTGACAGGTGACTGTTTTTGCTGTATCATTGCTGTTCCCCAGGTGTGACAAAGAGGCCTCATAGGAAGTACCATAGCTACAAAACTTCCATTTCCTTCCCTTCTAATGTGCAATATGGCATTTTTCTAAAGTACTCCTCCTGTAGTAAAAGTCCCCAAGTATCTTAAATGCTTTAGATCGTGTTTCCCATCATAATGCCTATCTTCTACAGATCTTGTCCCATCATACATACAGGTTGTATTCATTTACACTGCTTTTTTGTAAAAATTAAGTGACGTGTGACTTGTTTTTGTAAAGCTCAATCTTCCTTAGAGGTTGTGCCACAAAAATAAAGGGTCTCGTAGCAACCTCTGTAGAGAGGTTCAACAACACAGCATGCCGGAGAAAGTAATAGGGGACTGCAGTAAAATAAGAATATATGATACAGAGTTATTAGGTGTTTGAGCTGCGTCACACATTAATTAATGCCTGGGACTCATATGGTCACGATTCATGGCATAGATTAAAGTACCTGCATTTATAACACTGGTTTATATAGAAAACAAAGCAAACGGACTCAAAGGAGGAGTAAGGACTGCCCTCAATTTGTTTAGGGTCAGTAATGTCATCTGGTTCAGCTGTGTTGCCAAAGTGTCTTAGCATTGCTTTTGTTTTGGTATCTAGAGGGGCTGATTTCAATTTTACAGCAAGTGTGTAGGTTTCAATTTTTGACAGAATTCCATTGTGTGTAATTTGGCTTCTGCCATGCCATCAAAAGCAGATGTATGGCATTGCTGGTGCTTGTTCATAGTGCTGATGTTAGTGGTGTTAAGCAAGTTGGCTGGAACTGTGATTAGCTAAGGACAAAACAGGCTTTGGGGGCTAAGAATGATGTTCATGGGTTGGGACTGGGACCACCAGCAATACCAGTCTGCCCAGTGTCTGTGTGCCATGAAGCCTCATGGTGCTATTTGGCATAGCCAAGCATGAGGCATGAATCCAGGGGGTTTGCTCTTGTTTTCCCCAAAACCCATTTGCTGGATTTTTTTCCTTTAAGATAACATTATGAATACAGACAGTTTGGGAAAGCCCAGAGATTTGTGCATTTTGGAGGCTGCCTGTCTAAACATACAGAGAAAGGCAGTGATGTGTTGTGGTGGTATTGCCTATCCTGACCAAAGGACAGAAAAATAACAACAAAACAATTTCCAGGTTTTTGTTTGTGCTAATTTACAAATTGGCACATAGGCAGGAATTATTGTGGTGAGAATGGGAAGGGCTTATTCCCCTGTGCATTGCTCCAGGTTAGATGTTAGTGAAAGCTTTGTCAGTGAGGTGTTAGGAAAGAAATGGCCACAGCAAGGGTAATCAGAAACAGGGCACCAGAGAGGCTGGAGGTGATCAGAGATTATCTACACAAGTTAAAAAACCCTAACCTGATGCGAGTGCAGGTTTGTCTGGTGTTAGCTGGGGACATGGTAAGGCCTCTCCTTGCTCCTTCTTTGGTAAACCTTGTTTACCTGTTTGAATATTTTATTCTTTCTTTCTTTTTTTTTTTTTTTTTTTTTCATAAAAAGCAAGGGAAGGAAGGGAACCTTTCTGTGGTGTGTTTATGAGCAAATGCAAAGTTAGGACTGGGATATGGTATTAAGGTCTCACATCGTGATGTGGGTCATGGCTTTGCTGTGATTTTGCTCTTGGCTTATGTGGTACCCAGGCATGAAAAACTTCCTTGCAGTGGGCTCCTTCAGGTACCTGGGGTTAGGGTACCCTTGTGTAGAGCATCTCCGGCAAGCAGCCTCTATCAGGGCAGGTATCTACAGTGAGGGAAAAATTTGACTATTAAAATGAGTAATTCTTGGTAGCTTTACCCAAGCATCTGCAAAAGCTGTGGGTCAGTTTTAAAATCAAGCCCGAAGAACCTGGTCTGCAATAGGATGCTGTAAGCACCTGGTTAATGATTAGTATGAACAGTCCCAAGAGTTACATTGTATTATGGTTTTCCTTCTGCAGTTTTTTTCTGAAACGCTCACCTCCAAGTTACTGTTTCTTTGCTGGGTTTTATCTGTGCTGACTGTTTTTGCAGAAGTACACTAGCCAAAATTTCAATCCTTGTTTTCCCTTGCCCTCTTATATTTGTTCCAAGGATCTGGCAGAACGTTTTTGCCAGGATTTAACTTTGAGCTTGTACACCATGGGGTGATTTGAAATCACTGGTGATTTGAAAGGAATTGTTTGTGTAAGTCCCGTGTTTGGATCTTAGTCAATGATTCAGATGCCATTTTGAGCTCTGTATAAATTCGTATTTTTCATTTAATAATAGCACTTACAGGGATTTTCCTTTTTTATTTTTTTATTTTTTCTTCATAGGCCATGATAAAAAGGCACTGGGGTGGTAGAAAAGAAAGGAGTTAGATAGCGGGATTAATTGTCAACCAGAGTAACAGAGGCTCTAGTAAACAAAACCAAAAAGTTTAATTTTAAATAGAGCCCTGCTTCCTGTGTTTCCCTACACAAATAAGCGGAGCACACCTGGAGCATCTTTTACGGTCTGATGATTTTGACGACTAATCAATTTTACAGTGTCTCTTCAAGCTTCTGTCCTGGTCAGTTATGCTGTGTATTTTTATTGTGTTCAGTGTGTGGAAATTCTTGCAAGGTTGAAGGCTCTGCTGGGGAGCTGGTGGAAGCCAGGATTCCTTGCCTCCCGTGCAAAGCCACCGTGCTCCAAAAGGAGTGGGGCTGGGGCTTTGGCTGGTGAGCCTGCACGTCTCTCTGCAGTGGTTGAAAGTGTTCTCTCCTGTGTCTGGCTGTCCCAGCAGGGACACATCCAGCACACTGGGTATGGTGCATGACCCATCCTAGTCGTGCCTCTGTGTTGTGGTGGTGCAAAGACCTGGTGATGGTGGGAGCTGACCTTTGCCAGTGTTTTGGGGGCATCAGTGATGTGCTGGGTGGCTGCATTGCGGTGCCCAGTGCTGCAGGGCAGGGTGAACAGACAGGCGACCTGGAGAGCTGCAGGACCTGGTGGAGTCTTGAGGGTGTCTGCCTTGTGTGATGCAGCAGATGAAGCTGAGGTGGCGTGTCAGGTCACATTAAACACGCCACGCTGAGAGCCGTGGTTTTCGGCAGTGGCTGCACATCTGCTGCCCTTGTGCTTCAGGCAGGAGGGTGCCTCTGGGTGTCTTCTGCTGGGGTGGGCTAAGGTGTGCATCGTGGTTCTCCGGCCTCTATCCAGTGGTGAGCAGAGCCTCCCTGTTCTGCTGCCCTGTGTCCCCTGGTATGGGAGGGTGTGGATGGAGAGCCTGCATGGATATCCCAGCCTCCAAGGGGGACAGTGGCTGCCCTGAGGAAGGGCTACAGGGGGAAGGTTCAGTAGGGTTCAATTCCCACTGCTCTGAGGTGGCACGTTCCTCAGCTGAGCCCAGAGGAGGACAGGTTTTTTTGAGATCACATCCTTCTGCCAGAATGATGCCAGTTGAGGTGGGGCGAGAATTGGGTTGTGAGAGGAGGCAAGATCCTGTTTGGTTGAGATGTTTGTCTGGATCATGAGCCATTAATTTAGTTGTGCTCTTGGGATGAGCCTGTTGGTGGTGGGTTTGATGCCAGAGGGACAGAGCTTTGTCACCAGAGGAGTTGGACCCAGGTGTTGGTGAGGAGGTGAGTAGCTGGATGTGAAGCCCCGTGGTTCCTGCTAACCCTGCTGAGCCCCAGGGAGCTGCAGGGTGAGCAGCAGTGAGTTTTGGGGTGCAAGGGAAATACAAGGGCCACCTTGGGAGGAGACCCCTGGCCTGGGAGCTGCAGGTGCTCTGCTAATACCCAGAACCTGCCCAAGTTGGGTGGGTTTCTTCACCCCACCACAGAGCCCTGGGCAGAGGGGCTGCACCAGAGCCCAGTTCTTCCACATTCTGGGTAATACTCAAGCTGCCAGATAAGGAGGAAAGCCACTGCCCACTGATAACATTGTTTGGGAAGAGAAGAGCAGCTCTTGCTTTGTAAAGAAAGTGCTTAGTTACCTGAGGCCAGGAGCAGGCTCAGGGCTGCTGCTTCTCACTGGAGGAATGCGTTTTTTGGAGAGCCCTGCCTCGCCCAGGGTGCCCCAGCTGGAATCCAAAGCATCCCTATCTCCAGCATTTCTTCTAGGCTTATGCAGTGCCCTGACCCAAGGTATCTCCCAAAGGCCTGAGCTGGCTGCCTCTCCTCACGCACCCCGTGTGGCCTTGAGGAGCCCAGTGCAGGGATAGAGCCGCAAAACCCAGGGGAGAGGCTGTGTCCTTATCTCCAGACCCAGGGTTTCCTGGCTCTGCTCACAACCACTGCTGGGAATTGAGATCAGATCTTTGGCTGGTGGAGAGTCTGTCTTGAGGGCATTTTGGGTGCCACATCTCTCAGCAGTTCCAGGAGGATGCTTTGAGAGGACAGGATCTGCAGAGAGATCAGAGATCACACAAGATCAGTATTAGAGACCTTTAATATGGTTGATATCAGGAAGTCTTGTGTGAGTATTTCTGAGACTGCCCTCCTGCAAGAGGGATGGTCAGGGATGCTGGTGCTGCTTAGCAATTCCTGTTGTTGTTTTTGGGTTTCTACAGTTTAGCGATACTGGAACTGTCTGGTTTGGCACTTCTCCAGGGTAAAGTTTGTCGGGAATCAATAGGAAAAACAACTCAGTTTTACAGGTGCTGATTTTCAAGATGATCATCCAGTCACAATGTCTCCAAATCTCAGAGCAAATTTCTGAAAATCATGTATTCCTTCTGTAGGCTTACATCTTTATTCAGGCAGGTTATATTTTATTAACTGGGAAAGGAATGGCTGAGGAAGACTGGGGTGGCTGTGAGCCCTCATGGGCTCCAGGAGCTCACAGAATTGTTTACCAGCACTTGTTTTTATTTTTGTAATGGCAGTGCTGGGGATCTGTTACAAACATTGTCTTCCATGCTACTGCCTCCCAGACTAAAGCAAAAGAGAGACTTTGCAGAGTGTTTTGCAGGTATCTAGTTCTCCAAGCAGCCAAGGGATTTATGAAATTTGTTGTTGCCTTCTGCATCAATGAAACAGGAATCTTCAAAATGTATTTTTAGATTTATTTTTTTTTTTCACCCATATAGGAAGCTGACAAACTGGGACTTTTTCCTGACAGGTGGCTAATGAAAGCAAAATCCAGGGAAAAAAAGGAAAACACAATCTGGATAGCAGTGTATCTTACCAAGTTTCTATTCACAAATCTATTACATCTAGCAAAGTAATAAGGTTTTTTTCTTGCTGAGAGGCAAGTGAAGTCACGAAAAAGCCTCATGCATATGTGCATCAGAAATTGGTTTGTAGTGGTCTGGTCAGAGCCAGGTACAAGCTGTGGTATCTGTTACAGATGGCTTCAAGCCATTCATTTAAGTCATCTGTTGACCCATTGGACCCCATCAATCAATTAACTATTTATGAAAACATTTACTGTGTCATTCACTGTCTTCTGTAACTGGTTTTGACCAGTGCTTCTTTTAAGAATTTAGATTTTTATTTTGCACAGAATAATTCTGAAATGTAGACCTGGGACTCCCACAGGTTGGGGCCAAACTGGGTTTCTGTTTAAAAACTGGATTCTGTGGGTGAAAGGAGACTTTTCAAAATAAATAACAGGGAACATGTATTACAGGTATATTTTTAAGTGGCTACATGAGATACTGGCATTTGAAATTGGATTTGTAATGGTGTAAATAGTAACAGAAAAACACAGCACGTTAGTTGCACGTTAGCATGTAGTTTGCATGTTCTGCTTGAAGTGATAAATTGCAAGTAATATTTGTTACTTAAAATTCATCTGTTTCTAGGGTTTATTCACGTGGCAAAACTGAAAACCAGACATTTTGTGAGGAAATTATTTTTACACTTGGCAACAGGAAAATAAAAGGGAGGGTTGTTTTGATCTGAATTAACCTGATTTACTCTGTTTTTTTTCACTATAAAGAAGCAAAAATCTGTTTAGTGGTGATTGTAGTAGCTTTTTCAGCCCAAAACAAAATTGTAGGTTGTGTTACAGGCTTCCTTAAGAAGCAAAAGTCACACCCAACTATATATTCTTAAAATGCTGATTATGGACAGACATGATATACTTTGTTTGTTACCTCCAGGCAGGTCCCTCTGTTCTTTGTATGGCACTATTAAATCTATACTGAGCCAGCACTGGGATCACCTTGTATTCCAGACCCTGTTTAATTTATATATTTAGGCATTTTATATCACTGAAAGAGGTGGTTGAAGAGGTGGTGGTGAGGGGGGCCATCTCTAAAGTCCCAGCAGCCAGGACATCCTCTTCAATCCCAGGGAGGACTGAGCTGTGCACAGGAATTCTGGCAATGGGGTATGATGCTGTGTGCAGGGGTAGTGCCAGCCTGGCTTTCCTTTGTGCTTTTGTGTTTTCTTGCCAGCTGAAGATTTTCAGTGAATTTAGGGCAAATGTTCAAATTGTTCTGAATTGACCAAACTTGCATTTTAAAGTAAGGTACTTGCCTAGGTTTATCCTTGATCACCAGTAATTGCTATACAAGCTGCTCCCACTCTCTCTTGCCCTTGTGCTTGAATCCTGACTTGGAAACCAGATCAGAGGTGCAGGTTTGTTTGCTTTTTACAGTTGCAGCTCTTGGTCTCTGTGCTAACACTGCTAATTGAAATGGGGGGTGATGGACCAGCTGTCCAGCCATGAATGGCTCCTCAGTGCACATTGCATGCAACACTCATTTAACAGCCATCAGATAATAACATCTACTATTGGCAGCCAATAGTGGTTCCTTGAAATTTTAATTTTTTTTTTCCCATTTTTTTCCCCTCTTCCTTTCTCTGCCACAGCAGCTCTTTATTCCACTTTTCCAGTCCTGTGTCAAACCGCACTGTGTGCATTTTCTTATCCTTTGAATTCTGCTTGGCTCTTGTCCATCCCTGTGTTCAGTTCTCCAGTGGGTTTGTCTGGACTTGTTCTTGCTTCATTCATCAACTCCAGCATCTCCTGAGAGGGGTGGTCCCACACCTCAGCATCCTCTTTATATCTCTGTGATCTTTCTCTTGCTCCCATTATGTTTTTGGATTTGTCCCTTTGCTTAATTTCATTCTGTAAGGACTTCTGCTTCTTCATTTGGTGTTCAGATATTTTGCATGGTGAGCGCAAGTATTTCTTTTTGTTGGTAGAATACTCAGAATAACAAAGATGAGAAAATAAATAGAAGTCAGCAGCACCAGGATATTGTGTCTGCAAAGCTGAAAACAGAATGCGTCAGTGCACAAACCCACATGTCAGGAATGGTGGGGGAGAACGTTTTGCCTAAAGGCAAATGAACTGCCAACAAGATTTCTTACACCTTTCCTAGAACATCTGACCTTCATCACTCCCAAATGTATCTGGGCATGGCCTACTGATCTTTTCTGTTATGATTTTTTTCCCTAAAACTCCCCTTATTTCCTTCTAAATGCAATATATAAAATCATTATTGCTCTGGGAATACAGAAAAAAAATTAAACCAACGTGGTTTGCTGAGATCAGGGCTTTCTGTTCTTTTTTTGGAGGTGCCAAATCTGTTCGTCCTCCCTGTAACTAGATAACAGCATCAGAAACACTGTGTAACACTTCCAGAGGGAATCCAGGGAAGACCTAAATCTGTAGTCTTTCAATTTAAAATGTTACATAGTGGAACTGCAAAGAGAAGCTTTTGAAAATAACCTGGTTTGGACCACCTGCATTTTGTAAGTGCTAAGCAATTTTGAATGATGGTTTGTTAGAGCAGACACCTGGCTGCTGAACAGCACCATTTTGGTAAAATCCTTGTTATTGGAATTAAATCATTATTGGTGGGATTTGTTAAAAAATAGAGGAAGCAAGGAGGGGGGGAAGTTACTGGACAAAGGGAATACTAATAAGAGAATTTTCTTAAATCCAAATGTTAAAAGGTGTGTTTGTAAAACAGCTTTTGCTGCCTGTAAATCCAATTAGATTCACTTACTGGCTATGAAAATACATGGCTGTTGTGGTTTCAGAACCTGCAAATGTTCAGAGGATAACATCAAGCTGTGCCTCTCGGGCAGTGATTTTCATTTGGGAATAAGGCATCATCAGGTTTTACAGGGCTTTGTTTGAGCCATCAGTAGTCTTAAAAGCCTCAATGTATCGACGAGGATTCTTGAGAAGTGGGAACACATTTTCATGGGTAACTCAGCTAAGGATGATTTCAGTCAAATTCTAAAATAAAACAAACTACAAACAAACAAAAAAACACCAACCAAAGAGCAAACCCCCCTCATTCACTGAGACAGCACTCTGGGACAGTTTAGCTTAAAGATGCTGTGGAGTGTTTGCATTTACTTAGGGGCATCCTTTGGTATCCAGGTGCTGTTTTGATCTTTATAGGAGAACTGAAGGAAATGTGTTTGATGGAGTGATTTGATGACATAAACCTTGGTTTTGCTGTGTGTGTGCTACCAGCTGCCTGCAGGATGGATTTATGATGTTTTAGGGAAAACTAGTGCATTGGAAGGAGGAGAAGTTGCAGCTGTGAACCTGCTCTTGGTTATTCATTCTGCCCTGTCTTAGCATCAGGTATGGGGGTTTAGTGTTACTCAGTGTTGCCTTTGTAGGTGGGTAAATCCACCTGATCCTCAAAATACTGCATTTCTATTCAGGTTTGTGTGGATTTGCATTTCTTCTGGCTGTGGTTGCTGTTCCCATTTACAAGTCAGTCCTCTTTCTACAAGTGCCCCACAAGTGCTTGTGTTCACTGGCTGATGATACCTCTCCTTTCACAAGCCTCCAGCACACTGCCCTTCATTTGCCATGTGTCTCCCCAGTAGAGTGAGACTTGGCCAGTCACCTACTCAGTTCATTGATTTATTTGGCAAATCTCTGAAATCCGTGGCTCTCATGACTGATCTGAGGGCTCAAAGGGGTTCCCATCCACATGGATGTAGGATGCAAGATGTTGAGTGATGGTCATTACAGGAGATCTGGGAATAACTGGATTAGGTTTTTGTAGGCATTCTTTGGCCTCACTGGTCTGCCATGGTAGTCTGAACATGTAGCTAAGTTGGTGGGTTTTCTTCTTTTTTAGTTTGAGATGTGTAGAGATTTACACATAGTTTTCATTTTCTGTTAATGCATCACCCACAGCAGTTCCATTGTCTGTACCCAACAGATGTTCATGTATTTATGGATGTAGAATTTTCTTTGACTGCCACATTAAATAAATGTGCTAGCTTCAGTCTGGAGTAGTGGAGCTCAGTAGAATTATACCCAGGGCATATTGGCCTTGAGGTACTGGAGGAGAGTTGCAGCCCCATTACTTCCAACAACAGGGAGATGTTTCCACACTGTGGCAGTGCTCTGGCTTTACATGGAGCATGGCCTCCAGTTTGCTGAGAGTTAAAAATGGAATTGATCCCTGGTGATGAAGGTTGCACAGGGGGGAAGGTCGTGGTGGTTGGAAGGGGACAAGATTGAGGCTGCATTGGTGACTTTTTTTTCATTACTTACGTGATAGAAGGAAGTGAAATCTTGCCTGACTTGGTTCAGGGTTCACCCTCCTTGCTGTACCAGGCTCCAGCAGCAGTGGATAGAAGACTTTTTTATGTTGGCAAACACATGTGGGACACACCTGAGCAACCTTACACCAGGGCTGAGTTTGGTATTAATATAACAGCCCTCCAGGGGTTAAATTTTCACAGTAAATCTGGAAAAATAAGAGGTGGTGGGCAAGAAAGTGACATTCTGTGATGGGTTGGCCATAGGGGGTGGTACCTGAAGGGTACTAGGTTGCCTTCTCAGGTTTCTCCTGATGGAAAAAGCCTGTGTTTGAGAGAGCACCTATTGCATCAGTGTCCTAGCTGTCACAACAGCCTCGTCATCTCAGAACTAAGGATCTCAGGCACTACTTCAGGAGGGGCTCAGGACCTCCTGCAGCCTGGCTTTACAAGTTCAGTGGGATAGGAATGCAGTTGTACCCCCTCTCCTGTTTCTACCTGACCACCAGGGTCAATACCTGGATGAGGTGTGGGAGGGTACAGGCATCAGGAGGTCCCTGCAAGTGTCAGTGTTCAGCCCCACAGAACAGTGAAACACCTCAGGGTTTGGTCCCATGGAGTGGGCTATGTGCCTCTTTCCCTGCTCTTTTAGAAGGGGATGGGCTGATTGGTATGTTGTAGAGGAAGGTCTCTGGTGTTTAAAAGGTGATGGTGGTGGTAAAAGCATTTAGGGAATGGTGGGAAGGTCTGCCAGTTATTTATTCATTTATTTGTATGGTTCAGGAGTTGCATCTGCTAAAAGTCGAAGCATCAGTCCTGAAGCATCACCTCTTGCTTTGAATGTCAGAAGTGCATAGCAGACACCCCTTCCAAAGGAAAAGCCTGGTATTTTGGCATGCTACAGGTAGAAATTGCTCTTCTGTTTTGTTTTGGCTTTTTCCATCACCTTCCATGCCAGGGTAAGCACCTCCCCAGAGACATGGTTCTCCTTTGAGGGCAGCAGGATAGAGGCTGCAGGTTTGGTTGGTTGACCAGAGCCTGTTTTTCCTTACCAGCTTTATTGTAATTTCAGTTCCCTTCTGACTAAGTCATCTACTCCTTACCTTACCTAGAGGTTAGTGGAACAGTTGGGGAGCTCATAATAACAGGTCAGAAAGGGCTGGTCTTGATGAGAAGCACCCAAAGAAGTGCCCTTGGTGAGCAGCTGAGGACAGAGGGAGTGAGCTGTGCCTCAGAGTCAAGCTCCCCCCTCCCCTCTTGACCTCTCTGCCATCCATGGCAATGGATTTTGGGGGCTCTTCTTGGTGTGGCAGGGGGTGACTACTCATGTGCTGTGGTATGGTGAGGGTGACTTGATTGTTGGATGCCTGAGCTCTGGGAAGGGTGTGTCTCTCTATGGGCAGCATCATTTCATCCTGCTGGTCTAGAAATGGGAAGAAATATTTATTGCTTGTGATAGGCTCAAGGAGGTCAAACCATGTATCAACTGACTTCAGCTTGTAGTTTGTACCAAATAGGTGCCCCAAAGCTTTTCTTTCCTCCCCCTCTACCTCACTATGTCTCCCCTTACACTGAGTAATGAATTCTTCACTGTGGTTTCAGAGAAAATACAACTCCTTATGACTTGTTTTTCACTCCTGTAGATTGTTAATACAATGGAAAGCCAGAGCCCGGGGAGGTTTGATTCAATGTGTTAACAGTAAGGGAGGATTCTTCTGTGAAACTCAAGTCATCTGCAGAAAGAAAGGCTTTGAGAGGAGCAGAGTCATATTTATCATTAGTTTTAGGAGAGCATCCTGGTAGCTTCTTTCCTGTGCAGCATCTGGTGAAAGGCAGTCAATATCCCTCAGTTCTTGGTATGTCACAGGAGGGAAAGCAGAGGAGATGCCCTGTGGTCTGAGACTTTTCCAGTCGCTGTGTCTGCACCATAAACATTGCTCACTGCTGCTCAGCATTATTGTTCCTTGGCTGCTGTGGTAGCCAGGTCCTTGCTCAGAGGCTTCTGAGGGCAGCAGGAATGGGTAAGGGGGGAAAAAACCATGTTCAGAACCACTGAAATACACTGTACAGCACATTCTGGCTGGACGTATGCATCCTTTACATGACCTATGATTGAATGTTGTGCTGTTGCCTATTTTTTTAATCATTTCTCTACCTTCCAGGTGTGGGTTGGGGTGTGTTTGTAGAACCAGTCAGCATCTGCACCAGCACTTGAGAGCCCCATCCCATCTATTGGTATTATATATGCTTTAAATGCAGTTTGTTAACCTGCCAGAGGTGACCTATTCCCAGATCTGCTGTCCTTGGTGCCCCTAAGAGTAAAGTGAGCATTGTGTGGGGTGTTACGGGATTTTTTTGTCTGTCATGTTTTAAATATACAAATATTTGTAGTCCCTCCCTTTTTGCTATAGGCAGGTGATCTGGTTGTGAAGAAGGGGAGACACCTCTCAGCCTTGTTTTTTACTCTGGTTTAAAGAGCTTGCACACAGAGATGGGTGTCCTGGTTTGGGCCAGGATAAAGGTGATTTTCTGACTTGTGCTTTTGCTTCAGCTAAGTCTCTTGTAAGTGGTTGGACTTGCTGGAATTAACAGCAAGTTTCTCAGACAGTGTCTGCTTCTGGGACTGATAACACTGGATGTTTATAGTTACAGCCAGAGACTGGTGTGCAGAGCCAAGGACGCTGCTCAGCTCTGAGGAACATTTTGCCGTCTGGAAGGAGGGAAGGAGTAAAGAGGTCCCACCTGGAACCCTCCCTTAGGGAGGAATGGACAAGATAGATGGCCAAAATAGACCAAACAGAGTATTCCATCCCATACACGTCACACTAAGTATAAATTTGAGGGATCACGAGGGTCAAACCCCCTTTCCTTGCCTTCCTGCTTCCCCTTCTTCCCCTGTCCCTGTTTGCTTTGGCATCCTGCGAGGATTCCATCCATTTGTCTCCCTGTGGTCCTGATCCATGTCCCCCTGAATCTGTGTGTTCCTGCCTCCAGATCCTGACTGCTGCTGACTCCAGGAGTCCAGCCTGGACTTTCCCAGGGCTGCCCTGCAGCCTCGGTGGTGACGTGAGAGTTACTGGGGGGAAGGGGGGAGGAACGTGGTATCAATTTTTCCTGTATATTTCTATATATTTAGTAATTGTTCCTATTTATCATTACTGTTTCATTAAAGTTGTGTAGTTTAGTTTCCAACCCATAAGCCTCTCTCCCTTATTCTCTCTCCTTTCTTTATCAGGGAGGAGAGGGGGATTAATAGGGAGCAGCTGTCATTCAGTTTAATTGCTGGGCAATGTTAAGCTGTGACAATGGGTTATTCTGTTCTGACACATCATTGTTCCATACCTGAAGCTTGAACCTGCATCTTGGGTACAATTCATCTTGCCTACCTTATTCCTGGCTAAAAGAAATTGTTGTGAGCTGTGTAGGCTTTTGCTGTGGTCATTTGCAGGAGAGAGTTTCTCCTGGAGAAATAAAACTTCACCTTAAAGGTTGTTGACCCTGGTCAGAGCAGCATAAAACTCCTTGGAAATCCTTGTAGAGCTCAGAATTGAAATTATTAGTTAAACTTAAGTAATTGCAACATTAGTTTTTCCCTTCACTGTGAAGCATTTGGTGCAATACCTGTGTAGATACAGGCACTTCTATTGAAGGGAATCTTGGCTAAATTTAGACCAGACGAGTGATGACGGATGGTGAAAATTAGACTGAGTCTATCCATTTTCCTTGTGTGATTTATGGGTAGGCTGACTGCTAAGCTAAAACAAAATCATTTGATGATTACTGCTCAGTGCCTTTTTGCAGAAATGCATAAGAAATAAAAGTCAGCCAGCAGCTAATGAATTCTACAACATCCAATAAATGTCGAGTTTCCATTTTTTTTTCAGTATTTGGAAGTGGAAAGTGCTGTAATGCAAGTTCAGTACCTTTCTGAAACCAATAAAGCCAGATAGTAAAAGATTGATGTAAAGGATGGAGACCAAGCCTTAACAATGTCCTTTTAAGGAGCTGGCTTAAAACACAACCAGCAACACATTTTCTCTTGTAAACTAATTTAACTAAGAAGCAGCTAATTGTCAGGTCAGTCTTCTGAGTGTTTTATGTGAGGATGCAGGCTATCAAGGCTGGCAGAAGGGTTTGTCATTTTTTTAATTTAAACTTCTAGCAAAAAAAACCCCCAAACAGTTGAAATTCTAAACCGTTGATTTACTTAAGGTCTGACTCTGCAATTGATGGGCTTAGTGCAGCTTCTGGATGCATAGGAAACATCTACTCTGAACGTACTTTAAATACTTTTCTTTCTGGCTTAGTGTGTTTGTGCAGACCAGTCTGTTCTGCTGATCCAGCACCACTGAGCTGGGATGCTCCATCCAGTTAGCCCTGAGGACAATGCCAGGCCAAAATCAGAAATTCTGGTCTTTATCCACTCCTTTAAGCTATTTAATTCTTTGTGTATTGATAGCAATTGCTCACATGCAAAAACCCCAGACAGTGCCCGGTTTCTCAAGCTGTACTTCCCCTTGATGACCCAGCAGGTAGACCCCAGTGGCTGCATTGGTGGTTTTGTCTCTCCATTCTCAGTACTGTGTCCTTCTTTTCAGTAGCAGAGAGCAGGGTGATGGACCAGGCTAAACATGCCCTGATAACCAGGGGACTTCTGTTCCCCCACAAAAGCTTCTGCAGATTTTGCTTGAACAGTTCTTCCACATTTGCTTTATTACCTTGTTTGCACTTCAAGGTGCATCAGGGCCAGCAAAAAAAGCCAGATAACAGATTCTGAAGTCCTGCTGTTGCACTTCTTAAATATAGCACCCTCTGAGATGTGCTGGAAGGGCTGTCTTTACCCTGTCTGCAGCATTGCCTGGATTTCTAGCTGTCTCATCGAAAGCTTGTTCCTGAGATGTGCCCAGCATCTCCCAGGGCTTTGCTGAGCTCCCTGGGTGCTGTCACAGGTTGTGACACTCCAGGTGCCACAGGGCTGAAGCCTGTTAAATCAGCCTGTGAAGTGCTGACATAAGGTTTAGCCACTTAACAGCTTGTGTTGATTTGGACATTCAGGCTGGGTCCTCCTGAATCTTAGGAGTAACATGCATGGATAGGAGCTGTCACATAGGTGTTTCAGAGGGTGAGGTTTAAAATAAAGGTTTTAAGAAGATTAGAAATGCCTGCTGGGTTACATCCCTGGCAGTGGAGCAGGAGATGCTATTTAGGACAGCATCTTTCTGAAGTACGTTTGCTGCAGAATGTTTTTTCTCCAGTTAGAATATTAGAGTGAAAGTAAACTACAGCTGGCTGTCACTGTCTTAGGGTTTTTCATAGAATCCTAGAATGGTTTGGGTTGGAAGGGACCTTAAAGATCATCTAGTTGCAATCCCTCTGCCATGGGCAGGGACACCTTGCTCTAGACTGGGTTGCTCAAAGCCCCATCCAGCCTGGCCTTGAGCACTTCCAGGGAGAGGGTGTATACACAGCTCCCTTAAGCAGCCTGTTCCAATGTCTCACTACCTTCACAGTAAAGAATTTCTGATATCTAACCTAAATCTGCCTTCTTTCACCTTAAAACCATTACTCCTCATCCTGTCACTCCATGCCCTTGTAAAAAGTTCATCCATAGCTTTCCCATAGCCTCTTGAGGTACTGCAATGCCACTGTAAGGTCTCCCCAGAGCCTTCTCTTCTCCAGGCTGAATAACACAGGGCTTTGGCACCCAAAGGAAAACACTTGTGATAAACTAGCTGGGTGCTCTTGCAGAAAGATCAGCTCCATCAGGAGATGTGGAGCAGTCTCTGAAAGTCAGTTCTCCTACTGTTACTCTGAATCACAATCCCACCAACCCCTCCATCCCCAGGTGAAGGTAAAGCTGAGTTGCAGCAAAACCTCCTGGTGGGACCAGCACCTGTGCAGTGTGTGCTGCTGCTCCAGCTTTCTCAGCAGTGGCACCTTACAATATATACCAGTATGAATCCAAATACTCTTCTGGGTTTGTACAGATGGTTAGACCATCTGTTGCCTGTGCTCCAAAACCCTGTCACCCCCCCATGGCTGTCTTTATGATTGAGTTTATCAGCTGCAGAGGCCACCTCTGAATTCCTGTCTAACCTGGGGTGGTTAGAAACCCATTGGTGCTGTGGGTTGTGGTCATGGGTGCTGCTGGTAGTAAACATGTGGCTGTGTTTCAGGTCAGATGCTGGATGTCACTGTTATCCCACCAATCCCCTGTTGATGGCAAATCTGGAGGCTTTGCCAGTTTAATGATATTTGCAAGTAGCTGTAGCCCTCAGTAACAATAAAGAGCAAAGGTAGTAAGGATGGAAAAGAAAGTACATGGGGAAGTAGGTGAGCTGCTGGTTGCTTGGGACCAAATCATTCATCTCCTTTCATGCTGTGCTGGTGATCTCACTGCTTGCTGCCCAAATGCCCCATGAATCAAGAGGTGTCACCCACGCTTGGCAAATAGATGTGCTGCCCTGTGGTCGTCCAGCAGGGAATTATTTATAACAGGGCAATGAATCCTGCAGTGGTAGCTTATGTAGAGTTATTTATGGGAAGGAAGAGGTCCCACAGCATTTCTGATTTCATGCATGAATAATTCTTGTGTCTCCCTGACATTTTTTGTTTCCTCATGCCTGGGCCTTGTCTAGTGTAGAAGGCTGCTAACACATGTCAGGAGCGCTGCAGTCAGGGTCTCTCCCATCTCACCTGGTTTCCATGGCCATAAACTACTCTGAAATGCCATTATTTTGTTGGAGCCCTCCAGGAATGGCTTTTAACTGAAGTGTAGAGTTATTAGCAGCAGTTGCTGGAGCTGTTATGCAGCCCTGCTTGAAGCCAAGGGGAACTACTAGGCTGGAAGGGAGAGAAACTCAACACAAGGGGAAGATGGGGGGTGAGGAGGGGTAGTAGTATTACCTGCCACATAAACACAAACAAATCCCTCCCCATCCTGCCTGGCAGTTGCAGTCAGTAGCTGGTACAGCTGTTGTGTGTCCTTGGTTAGTCCCTGTACCCCAGCTGCCATGTGTCTGCAGCAAGGTGGCAGCTGATGTGCCACATCTGTGCCCCAGAATCCTCTTGCTGACAGCATTCCCATCCTCTCCTTTCTCCCTTGCTGCTGCTGAAGCTGGGCTGGGCTGCCCTGCATTTCCCAGGGGTGAAGGGGAAGGAGGAGGGAGGGCTGAGGACTCAGGTGCTGACGAGTGCCTCTGCTCCCTCTTCAAATCCCAGGCAGGTTAAAAGGGCAGAGGTTGAAATGGGATCAGCGGGATATTGCCGGGACACAGCCAGCTTTGGGCTGGGGATTCTGTCCACTTGCTGCCACATACTTGCTTAAAGCCAGGTACATAAATAGTGCTGGCAGGAGGAGAGGCAAGACTGTGAACTTTATTCTATTGTCTCCAAATAAATAATAATTGCACAGGACTATGTGTAGTGCAGGACACCCCTGGTCCCCTGTGTACCACCTTGCTCAGGCCACCTCACCTTGGCAGAAAGGGCTGCTACAGCCCAAATCACACATAAACAGGGCACTGGATGCTAAATGAGTGAGTCCAAGGGCAAATATTTAAGGCTTCATGATGTGACAGCATGTTGAATTTTCCCTGTACTGGTATTGTCTAGTTGTGTTGCACCGGGCTGTGCCACAGCAGGTCACAGGGGGGAATTTGGGGGCATTTGGATCTCCAGGATTATCAAGCCTGCCAGTTTTGAAAAGCTTTTAGGCAAGTAAACCAAGTGAAGGACACCAGCAATTGCAGGCTCTGTACTATTGGCAGCACAGGCATGACTTCTGGGTTTGGGGTTTATTTCCCCCCTTTTGCCCCTTCATAGCATCCTGGGAGGAAGTCAAGGCTGCAGAGAGGGCTTTGCTCTGCAGGATGCTGCTCCTCCCAGCAAAGCCCTGAAAACACACACACATGGCCTGTGGGCAGCCTCCCTCCCTTCCCAGAGCTCACACCTGCACATTGCATTTCTGCCAGGGATGCAAGTTCTCAATTTTTCTTTTCAGGAGGCCTGGCCAGTGTTTCCCATAGTATCAGCTTCCTTTTCTCATGGTGGCCAGTCCTCAGATTCTTTCCTGGATCAGCATGTCTGTCTGTTCTTCATGTTTCACAAATAACCCTCAGTGTTAATAAGAGCAAGGGTTCAGCTTTGGGAGGTAGCAGTGCCACCCTTGAAGGGAGAGGGAGAAGATTGTTCTGCCTCAGGGCAAGGTTTCCATACTTGCCCTGTGCTGAGCTTCCAAGGAAGGACTCCATCACACAGGGATGCAACCCCACCCACACAAAATCATCATCATCAGCAGCTGGTGGTTGCATCAGATGCTGCTCTGTCTTCTCTCCAGCCCTATGGAAGCAAGGCTGAGTTTTACCTGGATCAGCCCTGAACTCCTCAATGCCTGGGTGTAGGCAAAAGGGAGGACCCACACATGAGTTCAGGATTATTATAAACAATTATATATACAAACAATTATATAGGTAGCTGGCAGGCAGAGCTTTGCTTTGTCAGAGCAATGCACACTGTTAAATTCTGGGTTTTGGGGTACCAGTCCTCGAGTGGGAAGGGACTTGGGAAAGCTGTGGGAACCTGCTAAAGCCAATCACACAGGACTTGTGCTGGTGGGGAAGGCTGGTGTCTCATTTTCCCCCTCTCTTCTAGTGCTCTGCAATACTGCAATCTTTCCACCCACTGGCCTTTTATTCAACAAAGAATTTAGCAACAAAAATAAATGAATTTATTTTTACCCACCATCCTTGTTGGCTGTGTGGGGTAGAGCTGTGCAGCTCATGGTGGTGCAGGAGAACAGGAGAAGAGGTTTGCAAGCACAGCTGGGGGAATGAATGCCCTTCATATCTTCCTTGGGCAGGAGCAGTGGGTGCTCTGGGTGGAGGATGAGGGCAAGCACAATGCCATCACTGTATAGAAGTTCTCAGGTCATGGAGGCAGCAGTGGTGTGTGGAGCCTGAGAGCAGCCTATGCTGCAGTAGAGAGGTGGGGGCAGATCAAGAACAACACTCTCCTTTGGTCCTCAAAAGCCAGGATTCATCCTTAAATTTCAAGCAGAAAGACACCACCGTCATACGGTCTTTGAGGCACCACCAATGGAGAAACCTCATCCAACCCTGCTGAGTTATTTTGTGCATTTCTTTTAGTAATTTCACTGTTACAGCAGCTGGTTTGTGTCCAGTAAGCAATATATATCTTAAATGATGGTCCAGAAGGGATGGTGGTAAAGTCTGGGTTGGTAGGCAGCTACATGGCTTGATTTACTCCCTGATAAGTTGGCCTGGTTTCTTGTCTAGAGTATGGAAAGATGGTGTTGCTGAGACAAAGACAACCATGGAGAAGAGTAGAAAGATAAAATAGAACCACTTGCTGTGACACTTGTCTTGCTGTGCCACGTATTTAGTTTCAAGGAGGCAAGGGATAAGGGAGCCCCAGCTTTGTCTTGTCTTACAGAGTGTAGGTCTTGTTTGTCCCACTGTGACAGCTCTACTTGACACTTCTGCTCATAAGCAGAGAGTTCTGCCTTGTACAACTTGCACCAGTGTGTGCACATCCTCGCAGGTTTTGTCCTGTGACTCATGGACTTGAGCACAGTGGAATCCTTGTGGCATGCTAAGGTGTGGAGACACCTTGGGTGGGTCTTTCTAGGGAAAGCTCTTACCCTCTGGAGCTCAATGTTTTTGTCCTAAAACCCCTGTTGCTGAGCTGGGCTCCCTGACAGGTTGCTGTCAAGGTGCTGGAGGGACCAGGCTGACTTCACCAAATCTGTGAAGCATGAATAACCCCAAATCATCATCCTTGTTATGCACATTAATGCTGTTTCATGCCTTTTTTCATACATGTTGGCATCCCAATTTTCTTTTCACAGAATGTTGAGGTTGGAAGAGACCTTTAAAGAATCATCAGGTCCAAACTCCCTGCTGTGAGCAGGAGCATCTTTCAATAGATGAGGCAAAGTACCATCCAACCTAACACTGAACACTTTCAAAGATGAGGCACCCACAGCTGCTTCTGGGACACCTGTTCCAGTGTCTCATCACCCTCATCATTAAAAAATTGCTTATTATGGCTTCTGCTTGTGAGTTCCTGAAGGCAAGGCTCTGTGTGGTGAGGCACAGGCTAGGGAAGCGGAAGGAACTAAGCAAGATGGTGGGTGTGGGTTTTCCATGGCTGCTTGTCCTTGCCTCTGCCTATGGGGAGCTGGGAGAGGTTGGGGTGGGTTGGGAGGCAAAGGATAGTGCTGTGAAGAGCTTTGGTGTGTGGCTGGAAATGGCTAATGCTCTGGCAGGCACCTCCAGTACTCAAGAGTGGTGTTGACTGGGCAGCTGGAGAGTAATGCAAGATGTCCATGAACAGACCTTGGCTTGACTTTTTTTGCAGGGTCAAAAACCAGAAGAGAAGCTTAGGGCAGGGTGAGCTGGAAGGCTTTAGGATGTCCATAGTGATGAGTGACAGGGGGATGCCAGAAGATTCAGGCAGATGAGAATGAAGGCAGAGATGGAGGCACTGCCACAAGTTGAGTATCTGCAGGGCCATCAGGGGTTGTGTTTATCTTTGCAGCAGTGATTATTTTCAGATAGTGGTGTGAGAGAGTAAAATGTCAGTTCCTGCTATTAATAGCACTGCCAACAAGAAGGCTGTTGCTTATTACTGGCAGGTGAGGTGAAGTTAATATTATTTCATCCTAGGTATGGAAAAGTGCAAAAACAAGACAGGCTCTGAGTCAGTCTCCTTTTGGGGGAAACAGAAAAGATGGAAAGGGACCCCCCCATCCATGGGTTGTGGCAGTGTAGGGTGGTTTTCTCAGGGTGCTTCTGTTCCTCATCCAGAGTAAGTGCTGCTGGAAGAGTGGATAGATACAGTGGGGAGCTGGAGCTGCTTGGGACTGCTGCAAACACGTAGGGTTCAGGTAAACAGCAAACCAAAAACCTTCAGGGTTCCTGCTCTGAAACCTGAGGTTTTGCCCAGAGGAGAGAAGATGCCCAAGGTCAGCAGCATCTGGTGGGACCCCAAAATGTCTTTTGTGACCAAATCCCCACCTGAATGGGCACAGTTTCCTGGAGGCTGCATTTGGCCACACGGGTAAAAGCTGCACCTGGACTTGCAGCCATCTTTGGAAACTTGTGGTGTCTTTAGCAGGCTGGAGGATTTGGGGACTGGTGATCCTCAGAGCAGACACAGACAAGGGGTGGGCAGTGGAGTGAAAGTCTTGGGGACTGATGGTGCTGGTGTAAAGGAGAGCTGAAAACATCCTGCACTGTTTGAGCAGATGTGCCCTGCCTGATGCTAATTACAAGCATTGCATGCACATCACACACTGGGAGATGTGCCAGATACTGTTTCTTTTAATGCTGAACTCAAGATCATTATAATTAAGCTTTAAAGTTGTAAGTAAAAACTAATATGGAGTGTGGGTTTGCCATCATGCTGGTTGCAACCAGGTCTGTCCCTGCTGGGATGAATGGGTGTGAGGGCACAGCCTCCACCCTGGAGAGTGGCTGGAGCAAGGTTGGGTATGTGAAGGGCCTTGTGGGCTCTGGTGTGGTGAACATGTCCGGATTTGGGATTTAAATAGGTTGAAGACCCAAAAATACTAGAAGTGTGCTGTGTTGCAGATGTGGGAAGACTTGATGGGTGAGCTTGGCAGCCTCGGGCTCAATGGACACAGTGGAGAGGGGCTTTCTAAGAAGGGAAAATCAGGAGTAAAAGTGGGAAGCAATCTCATAACCTCTGCTGAGAGAACCCTAGATTGATATCTCTTGATAGCTCCAGGAATTGCCACGTGCAAAGCTGGATGACAAGGGACACGGTTGCTCTGATAACAACTGCAGTTCTGGTCACTGGTTGTTGGCAGATTGTGGCACATTTTGGGGCTGTTTCAGGACAAGGTGGGTGCTGGGGACAACACTGTGTTCCTGGGGGAGCATCCTACCTCTGCTCCTCGAACATGGGGGGACTTTTTGAACCCCTTTTTTGGGCTGTGCTATGGAAGCTGAAATCAGTGGCTGTGCAAATAGGGGTGTGAGGGTCACTGTGGCCTCAGTCTTGTGGTTTGCTTGCCACAGGGCCAGAGGTGTGATGGATGGTCTGGGAGTGTGTTGAGCAGAGCCATCACATGACAAGTGGGTTAAAAACAAGGAGCAGAGGGAAAGCAGCTGCTGGGTCCCAGCTCTTGTAGGTCTTCATCTGGGGTAGTGTCTGAATAAATGACTTGTTGAGGTCCAGGCAAATGCAGGGGTACAAGCTGCATTGTCAGTGTGGCAGCAGAGGAAAGACAATTTAACTGCTAATGATAAATGGGTCATGATGGGTCCCAGTGTTTTAAAAATTAGCTGTTGACCTAGATGGCAACAGCAATGACTTGTTCACAGTGGGAACACAAATGAGCATCACTGGAGCTGTGTGTTGCTCAGAAGGTGGGGACGAGCCTGGTGTGCTGGGTTGAACCTGGATTGCTTCCCTGCTCTTCATTTGTACCTGGCTTTTCCTCAGGAGGTCATGTAAGACCTCAGCTGTCTCTTTCTGTTGGCTTCATCAAGTCTCAAGGTGCATTTGTCCCACAGGAAGCAGCTGGGGAGGCACCTTCTGCCACCAGTGATGGACTGTCTGAGTTACCTTACTCTCTTCCCCCCATTTTCAGAGGGAGCCAGTTCTGTGCACCCCTGAGCACCCACCTGGGCTCTTTAATGCAGATCCTCATGGAGATGTGCTCTGCATTTGGTTTGGGCCATTGGCAGGGTTGCTGCTAAAGATGGAGCTGCTGCCCAAGTCAGGTTTTCTTCTGCTTAATGCTGGGGAAGGAGGAGGCCACCTCCTGCAGCAGGGCACAGTGTGTAGGGGTTTCTCCTGTGCTGGGGTCCTCTTCCTCTGGGCTAAGCCATGGTCCACCACCCGAAAGTTGGTGCCTTCCTTCTTGGGAAGAGTCCTGTCAGTGCCCCTTGTTAGCTGTTGTCATTGAATAGTGGCTTTCTTGGGTGTTAATTAAACAATACCCAAGGTAAGGGTGCAGCTGTCCTGTGCTGATGACATTGGCCTTTTCAGTCCAGCTGTAGACACTTTTCCTTCACCAGGTTTTTCTGTCCTGATCTTTAGTTAAGGCCTGAGGAATTTGGTACTTAAATGTATTTTAACTCCCCTCGCTAGTGGGGACCATGTGATGCTGTAGTACTCCAGAGCTGCTGCAGTTTCTACTTGCTTCAGCTTTAATTTTTGTTGGGCAATATGAGCAGTGGGATGGGATGGGACCAGTACTTTGCTCCAGCAGGGTCCAGTTTCACTTGAGCTTCATAACTGAGACTGTGGTTGGAGAATTTGGGACCCCAGGGTGCTCAGCCTGAGCCTAGTGCCCTTCAGGTTGCTGGGCTTTGGTTAGATGGGTTTTGCTTTGGCCTCATGAAGGCAGCATCTGCCCCACCAAGCCTTCAGCCCCATTGCAGGGCAGCAGTGCTGACCCTCTGCACCTCCAAAAGTTCATCAAGCCACATCCTCATTACTGGAGCAATGCTGAGTGCTGCTGAGGCACAGCGAAGGTGGGTTGGTTTTGCTTGCAGAGAATTGACATGGTTTTGGCCTGAGTTGCTTGAGCACCATGTTTCCAGCTCATGAGATGCTCTTACCTGGCACATAACAGCAGAGGAGGAACAGCAGCTCCAAAGCAAGGGGTGTCTGCCCATGAGCACCCCAAACTGTGGGAGAAAAAGGGGTGGTTGAGCCTCATCTTGGCTGTGCACGGGAGATGCTCTTTCTCAGGGGTGGATATGGCATTTTCCCCTGCTGGAAAATGAGCTTTTCTCTGTCAAGGGAAAAGAAAACCTTATTTATGGAGGTCCTCGGTCCCCACAGATGACAGAAAGGTGCTTTCCCCCAGCCCAGCTCCCATCAGCAATTTGTCAGCAGATAGTTTGCCTGCTTTGCCCACCCGAGGTTGCCAGCAGCTACATGTGCTGCTTTGTCTCCCACAGGCTCCTGCTTCTGGGTCGCCGTCCTGGACGGCAACGTGGTGGGGATTGTGGCAGCCCGGGGCAACGAGGAGGACAACACGGTGGAGCTGCGCCGCATGTCCGTCGACTCCAACTACCGCGGCAAAGGGATCGCCAAGGCTCTGGGCCGCAAAGTGCTGGAGTTTGCCATGCTCAACAACTACTCCTCCGTCGTGCTGGGAACCACGGCTGTGAAGATGGCAGCCCACAAGCTCTACGAGTCCTTGGGGTTCAAGCACGTGGGTGTGGTTGAACATTATGCCCTGCCAGGGATGACACACTCCTTACTGGAGAGAATGTTTTTCCAGCTCCGCTACCACCGCTACCGCCTGCAGCTGCGGGAAGAATTTTTTTTTTTTTTTTTTTTTTTTTTTCCCCCCTCCTCCCCCTTCAAAAATAATAAATCACCCTTCTATTTCTCATCACTGTTGATTTGCCAATTCTGGGTTGAGTTGTTGCTCCCTCACGTCATCTCTTGGTTTGCTCCGTGCAGCCCGATGGTCCCGGCCGAGCAGCTCCTTCCTCGCATGCTGTGGGTGGTGGTGCTGGGAATCCCGTGACCCGGCGGAGCCGAGCAGAGCGGCCTCTCCTCCCCAGGTACCTCCGTAAAGCACAGAGACCATAACTGCAAAATCCTAACCACTGCTCCGGTGTACATAGTCTTCTCCTTTTCCAAATGTAAGATAACATAGTGATGCATTCATAATAGTGCAGAAATATTACTTGAATGCAGTTCTCAGTATTTCATGCACCAGTAAGTAGAAATATGCACTCATCTTACCATTATTTACTGGTTAATAGTTTTCAAAGAAAAGGTGGGGGGCAGCCCCCCCGCCGCCCCAGCCCGCTTGCTACAATGCATGAGGAGGAAAGCGCCTGCACGCCCTCCAGCCCATCGCACCGCTGACACGGCACTGGTGTTGCACTTTTTTTTGGGATGTGCCTCGTTCTGCCAAATGTCTGAGAGATCCCGGGGTGCATCCGGTAACCACGACTCCGCTCCATCCCCACCCTCCTTCCGAAGCCAGCACGGACTCGGACCGGCCAAATGCTGAGCCCCGTTGTACCATAGTGTGAAGTTTCAGATCAAACCCAAATTCTCTCCTGCGCTGTCCTGTAGCCACGTGTAAACCTGCAGCCCTGGGCCAGACTCCGCATGTGCGTTGGACTTTCTCTTTGCTGCCTTTTTGGGGTTTTGTTTGTTTGTTTGTTTCTGATTTTATTTTTAAGGGAGTTTGGTTGTTCAGTTTCTTTTTTTTTTTTTTTTCTTTTTGGTTGTTGATGTTTGTTATTACTTTTAGTTTTGGCTTTTGCTGAATGGTGTCACTGAGGCGTAATGGAGGCTGCAGTTGCTATGGCGACACATTTGCACATTGATGTGCCACCAAATCTAACCAACGTGTGACAGATAATAGCATTCTGGAGAGTGCTGGGGTGGGGTAGGGGGAAAGCATACTTATTATCTTAACCAGCTGCTTGTTTGATAAATGTAGATGGTCACACTGCAGCCTTCCATCAAAGGTAATTATCTGCTTTAATGATGTCAGATTTGTGAATTGTACAATGCAAAAAGCAATGCAAAGCAGATTCGGCATGTGTCTGTACCCAGTATGTATGTACAGTGCCTGCCAGCTAAAGAATAACCAAGACTACAGCTTCTAGCCTGAGATATCAACTTTTATAACTTATTTAAACAAGTAGCAACCTTGCATGAATTATGTCTTGGACAAAAAGATCAGTTGGTTTTAATTTTTAAAATGTGGTATCAGAAGTATAAAGAAAACCATTTCTGGCTGCACTTAATTCGGGGTGGGTGGAGGGGTTCATCTCTGTTAATACATTTAAAGGGACAAACCCCTTTAATTTACTTTCTGGGGGGAAAAAAAAGTTACTATTTTATGAAGTATTACGCGTGTGAGGGGGAGAAACCCAACACCTATCTGTGATGAACTTGATGAAAGGTTAGAGCATGTGTTAACCACGCTTGTATGTGCAACCACAATGGGAGCATCAGTGGGAGAGCCCTGGTAGGGAGAGGAGCTGGGGGAGTAGGATGGGGGGCAGGCAGCAGGGACACCCCCCCGGGATGCTGCCTGCCTCTCACACTCCCCCAGAGCTGCCCTTTCCTCTCCAGCCAAAAGCTTTCCCAGCACTGAGGTGCAGCTGGAGATGCTCAATGGGAGCAGTGGGGAGGGGGCTCACCCCATGTCCCCAGTGCTGGGGGTGGAGGAGCCCCTTGGCACGACCCCAGGAGCCACCTCAGTGCTGGGCTGGGTCCAGCCCATCAGGAGCCGGAGGGGCAGAGCCCCAGTGTGTGTCCCAGCAATAAGGGGGGAAAGGGAGGACAATGAAGGGCACTGTAGCAAGAGACCATGAAGTTTAATTAACAGAATTTCCGTATGGGGCACTATATTTTTAAAAGTCTTTCTATGCTGTACATTTCTCCTGAAGCTGAAATAATGTACTGTTGGTAGGGTTTTTTTGTATAGTGTACAGAAATTGGCAAAATATTTTCTTGCTGCATTCAGTGATTTATTAACCGAAGTAAAATAGACAAAATATAAAGTGTAAGCAAAAGTTGAAAGAAAAAAAAAAAAAAAAAAAGATAAAAAAAACCAAACACAAAACAGTTTGTGCCTTTTTTAGTTTATTTTTCTGTTGCTATATAATCACTGCACTAAAACCTTTCCAGAGGGGAAAAAAACCCCACAAACAACTAGTCTCTTAATAAGGGAGGAATAGGTAAAGCCTAAATTGAGCATTACTTCTTTTTATTAGGATACTTAATTAAAAGAATGTTGCTGGTTTTATTTGATACCTGTGCCTTTGTAATAAAATTCCACATCCTGTCAGAAAAGCCAAACCTGGAATAAATCCCACCAGATCTCACAGACACAGAAGTACCATCAGGTTACCATTATTTTCTTTAAAAATGTGTAAACCTTAACAGATCATATTACAGTATCTGATCGTTAATACTGGGAAAGAGGTGCTTTGGAAAGGTGCTGCTTTTGGGGTGCTGCCTGCATTCTTTCCCGGGCATGCTGGCTGCTGGAGGGGCACTGGTAAGGGTTGAGTTGTGGCCATTTGGCTGGTAGCTGCTGAGCAAATTTCTTCCCTTAATGCTTCTGCCAGTTGCTTTGTGACTCTTTGGAGCTTTTGCTCTTTGGAAAAAATCCAGCTGGTTGCTCCCAGCTCTCCAGCCGGGACAGCTCGTTTCTGAAGTAAAGAGCTGGCTGCCAAATAGGCTGGGCTGTGCTTTCCTCAGAAGACAGAAAGGACTGGCAGGTGAAATGCCACTGATCCCAGGCCTGATTTGAATTGGGAAGCCTGTGGGCTGCCAGAGCTGCATCCCTAACAGCAGCAAAGGGATGTGGTGTACAGGACCTCCAGCATTGCTGCTGCTTTCCCAGCCAGAGCTGCTCTGAATAGACTTAGACAAGGGTGGGCTTAAAATCAAGTGATCCTTGTCATTTCATCTGCATTCATGGGATGTTTCCCTGAATGTGATAGCTCAGGCTCAGCTCTGTAGACAGAAAGTCACTGCTCTGCCTGGCCCCTGGGCTGTGGACAACACCAGGCTCACCTGCTGCCCCCCAGGGTCCAGCCTGCCTTGCCTGGGACACCATGCTTGTAGACCATGTTGCAGCTCACAGGATGATGTGTTGAGGCCAAACAGCCTGATGCAGATCAGTTCATCTACTGTGCCTCTTCCAGGGTGCACTGTCTTAAACAGTTCTGCATGGAGAAGATGCCTCAGCTCATTGCCCGTGCCTCCCAGCACCAGTTTTGCAGCTCCCCTTGCTTCTTCTGCACCAATAGCCATGGTCAGCACATCCCTGGAAGGGGACCATCACTGTCCCCCTTGGTCATGACAAGATGGTCATGAGTTTGGTCCTGAGCAGAAGAATGTGTGATCTGGACCTACTGCTAGAAAGCTCTTGAGAGCCTGTTGCCAGTTGTCAAGACTAATTCCAACAGACTTCCAGCAGTATGAGATGCTCATTTATTTTGGTGATTTCTCCTTCCTGTGACACATCTATCTGGAGTATGGGAAAGAGGGGAGCATCTCTTGGGCTGTAGCCTCAGCTGGTTAAGGTGATGACTAGGAAGGCTGCCTCAGATTTAAGTGGAGGATATGCTGGGGATGTGGATCTGTGGGTCCTGGATCTGTGGATGGCTGGAGATGGCACTGTGCTGGGTGCCTGCTTTAACTTTGCTGTGCATGTGGATTGTTGCAGCCCCCCTGCTCTTGCAGTGTGTGCCATGCAGTGGCACCAAGGATGCAGTTTCCTCACCTGGCAGTTCACTCCTTGGTCTTGTGGCTTCTTCTGCTAATCCCTGTGCAGTGGGCACTGCTTGAGTGTCCTCGGGGGGGATTTGAACAGAATCCTTGTTCTCTGGGAAAGGCACCATAGAGGGGTGAGGTTGTGATGTCCATGCAGAGGTCTCTTAAAATATGTTTAAAAATCAAAAAAGAAGGAAAAAAAAATGAGAAACCTTTCATTGCTGCAGCTGAGGTCCTCAACCTTAGGGCTGCCCCAGACCTCTGGCACAGCCTGAACAATTCTTTCTGGAAACTCTCTGTGCATTCTGAGCAAACTGGCATTTCCAGCACAAGTAGTATTTGGCAATAAGCTCTGGGAAGCTTGGCCTCTGAACAGTTCCAGGCAAAAACTTCAGAGCAATCAAAGCAACAAGAAAAGTGTTTTCTAATCTTACTTGAAACCCTTGAACTGGTATTTGTCATAAAATCAAGCCATGTTTTCCCTCCATGACGCGTTCAGCACCTGCAAGATGCTTTAGAACCAGCAGCTGTAATTCATCTCTGCCCAGAGATGCCCTTTGCAGCCCTTCCTGCCCCTCACCTGCCTGCTCTGTGCAGTCTGTGGGATGGGATTTCTGAGCAAACTTTTACCTCTCCTTGGGTGTGCTCAGGGCTGAACCTCAGGAGCTGGGCTCTCTCCTGCATGGTCCATCCCCTCCCAGCTCTGCAGTGTGTGTGGCTCAGGGAGTCTGGGCTGCTGCAGGGTACTGCCTGCTGGGCAGAGGGGCTGCCTGGATGCAGAGGGGACTTTTCAGGCTGGCTTTTGTGGTGGGAAGTTGCTGGCAGTGTGGTTAGACCTGTCAGGGAGAAGCAAGCTTTGTTTGGTAGTCTGCACAGGTCCAAGTTGAAGCTTGTTTTAAGAGGTGTTTGTTGGGAACATGAGTGCTTTAAGGAGATTCTCAGGATGGTCTGTGCCCTCCAGGACTGCTGAGCTGGTTGGACATTGCAGGTGCTGTGCAGTGGGGCTGTGGTGGGACATGGGAACAGGGCCAATGTTTGTGATGCTCAGAGGTATTTGCATCCCCCAAAGCCAGTGTCACAGGTGACAGGGCCCAAGTTGTTCCACTTCTGCTACGTGCAGGATGGAGGCACCTAAGGTCATTAAAATCCCAAGGGCCAGTTCTGCATCTTGGCTCATTTCATTATCACCCTTCAGCAAATGCAGGTGGTGAATAGCCCCAGGAATATCTGTCCCCAGGAGTGGGTGCCCCCCCTGCTTTTGTCAATATTTTTAATAGCCCCTGATGCTTTATGTCAAAATTTTTAATAGTCCCTGAGCAGAAGCAGGACTAAGGGTCAGTAGGTGCCTGTTGGGGTTTGGATGTGCCACAGACCTACAGAAGGAGCAGAAAGTGCCAAGTGCCTGGGGAGAGGGCGGGAGGGGGAATATCAGTCCCCTTCCTTGTGTGGCAAAATGCACCTCAAAACGCTGGGGAGAGCAGGATAAGGCTCTGGAGGATGCGTACAGAAAGTCCCAAGGGAATCATCAGAATTCCCAAGGGAGCTGTGGTTTTACAAAGCCTCCTCCTGATCCTTGCTGCTGCCCGTTGCTCGCTGAACCGTACCCATCTGTGACGCAGCCCTGCTGCCTTTTCATTTGCCACATTTGCTGGCCCGAGGTGCAAATGGATGGAGACTGACTGCAGGGATTTCTGAATTGCCAAACGCACAAGGGCAGGAACCAGCTCTGGTTACCTCTGAAGTAACAATTTCATTTTCAGTGTGCTGGGAGCCTGTGTCTGATTAGCGCTAGCGTGATGCTGTTGATACACACTCTATTTAAAGCTTAATAAAAGCATTTTAATTCCACGCTACCTGCAGTCTTGTGGTGGAATAAAATGTGCCATATAAAGAAAACAAAGGGATGCAAACTTTTAAATAAGCTTTAACATGCAGAAGGTAAATTTATCTTTTTTTGCTTTTGTTTTTTTATTCCCTCAAAATACATCTACGTAGAATCTTGAGCAGAAAAAAAGTGGTGTGCTCTGGCATCCCTCAGTAATAGCAGCTACACACAGATGATTATGCTTACCACCCACTAAAAAAAAAACCTGCTAGCTGAATGTCATTTGGACTACCTTTCATTGAAAAAAAAAAAAATAATAATTTGAACAACAGAGTTTAGTTACAACACAGCATCATTTAAAACTACAAGCCCTAACTCGGCATTTGGAGTTTGATCACTGTTTAATATCACTGTTCAGTACTGTCTTTGTGTTACATGATGGTCAGCTGCTGCAGAGGATATTATTTTAATATCAAAGTAGTGGGAGATGGACTTGCTGAGACCAAGAGCATAACAAATACATAATGTAATTGTAAATTTACTTACAAGTAACACATTTGAATGCAGAAGCAGCTACTCCTATGGAAGCATAATGAACATATAGCTAACATTTTTTTCAATTTCTTTTCCTTCAAAGTTTAGTCCTTTTAACTTGTAATATGTATATTTGCTTTTAAAAAAAATATATAATTAGGTTTAACAAAGCATCTGTTGCTTTGTGAGTTGTACTTATGGTTGTGCTGGGCTGTTAGCTTTAAGCAGTTTGTGTGCTTGTGTTATTTTATTGAAGCAAAAGTCTTCTTAAATGCAGTAAAAGGGAAAAAAAAATAATATTTTTGGTAGTGTTAAGCAGATGTGTGGTATGCATTTGGAAAGTGTCCAGTGTCAGTGGATAAACAAAACAAAACAAACCCAAACAAAAATACAAGAACTGGGGCTAAACTGCTTACCAGAACTGCTTGTGTTGAAGGCAGGGGCTTTTTAGTTCGTGGGCTACAGGCTAAACTCATGCCTAACTAGAAACTTGGGTTCCCCCAGACAGCCTCTGACTCTGCATCTCCTCACTGTTGTACCAGACCTGATGTGAAACGCGTTTTGTGTTCTGTGTTCAGCAGAGTATGCACTGTGCTTTGTCACGGGAAGCGGCTGCAAGTCCTCAAAGACAAACAAACATATTTTAAAACAGCAATAATTACCACTGTAAAGCAAAGGCACACCTGGGGGAGAGCACGGGGAGATGTCAGTGAAGAGGACAGAGTTGGGAACACGCTGGTGTCAGTGCTGCTGTTGCACCTGGGGAGGAGCAGGGTCGGGTGCTAGCAAAGGCCATCGGGCTCCAGGACTGGGCTTCACTTTGGCAGAGCACCTGCCCCTGTAGGATCCCTCTGCCCAAATCGTTCTGTGGCTTTGTAAGGCTAAACACAGAGCAGGTTGTTCACCATAGTTTTAAGGATGAGTTATTGCAAATACTGTTCCTGGTGGGAGAGACAGACATGAGGAAGAACTGTCAGAGACAGGGACGAAGGAAAATGCTCATTGCTGCAGCCTCCTGTGTACTCTGCAGCTGCACTCCTGGGGCTCAATAATAGCAGAAAACAGAATAAACTAATACAATTTTCCAGTGGAGGGAAGCAGCAGTCAGCTCTGCTGGAAAGCTGTTTGCATCCCCTCGAGGAGTATTGATACAAAGCAGTTCCTCTGGCATGGCAGACGTGTTGAGATGTGAGCTGGGGAGACCTCGGGGTGCTTTAGGTACCTGAGCCCCATCCTGGGCAGCATTTCCCCACTGATCTCCCCACCCTCCCTCAGCAGAGCCCCAGGAGCTGGGCAGCTCTGGTGGGGCAGCAGGTTCTCCTCAGGCAGGGTCGGGCAAGGTGCTCTGGAGGAATGATTTGTAGGTACTTAGGTTCTGTTCCTGATGGCCGCTGTAACTGTGAAAATTAACCAGACCTGCTGTGATAAATTTGGTTATATAAGGTTTATTTGGTTAATTTTTTATAAGTGAAAACTGAAAAGATGAAAGAGAATTGTAATATGAAAGCAACTGCTGTAAATAATGTATGAATGAATAAAATCTAAAACTTATGTCAGTTTTTTCCTAAACTGTATTGCTGTGAAGTTACTGACACCTCAGTGCAGACTGTGCCTCCATCTTTTCCAGCTCCCAGTCCAGTACAGGCAAACAACACTTGTTCCTGTTTTCATTGATAAATAAGAATATCTTTGTGTGTCATCCGTGTCCTTGGATTACATTTCCATGCTGTTCCAGCTCACTGACTAATACTAACGTGCTCGGAAGTGTCAGTGTTCTTGGAGCTGAATATTTTAAAACTGGAGACACCCCTGGGTGTGTGCATTGCTGGTGCTGCCCCACAGTGGGACCCTGCCCAGCCCTGGCCACCAGGCACAGGTCTGCCCAAGGCCACGGCTGCATTTGCTGCACCCAAAATCCCACCTAAAATTGGAGAAAGCCCTGAGACATGTCCCATTGGAGCAGAGGATCAAAGAAAGCCATTTGATGTTTTCTCTACCACCAAGGACATGGAATGGAGTGGTGTCAGTGAGGATGTTTTCATGGTGGAGACACATCTGTGGGTGTTCCCTGAGCCACACAAGCCCCTTCGTCTTCCCTACACCATTTCTTTCTGTAAAAACATGCACAAATGGGTCATTCCCCATTCTGTGTTAGCCCTGGACAAGGCTGTTTCTGACCAACTCTTGGGCATCTCTCTGAGGCAGGAAACCAATGGTCTCCAGTGTGGGGAGGGGAAGTGGAGCTCCAGCCTTTGGTCCAGTTAGGAATAAGGTGATGGCTGCTGAAGTGGCCTTTGGGGCTGTTTATTCCTGGAAAGCAGCTTTTGGTGGCTATTATAAAGGCTGCCTGGAGAGCCCTGGCAAAGTGGCTCTGGAGATGACCCTGGCAGCACCAGCAATGAGGGCTCTGGGTGGATGGGGGTTTGGGACATGCAGGGTTATCTGGATCAGCAGCCAGGCAGGGACACGGGGGGGTGAGGTTAATGGCTTTGCTCTGGGGTTCTGGCCCCTGACACTTGTCAGCTTTATCCAGATGTGCAGGCACCCTGTAGCTGTATCTATCACACCAGGAGGAGGAGCAGCCAATACACCTCTGGGGCTGATAGTGATGTGCTGTGGGGTTTGGGGCTGGGGGTCAGGGTTTGAGAGAGTGGGGGAAGCAGCTGTAAGTTCACTCGTGCACAAGTTTTGTTTTATACCAAAGCTACCCAAAAAAATAAAACCCACCCCAGAACTGCTCCAGTGAAGTAACAGGTAAGTGGCACAAAAAGCTGTGTTAGTGTTAGAAGCTATGCTGTGGGTGTGCTGTGTGCCTGAAAGGGCCTCAAGTAACTGCTAATTGTGCTCTGACTCTCCACTTGCATTCCTGTCCTTCTCCTTCACAGTGGCTTGCTTTGGATAAAAACCTAAAATTTGTGGGCACAAGGGCTTTGTCCCCGTGCCCTGGTGTTCCAGGCATGTGCCTCGTGCCTGAGACGAGACAGAATGGCACAATCCCTCCCCACATTGCAGCACACCCAAAAGCAGACCCACCTCAACCTGACCCCTCCACCATGTGGCCTGGTGCTCTCACAAGGAGACACATTGAAGCTGGAGCTGGGCAGGAAAGTCTAACAAAGTGGACCACATAAAGCCCACAAAACAGCTTTTAATTTGACCAAACAATCACCAAGTTTCTCTATCTAGCTGTGTCTATCTATCCACTTTTTTTCCTTCCTTCCTTCCTTCCTGCCTTCCTTCCTCCCTCCCTTCCCTCCCTTTCCCTCCCTCCCTTCCCTTGGTCCTTAGGCCAAGCACATCCTGCTGTGGCAAGCTCTGCTGTTCCTCCAGTCCTCCCAGTGTCTGCACAGCTGGAGGGGATGGGGTCATTTCATATCAGTCTTCACCAGCAGCTATAAATTGGACCTCCTTATGCTTATCTCAGCAGCAAGGGCTGACCAGCAGCAAGGAGGGTTTTGTGACCCTGAACCTCATGTCTTTTAGTACAGGCTGAGGTGTAATGCTGTAGGGTATGTTTGAGATACCATGACCTTGTAGCAGTGAATGTCCCACTGTGGTGGGACACATGGTCTGGTCACATCCAGCCTCACTGCTCAGGCTGCATTTCTACTCCATCATCCCACAGCCTTCCACAAGCCATCCCACCACCACCACCACCTGCACTCATTATTCCAGTGAGGGTGAATGTTTCCCATCCCAAAGATAATTTTTTATTGCAGTTACTTACAGCACTACGAGCCAGAGAATTAAAGTAACACAGCTTATTTTTACTGCCTCGTCATCTCAAGCTATGGCATCACTCTTTTGGGAAGGAAGCATCTCAGAGGAAACTTCCTTTTGAAATGGACTCCTCATCAGCCAGGCTAAGGCACCACAGGATGTTTGCTTGGCTCCCTGAAGTCCTCACAGCCCACAGTTTGGCTCAGCACTCACATGTTATTGCCAGGATCCATTCAGGCCCTGGCAGTTCTTGCTACCAAAGTTTTCCAGGTTGCACTTCCTACGAGGTGAAATCTGCAGAGCTATCAGCTTAACAGCTTTTATGTATAAAATGCTGGAATGTCACCTTGGTATGGGGGAAAGACAGAGCTTAAAGGTTTCATGCTTATGGTCCTGTGTGCTAATACTATTTCTTCTTATAAAATATTGTTAATCTGTCAAGAAATTAGCCTATTGTTTTATTTGAGGTATGTTTTTATTTTTTTCTGTACCTGACTGCATTTGCAAAGTCAATAGGGTGAATTCAATACCTGAGGTCAGTTATAAGAGAAGAGGAGGTAGCACTGAACAGAGATTAATCTTCTCACCTGGATTTCAAAGGCAGGGTCAGATGAATTGTGCTACAGAAGTGCTCCTTTCTCTCCACTAATGACCAGTCCAAGGTGAGTGGAGACCAGCCCAACAGATGTCTATCGTATAAACACCTAAGGTGAGATAAATCCCAGCATGATGTTTCTGCAGAAAAGCTTAATTGTGCCTGAGAATTAATAAAAGGTGAAGGACAAACTTTTTTTTTTTTTTTTTCCCAAATAATCACTGGGCCTTTAAAGATAACTGATTATATTCAGTCACCAAAAACTTAAAAAAGCCTTAACCTTATTTCTAGGTTGCAGCTTCTTCTATATGAACATTTTAAGGTATAGAAGAAAAAGCTAGAAACCAGTGGATCATTAAGAACCTTCCCCAGGGGAAGAGGAAGTAGGATCATTACAAAACCAGGACTCACCAAGTGGCACCTGGGGAAGGCTGTTCTCACTACCAGTTTCAGAGTGTTTGGAGGAGGAATGAGCAAATGGTTACAGATCCTTGTTCTTGGCCTTTGCCTAGCATGCAAGGTGGAGAACCATCCATTCTCTTGTCCCTTCAGAGGTCCTGCTCCTGCTTTTAAAGTCTGGGAGGACTCAGAGCTACTGCAGCCCTTAGAAGGGGAAGGTCAAGAGGTGCTTACAGGGTAGTTAGTCCTGTTCCAAATGTTTTGGTCTGACAAAAGCCCCCTGCCTCCAAAAATGACCTCATGCTGCATGTTCACACTGCTGAAGTAGCTGGTCGTTTTTTTTTTCCTCCAGCCCAATATAGGGGTGATAGGAACCAAAACAAGGAGACTCTGAGCCAAGCTACTTAAAGCTGAAAGCATGGCATACACTGGGGGAGTAAGGTTGTCTGCCACTTTGGATGCCTCAAGGCAAATGTTCTCCAGCAAACACTGTAGGTAAATCCCACCAAAAATATACACGGAGACAAATGCATGACAGAGAAGTTATTCCTGTCATTTTACTGCAGTATATGCAGCAAAACATCACCCACAATAAATGTGGGGTTAACCACAGGGAAAAAAATACCACATTCCATTTTTAGAATTCTGCTTCCCATTGCAAAGATGAGCTTTCTGTTCAATATATTCTCTAAAGCAAGAATGAGAAATGGAGATATGCCCTTTGCCTCACAAAATACAGTGTATAGGGTTCAAATATATAAACAGTATAACTAAAGTTATACTGACCAACCACTACCTCCATCATCAACCAGTTTTGTAGGTATTATACATAGAATAAAGAAATTAACTGTGTTCATCAGAAAGTGTTTCAGATATTGTCCTAGGAAGGGTGAAAAAATGAAAAAAAATGAAAAGCCTTGCAAAACAAATTTAAATAACGATAACTAAAAAAACAAGCAAACAAAGAAAAAAAGCCCAACAGACTGAAAACAAATTTGTACAAATGTAATAGTGTGGAAACTTTCCAGTAGGGGTTTTACGAGTTGGGTTCTCAGGCAGCAAAATCTTGCATGGCTGGACTTGAGAACATGAAACTGCAGCAAAATTGTCCTTGATATGCTCTTAAATTTTCACAAGGCGTTTCTCACTGATGCTAGATCTGAACTTTTTATCATTGCCATTTTAATCTCCTGAACATCAGATCATATCTCTGATTATCATGGACAAAATCCTTCAGGCTGGCCACTGGAGGAGGACTGCTGTTCCCCTTCCTGCTTCAGGTCTATGCAGTGTTCAAAACCAGTATTTGAGATTTGGGGCATCCTGGCAAGATTCCCTCACTGTGACTTGCAGAAATGCCACATTCAGTGAAGGCAGCTGCTATTTTCTTACCCTCACTCAAAACAAACACAATAGATTTTGATATAAGTAGTAATGCTCTCTAGAAATACAAAGGACGTGGATCAGCTGGCTAAACATAAGGATCTAGTATCATTTGAGACACCCTGTGTTTACACGGCTAGAAGTGAGCCCAACCAGACTGTGTGCATTGCTTTGAGAGAGCTAATAAGCTGGAGAAACAAGCAGTATTATCTTCCCCCTTACTCTCATGCTGTGTCATTCAGTTTTATTATATGTTATGTTTGTGTAGCAAATGTGAACAAGTCACACTGCGAGCCTGAGCACCTGCAAGTTATGCACTCTAAGAAAATAAATATCCTTTTCCTCTACAAGGTTGTCTTCCTAGGCTGAATATGTCTGAGAAGAACAACTCAATCACATGATTATCTACTATTTCTACAGCAGCCTTTTAATTGCTATCAGTGCCATGACATATCTGGCTGTAGGTATGTGCTTATGCATAATTAAAAATAAATACAGATTTCAATAGGGAAAATAATAGTGAAATGAGCAGGGCACACGGTAAGACAGTTCTTTTGTCATTCACTGAAGCAAAATTAATAAACACCTCAATATGCTAATAAACTGCAAAGCTATAATTGACGTGGTTTGTTCCTTCATCATCTCATAGTGTCAAAGGATTTCCCACCAGTGCTTCTGCACAGAATTTCAGTATTTTTCACATATATAAAGAAGTCTTAAGGGTAAACAGCACAGAAACAAAGGCCCCACAAAAGGCCATGTCAGAAGTTTGAATTTAACATGTTTCAAGCTTGCTAATAGAAAATAATATATCTAGGTCTGTCTTATTTTCCTCCCTGCAGTCTAAAACTCATTCTTAAAAAACTATTTTAAAAAGTCATATAATTAAATCGAAGAAAATTTTTTTTCACCAGTGTGCAATAGCCTAATATTCCTTACATGTAAACAGCTACAGGCTTGACTGATGGCTAAAAAGCTCATTCTGTAAGTGTCTGGGTGATGGTCAGTGGCCACAGAGCTATTGCTGACAGTGTTGTATGTTACTGTAAATCTGTTTTAGGTGAAGAACAAGGTCAAGGTAAGGGGCAACATTCACAACACACATTTTTCAATTATATATAAAGAAGTGTTTTCAAACTGATTTTTTATCCAACAGTGTTATGAAACGGGCAACAGGATGCTTTGCTTCTCCATTTCTTCAAGGCAGGGGAAGAAAATTTCTGGAGATTAAACAATTTTAGTCTACAATGCGAGGTTCATGTAGGCAGTAAAAGGATTTAAATTCCACAGTTGCCCACTATTCCTAATGTGTTTATCTGTATCACAAACAGGGCTATACTTTAAACTGGCAGATTTGGGAAAAAAAAAGGAAGTATAGAAAGAGATTTTGCAGTTGCTGGGGAAAGAATACCCTTAGGCTAAGAAATAAAAAAAAATGTCATTAGCAACTGTTAAGTACAGAAGTACCAATGTGCAAAAAAGAGCAGGAGGTGGAGTGGGGTGGGGAGTGAATAACACCTACTGTCAAGATAATTTATTGAAAAGCTGAAATACAAAGAAACTAGGCATGAGTTTTAAGGCCAAGAGATCACACAAAAATAGCTGAAACGCTCACTGTTGAATCAAAAGTGATGGAGAGGAAGGAAGGTCAAGGAAGGGCACTCCTGTCTCTGTACCTTTAGTGTGGAATATGAGGAAGGACATGGAGGGTGTATAATGCAAGAGTGGATTTCCATCTCAAGGGCAGATGTGCATTTCACTGGTTCTGATTCACACACAACAACATGTTTAACACAGTGAGGCATTACCTGGATTAGAGGCTGGAATCAAACTCTAGGCTCTTCTGTGGCATTTGGTAACTCAGAGGCTGGACAGTTATGCTGTTTTATTTTTCCTTCTTTTCTTTTTTTAAGGTCTTTGGCAGAGCTTAAAATATAGTTCATGTAGACGGGCTAGCCCCAAGAGGGAGCATGGAAGGCTTCTCAGCAGAACATCCTCTAGTCCAGTGGTTCATGCATTCCACTGGCAGATGGATGTTGCAAACCTTTCAGGGAGAAAGATTTCCTACACTTTGGAGATAGAAAAGCAGGAGTGGCAGCAACATCCATTGCTCTGGCTGCCTTTTGAACTAAGAAACTGCCTCCAAAGCATTAGAAAGCCAAAAGGAGGGTGAATCCCAGAAGGAGGCACCTGAATCCCATAAATATAATAATCTATAATCATAAGTAGATTCCTGTCTATCTTGTTTTAGAAATGTATAGTAATAAAGATACCAAAAGCTCTACTCCAGCTTTTTCAAATGCTTAGTTATCACTAGCATTCTTCAGAAAGGCTTGCTTAACATTCCCTCTAGTTATATCTTGCTGTAATTTAAGCCCCTGACTTCCCATTCTGTCACCAGGGGACCTATATTGTAGTTTATTACCATCTTTATGACTGCCCACTGGATGACTGCTTTCAGATTTCTCCTTGGTCTTCTCAAGGTTAAATGACTTGAAGTTTTTCAGTCTATCCTCAAAGGTAATACTGCCTATACCTCTGATCATTTTTGTTTCTCTTCTATGGGCTCATGTTTCTACTCATCTTTTCTGAAATGTAGTTCTGAAAACTGGGTGGAACATTCAACAGAGCCCTTGGTGGGCCTGAAGTAAGGAGAGGGATTGTTGATCACTATGCAAATACCTACAAGTCCCCAGGTATTTTCCTGAAACTGATACATAAAAAGCTGTTCCCTACATTTGGGCAGCTAACTGGTTTTGCTTATGTGTGAAGCTTTGCACTCATCATCACTGAACTGCTTCTTTTTATTCATTTTACACTATTACTCCACTGTGTTAAAATCCTTTTGAATTATAAACCTATTGGCCATAAGGATTTAAAAGAAGATTTAAATTCTACAAGGGCAATATAAACAAGACTCAGAAGCTTCCTAGAAAAGAAAGAGAGGATTTGCTATCAATATTTTTATTGGTTTGTCGTGCAATTATAAATGCCTGAAAAATGAATAGCCCAGACTGGAGGGGTGAGATTAATTAAAGTGGTGACTACAAACCTGACTAGCAGGGAATGGAGGGTGTTAAGGAAGACAGAGACTGCCAGGAAAAGGTGATGGTTTCAGTCTCCTGTGAGAAGAAGTAAAAGAACTAAAAAAAAAAACCAGCTATAAAAGACAACTCAAATGTACCAGACACCATAGCCCCAGAAGGAGCACAACACAACCAGAGAATGTGACCAAAGCACAACATTTGTAACACTTTTTTAACCCAGGAGCCCCAGGGGAAGATACTGATTTCTCCCAGCTCAAGTGTTACCAAAGCTCAGTATATTTAAAGGAAAGCCTCCCCGGGAAACTTATTTAATTTGACATCATAGTTCATGTGAATGGACAGGAAAATAAACAGAGATTGCTGGCAGGTAGCTTGGTGGGTAGCAGGATTGCTGGTGGGTAGCTGTCAGGTGGTCCAGCTTTCAAGCTGCTGCAGAAATTATTCATTATAAAGAAATAAAGTTCTTACTGGTGTCCTTCACGTGCAGTTTGGAGTCAATCATTATTGCCAGCTGGCTTTGGGGCACAGCTTAAGTTAAAAGAAGGAAAATAGATTTGCAGCAGAAGTCTTGAGGAAACTTGTTTGCTAACCACCTAACCAGATAGAAGCAAGGCATTTAGGATAAATCAGCAATGAACTAATTTCTGGGCTCAGCTGGATGTGGACTAAATGGATCAGTGCAAAGAGGCCAAGGTAATCCAGTGAGATGTTTAATTTTGCCTCAGCCAATTCTAAACAGAAACGCAGTGTACCTGCAGCAGCCACTTGTGGGGAAGATGGAGGTTTATTCTCAGGAGGCTGTCAGTATAGTTCTCTGCTTAACACACAAATTGGAAAATGGGATTGTAATCTGATGCATGACACTTTTAATTAGACATGAGAAATTCAGTGTGCACAGCAGATGAATCTGCCAAAAAATGAAGGGGGAAAAGAAAGACAGAATTTCAACTGTCAGTTTTTGATAGAAAAATGGGTCATGAGACAAACAACTACAGTGAAAATACAGTTAACCAGAACATATGCCATAAATGCATAAATGCCATAGAATCATTTTAGTTGGAAAAGACCTTAAAGATCATCAAGTCCCACCATTAACCCAGGACTGCCAAGGCCACCACTAAACCAAGTCACTCAGCACCACAGCTACATGTTTTTTTAATTCCTCCAGGCATAGTGACTCCAGCACTGCCCTGTGCAGCCTGTTCCAGTGCCTAACATCACTTTCAGTGAAGAAATTTTTTCTAATATCCTATTAAGCTAGCTGACTTTCAGCTGCAAATGAGATTGTGACCAGTAATATACATCTGCAACCAGTAGCCATGAAAATGTCAAATGATGGAAGGAAGCAAGCTGAAGGTTAGAGGTAGAAAGACAATCAACTTTTTTTTTGTCTTGTGGACAATTAATAGGGAGAGTTTTACTACCAATAATAATAGTGTCTATGAAGTGCAGGGGAAACATTGGCAATGGATTAAATTATCAGTGTAGATAGCAAAAGCCAAGGAAGGAAGACTCTAACAATAAACTAATCAGCCTTGAATGGAGAAGGTGATGCAGAAAAATGAACAAAAAATGTGTAGGGCTTGGCTGGAAATTGGACCTCCAGAATTCAGAACGCAAGCAGTGAGTTCAGCAGCAATTGCCTGAACTGACAGGGGAATAATAAAGACACACTTGATAACAAGAGGGGCTTACAAAAAAACCAAAAACCAAACAACAACAACAACAACAAAAACAAAAAAACCAAAAAGGGGGTTGGAAAAGTGCACTTCAAAGGAATCTCAAGAGAACCAGCTGATGGTAGGCTGCTGTTTTCAGCAGAGATGAGGCAATCCGGCAGGGGAAGGCAAAGACTGAGTGACTGAAACTTATTTTAAATCCCAGAGACACCCTGCCTACTAAAACTATTGCAGAATGGCAGAAATAAGAACTGATTCCTTTCCACTCCCTGAATGTTTCTGACAACCTGCTAATACCAAAAGGAAGTATGCCAGACAAAAGTGAGACTGTGAGCCAGGGAATATAGTAAATGCTGGCAAAGAATGAGGTAACACAGGTGGGAAGGAGGAATGAAATCCCAAAACATTTCTAAGGGTTCTTCTGGTGCAGCACTGCATACTTCAATGTGGTATAGCAGAATACTTGAAGGGAATTTCTGTGCTGTATTTCAACAAGATGATTGGTGTTGTCCAACTAAAGAATCATAGGATCAAGAAACATAAGATCATAGGAGAATTCAGGTTGGATGGGGCCTCAGAGGGTCTCTCATACAACCTCCTGCTCAAAATAAGGTGAGCTGGTCAAGGCCAACTTTTTATCCAGTTCAGTCTTCTAATGGTGAGAAGAGAAGAGACATTTTAGGCCAAAATTAGAGGAAATACATCAGGAAGGCATAATACCACCTTCACACCATTCTTTGACCTCCTTTTCAAATCAGATTAAACAAGAGAATGAGACATCAGGTTCTGAGGACTCCCCCAAAACGAAATGTTAATTTTTAAGGATTTTTTCTTAGTCATTACCAAGAGCAAATTATGTCCTGAGTGCTCTAGCAGATTCACTGCAGTTTTCAAAAACTGAGAGGGTTTTTTTCCCCCCCCTCTCATTTTTAAAATGTCTCACACAAAATCTGAGGCCAGGGTTTTAACCGTGATTATTATTAAGTTGAATCAACATTCAAGATCATTCCATTGTGGTATGTGGACAGTAAAAGATTCAAGTCCTGAGCAGATATATGTTCTATTTTTCACAGACACTGACCTAAAGTGTTTTCAAATAGTGTTCCTTTCCCACTACTGCTCAAGGCAAATGAAAAGATTTACAGATGATCCAAGTGAAGATTCAGGCCACAAAAGACGCAGATCAAATTAAACTGAAAGACACAAATCAGTTCAAAAGGGGTTATTGCTCTATTCAGAGAAAATAATCTGCCCACAAAAACAATGGATGCTTAGCAGAGACAGATATTTATATCTCACCATCACCATGATCTCCCACACTCACTGATCAGCACCTTTGTTGGGTTCTGTGTTTCAAACAGAAATTTTGTTTCTCGCTGTCCCAGTACCTCCTCATAGGTTGTGAGAAAAAGGGAATAATTTTAGAGTTCAAATTGAGAGTTTTAAGGATTGAAAAGGGCTCTTATGGTTGCTCCTGCTCCAGCCTACCTTGTTTTACAGTGCCTTTCACACAGAACCAAAATTAACTGAAAAAGTGGTCATTTAATAGAATAAGGGTCTTGAGCTCTCTGATGTGAAACTACTGTGCCACCCAGGAGGAATTACGAGCAGTCTTCAAATGCAGAATATTTTCACCTGTATTTATTTGGGAGGAAACTTGTGAGGACTGGCCTTGCTTCCCTAGAATGGTTCTTTAGATTCAGGCACAGTGCAGGGTAGCTTACCTAGGGTTCAGAGGAACAGACTTTATAGTCACAGATGGAGCAGCCCACAAGTGTGGTAAAACTGATGCCTTGTCCAGAGGATCATGTTGGGAAATGAATTGCACACTAACCTACCTCAGGCAGCTTGCTCAAGGAAATCACTGCTTTGCTAAAGTGCAAATTGCTTCTGCAGTTCCAAAGTCTGAAAACCAAAACTGTTGGCAAGACCTATATTGGCATATAGGATGGAAAGTAATAGGAATGGACAGCAAAGTGAAAGAAATTGTCCCAAAGACTCAGCACTCTTCTCAATATCTGAGATCTTTTGAGTTAAAAACTGAGGAACTTTGAAGCCAAAGCACTTCAAGTGAGGTCTGAAAAATCTAACAGTCCACCAAATCTGTACCTGAACATAGCACAGGGCAGACAGTGAGGACAGATACTCACCTGGCTATCCAAAGAGAACAGAATCAAAAGATTAGAGAACACATCCCAGTATTTGTAACTCATAGTGCAGCAGACACTGGTTGCACATACATTGAAGAGTTACAGTCTCCACATAGCTAAGCCTTGAAGCTATATATGCTAATTTACTCACAGGCTGCAATTAGAAGAAAACACATTTTCTTTACTAGAGAATCTGTAGCACTGGAAAAATGAAGTTCATGGTGTGCATCCTGCAAGTTGCAGGGACACAAACTGCACCAAATCTTGAGACCTCAACAAGCCTCCCAAAGTATGCTGGTTTGCCTTTTGCCCTCTGTGTGCCTTGGACTCCTGTGACAAGGTGGTGCCCTTACTGTTTGGTTCTCTTCCTTTTTTTAGCTTATTCTTTAGAAATTTAAAACCAGGAAGGAAAGTTGTAAAAGCAGATGGGCAAAACCTGGTGTCCAGAGGAGCTGGCAGTCCCTCTCTAGGACACAATAAGAACAAAATATTAACCTTGCCTACTGTATGGCAGCATATACAGAGTGTATGTGTAGGGAACTGTGACTGATGGCCTTTTGTGAAGGGCTATATTTGAAAATTTGTTCTGTATGGTGCCCTCTGCACTCCTGTGGCTTCATATTTGAACAGATGTCAATTCCCATCAAGGTTCTTTATGTTCTTACGTGTGTATTTGTTTTTTGTTATGGTGAAGGGTATGCCTAGTATAGTTTAGCTCCTGAAAAAATACATTATCTATACAGTTTAAAACTATGCAGCTTAATAAACATACACAATGTAGAAATCAACTGGGAAGTGTAGAAAAAATGTTGACTTCTTACATATAGCAGCTAGGTTAGAAACACAGCCTCAGAGAAATGAGGCTTAATGAGTACAGGCCTCCTGAAAACAGTCAATCTTCAAGAGAAGTGGAACAGATGCAAGAGTAGAATATTTCACACTTACTTAATGCCACTGCAAACACAGAAAACTTGAATATGGCAAAAATCAGACAAAAATCCATGCAAATTCATCTCTGTTGGAAAGGTGAAATCAGACCCTCTGCTTGCCTAACCTGGTGCAGTGTCACAGCCTTGTAGGCTGGACTCTCCCCCAGCCAAAGCATGACCACTGCTAATTTTTTATCTAAAACAATCAGTTTTTAGAAACAACTGTTTCACTTCAGCTGTTAAGTTACATATGATTACTATGCAACATAATAAAGCAATGTTTAATAGTTTAATGCTTTTAAATGCAATACAAAATTGTTTATAAAAATTAAAACTGCTGAAAAATCTCTGTAACCACACACATGTAAAACTTTAATTATATTACTCTAAGCATTTAGGTCTACTACTGAAAGATTCTGAACACCTCTTGAAAGTTCTGTGCTTGACTTCAGCTTCTAAATAACTAGTAGACTTGAAAACAGTTGCATATTCCACAAGGATGGAGACAATTTGGCAATGACTACTGTTAAGAAACAAATTAATTTAAAGAAAAACAAACTAATTTAAAGAATAAACTGCACAGAAAACAAAATATCAACAACAAATACAAACATTGAAGTAGAAGCCTGAATCCTAAAAAGTATAAGACTGAATCCCAAAATCTATCTCAATCGTATTTAGCATTATATGAGTAATAAAAAAAACAGATTGGGCAAAACTATAGTACTTCTTCTTATACTAAAACTACAGTGTATAAGCTGGCCTGGAAATTAATTGAACTGACAACAATTTTGTTATTTTTAATGCATTTGGCATCCAGTTTTGTTTACTTGTTTTGCTTCTAAATTCTAAATACAAATTAAGGTGGAGACTCTTCATTTCCACCTTTCTTTTTCTAAGTCTGTTGAAGATGATACTTAATATGTGATAAAACCAAGAGCAGCCTTCTACCCACAAATCCTAAGATAAGCTGAACACAACAGTTAAGCAGTTGCTGATGCAGTTCAAATAGTGCCTTTCTAATGCCAGTTTAGAAGTATTTTACACAAGCACTTCACAAAATATTTAAAGTCTAAACATCCATCTAACTCAAACATATTTTTCATGTTCCCAAAGGGTTAATATTGTCTTGCTTCATTTCTTACATGTAGTAATTTAGCTCTGAACAAAAAGCAGCTCCCTGCTGGTTACCTTGGCTAAAGAAAACACAATGAACTGGTAAAAACCAGTTTTATCTCACTGCTGTTGCCTAGGGCTACAGACAAAATGAAGTAAAAAAATTCACATGCAGAGTATTAGGTGCTTATGAAAGATCCAGCAGGGCTGTTGCCTAGTGATTCAGTGAGGAATCAGCACAGGCCAATGAGGTGTACGGGTGCTGAATAACTTCCCTGATGGCTGCTTCACATCTCAGGCAGCTCTGTCATACACCCCCATGATTTCCCAGTGGTAAGAATCACTTTCAAGGGAACCTGTCAAGGAAAAAAATAATGAAAATTTAAACAAACAAACTCATCACATATAGCAAGATTACTATTTTTGCTTTTCCCTTTGGATGTTGATACTGCTCTAGATTACATGCCTATTCAACATGAAATGTCCTTCCTATCTAGTAATACTTAATTTTTGTTAAAATTTTTATTAAATTACCTTGATAATTAAGACTAACATTCAATTTTGAAATTGCAAATACATGTTACTGATTTGCAAGGAACAGGCTAAAACAAGATTCATCCTATTACACTTTTCAAAAGAGCTACAAAATCAAAGCATTTTTATCAGCAATTTAGTCAGTTATGAATAAAGATACTAGTTTCTTCTACCATCCAATTTTTCTACTTCTGGGGTATTTTTGTTGTTGCTTTGGTTTATTTCAGTTTGTTTTGTAGTTACTGGTGCTCTGTTACACAGTAGATTTTCTGACATGAAAGCTGCCTCATTAGCAAGAACTATATTTTGGAAAAGAACTACTTCAAAGATAAAGCATCCTTTTCCTTAAAGAAAAAAAAGAAATCTCTCCCATTAAGACTATATGTGTGCTCTACTTTAGTGACATTTTTACTCCTTATTAAACAATAATATCCATATTAACAAAGCACATAATACATATTTAGTTGAAGCAAAAGTGCTGAAGGAGAGCAGGAGCATTTCACAAAAATCTTTTTATCTTCAACATCTCTGATCCTAAAAGACATGTTCTTACTATATAGGAGGGTAAACAACAGCAACAAAATACAGAGCTCTTTTTGAAAGATCACTCTCAATTTCTTTTCTGAGATCAAGCTGTTGGTACTTTGTTTTCCATCTGGCTTATGCCATCAATCTATTCATGATGCTTCAGAAGATGAAGTATCTTCATGATGTCTAACGTGCAGAATAAGTAAAAGTATGTCATGATTCCTACAGGAATTTGCTCAGAAAAAGGACCCAAAAAACATTCGTCTTAGAAACCTATTTATTTTTTTATATTTATTTGGTGGCAATTACTTCCTCAGGCAAAATATGAACTATGCTGTCCCTGACAAAGTTGTCAAAAAGAGTCTCCTAAAACTATCAAACAAGGACTATACTGTTGCTATTCTCTTTATATACCTTCAATAATACCCTATGTATTTATTTTAATGAACCTTTCAGAATGCCAGGTATCTAATACTATTATTAAAATATTTAGATGTAGTATACCTTGAAAAATAGTTTTGCTTCTTTTTCCAAGGAATTTGTAACAAAAGAAGGCAGGCAAGCACAGGGGTACAATGTAAGCAACCTACAAACAGTTTATATGCAGTTTATAAAGCTTGGGAGTGTCAGTGAAGGAAATGTATAATAACAGCATGGCCAAAAGGTCTCACTTGACCAAGCCTGGTAGAAAGGAGTGCAACTTCTTACAAGGATGAGAAAGCTTCTCAAAGTGACTGAGATACTGAAATAGACATAGAAGGTGTGGAGGAAGAAATACAAGCTAGAGCTGACCTAGTAGCTTTACTTTTCAACCATCTCAATCAGTGCAAGTCTGTATGTTTGTAGCCATTTCTGAAATGAATAGGTTAAACTTTTTTCTGCCTCCAAACCTTATTCAGTAATGCTGCAGAATGAGTGATGTAGTAGTGAAGTACTTCATTTCTCAGGAAAGTGGCAACCCTTGGGCTGTTGCTCACTTAATCAGTTTAGGGATTCCCAGAAACTATAGTCTTTCATCAAGAAAAAAAATACTGAGCAGTAGACCAGGGTGAAAGGTATCAATCTTGTAGGAAGAAAAAAAATTATAAAATCCATTACACTTAGGTCCAATACATAGGTAGATAAAATATCTTTAAAGGTGCCTACTCAGTTTTCACAGCTGTTGTTCTAGCAGAGGATATCTGTACATTAACCAACGAGCAATGAATGAGTCTGCTTATATGTGAGGTGTCCACATGGAGATGTTAGGAGACAGTTTTCTAGGTGAAAATTACTGAAGAAAGATCTTTTGCAATATTTTTTCAGCAGTAATGAATGCCTGGCACATTTAGAAAGCCTGTGAAGGGCACATATTTCTCACTCTACCACACCCAATAGAAATTTCATGGCCATGAATGAAATAGATTTTTGAAATTACCATAGTGCATTGGTAAGACAAAGAGCAGATGACAATCACAATTTCTCAAGTGGAGGTTGAGTTTCTTTCAGTTTTTTTGCTTTAGAATTTTTATAGTAAATTTAAAAAAGCAATTACCTACAAATATGAAAATGAAACTATTGAAGTGAGAGGCAAAATAGTTGTCTCTATTCTTAATATAATGACAATAATACACCAAGCTAAGGATGCCTGAGACAGTGATGGGAATTCAGAACTGACCCTACCTTTAGTGGCACTTCCAAGGCTGTGGTTTGCTGCAGGGACTCCATTGTTCTTTTTACCAGTGCTGAAAGGTAAATTTGAAAACCTACAGCTTTATTTTCCATGTTAAGACTTGTTACATACATATTCTATAAAAAGTCACATACTTTATCTTCTGCTATGTAATACCTGCATTTGTACTTCAAAAATAATTTAACCATTTACATTTTTTTCAGATTTCTTTTTTAAGAAGAAATCAGATTTCTTTTTTATCTCTTCTGGAAGGTTCAATTACTTATATTAAACTGAATTTTAGAAGTTGGAATTGGAGAATTATTTAACTTACATATCCCATAAATACACTCATGTCTGAGTGCTGTATTTCTCATCTTTCAAGTTCAGAACCCTTAACTATATGTTTGGTGACATTTTATATATTTTAATTTTCCTGTGCAGCCATAAAATTCCACATAAGAAAAAATAGAAAAATAATTAGAAGTCTAACCTGTCTAAAACAGCTTATCCTTCAAAATAAAAAAGGTCAAGGCCAAATTTAAAAAAAATAAATCTTAGTGGAGCTATCAAGATCCTCAATATATGAATATGAATCTTCAGTATCAATAAACTTCAATATGATTTATTTAACTTAACAACTCACCATGTCATAACACTACACTCATTATTACTGTAGAAATGCATCTATAGTTATTCCAAATCAATTTTTTGGGACCAGGTTTTTCAACCTTGGTCATGCCAATTAGTGCTTTACTTGACAAAGATTGCTGCTGCAGCATGCTTTGGTTCTGCTAAAACTCAAAGAGAAATTAAATGGATAAATTACTTTTTAAAAAGAAGTAACTTTTGACCAGTTAAAGTGAAACAGGAAAGCCAGGCAGCCCCAGATCAAAAGTTCCTGAGCAACTTTCATTGCTCTGACAGGATGGCTGACTAAACAATCAGTGCCCTACAGAACTGAGAAATATCAGAGTAGGATACACATGGTGATAACTGCTAGACCAATAACCACATGATGACCATGAAACTTTCTCTGAAGTTATCCCTTGATGCACATCACACTTCTGTTGCAGCTGGGGTTAAATGTACAGGATCAACAAGAACTCCTAGAAACTGTGTAAGGTTGTTGCTTTGGCTGCTGCCAAAATATTTTTAATGATGCCAACAATTAAGAGTAGAATGTGATCTTTTGCATCACATCTGTGACACTGAGGCTGGCTTGATAATACTGCTGAGGAAACTGAACAAAAGCAGAGTGCTCAGACCATACTGACTTACTCAGACTTGGGTACTAATGAGCTGTCACAAGACTTTACATGAAATCTGAATTATGCAGTAATTCAGAAGATCAGAGGCTGCACTGTCAGTGCTCAGGAAACTGAGATATTTGTTGACACATCTATGTACAGCTACACCTATATATTTTCTTCATGTTAGATTTGAGGTAGTTTATGGTAGGGCTTGTTTTTTGGAGAGAAGAAACAAACACAACAACCACAGACTGTGACAGGGGATCTACTGGCCTAAATAATTATCCATTTAGTCCAAGTCAACACAACTATTAATAGCAAAGTCTTGGACTGTCTCCATCTTGAAAAGCCCACTCTGAATTAGAGCAAGCTGCCAGCTGGGAAGGTCAGCAATGCAGCAGACATTGGAGCACTCTGCCCAGGTGCCATGCCTTCAGAAGGATAAGTGGATTGCCAGGCAGTCCCTGAGGAAACATTTTTCCTGTCAGTAAGCTCCCTACCAGGCAACGACTGCACACAGCTGTTGTGAGAGCAAAACATCTGGATTGTGCACTTCTCCTGCAGGCTCAGTCAGCTCTGGATGTTCCACCAAAGCACTAATGTACAATTCAAGGGCACACTCAACTCTGGGCAACTACATATTTTTTGAGCTGTTAGACAAATAAACAGCAATAGAGTATAAAGGGAAGAACAGGTCTTTTTCACTAAAAGAGCTCCAATGGACAACAAAAAAGAGTGCATGAGTCAGCAGCATCAATTCATGGGCTGAAAGGGTGCTATGATAAAATGTGCTGTCTGCAGAAGCACTGAGTTAGTCCACTTCCCTCCTAGTTCTCTAGACCTCTGAATGTGACAAGTTCTCTCTCATATAACTGCTATCCCCTAAAAGGGATTCATGATGGCAGCAATGATTTCAAGACCTTTCTTTGTTGGTTCACATTTTTCACTTTAAAGTACCTGGCCCAATCAGAATTCTGTTGCATCCCTAACTGCTCTTAACTTTGAGAGGCACAGCCACATCAGTGAACAAACCTAATGGTTCCTCATTTACTTTGACAGCCCATTAAAAACCTCTCCATGGGTTTGCTCCATTTTCTTCATTGTTTGGGTTTTTTCTGTGCCAGTTCAAATCCCTGTTCTTTTTCTCACATCACACTGACTTCTGTCTCTTCCCAGAATTTAGTGGGTGGCATAGTAAAACCACTCACTACAAGCAATCCGACGTTGTTTTGCCTGAATTTCAGCCTTTTGAAATCATATCTGTAAAAGTATCCAAAATATTTGCCTACATCTGCTTTTAAACATATTTTTCATGAAATAATAAATATATAATGATAACAGAAATATCAAAGAAAAGCAGATGGATAACCATTCCTGTTCAGTAGTCTGCTAACCTCTGCAAACTAGTTCTAGTAAGCAGTGAAGAAAGAAGCATTTAAACTAAATGCTTTGCATGAAAATAAATAGGTAAACTGTTTGAATATATCTAGGCCAGAAATTTAAAATTCTAGATTTCTGAGAGATAAGCTTCTGGAACAGTCCCCCAGTAGGAGTAATTTTTTTATCTGGAAATGATAATTGATAAAAGGGACCATGTTGGATGTGATTGCAGGAGAGGTTTCCTCTAGTCCTACATATATAACACCTGATTCGCCCTTTACTCTTTCAAATCTCTTTGAAAACTCTCCTCTTTCTCAAGAATCAAAAGAAACAATCCAAGTAGACAAAACTCCATCCTTTACATCTCACACACATTATAGAGTGTGGTCATTTAGAAAAGTGACCACAGTGTTTAAAGAAATATGTTTCTAACACTCAAATTTTTGTTTCTTTTCTAAAACTGAGATTGGAAGTTTTTGGAGTAATGATTATTTCTGTTCCATCAAGAACCTAGTATATCTAGGGCATATAATTCTTTTTGGTCTAAAAATGTTCATTTGCAGCCAGTTATATACTGCAATGGCATCTGTAAAATGATATTTTCCCAACCTTTGCAACTTATCTCTCAAACCCCGGGTTTAGCAATTATGGAATCTCTTCATTTTGCTCATTTTAGAATCTTTTGTAAGTGCTAAGTAGGTAATTAAAAATTTTATGTATTAAAAAAATTGGTGACAGCAAAGTCAGAGATCATAGAGGAACTCAAATATATATTTTAATGTATATTATATTTTCTTGATACTGTCCACAATTAGTACACTCATTGAAAGTGCTGTGAATAGGAGCAAAGACAAGACACATATTCCTACTGTGGAACAAAAGCTTATTTGTCCCTCTCAAACTGAAGACATTTTTCAAGCTCATTCACCTATGAAATTATGAGCCCAGAAACATGTCAAAACCAAACGCACATATGATGTATGGAACAGGGATTTTTGCAAATTGAAAGCTATCTGGAGACACCTTTAGCTTAAGCATGTGTTCCTAAAGTTAGAAAAAGGCATCTCAGAGGACAGAAATGTCACTACCTTGTGATGACCAGTTTGTTCTTCTGTTACTTGAGTGCCCTTTTCAACACGTGCACACTTTTATGCAGCTGCCTCAGAACCCTTTAAGTGGGAAAGTGTAGCAGAATAAACTGAAATTTCATGGAATTTGTACAGGCAGACTTTAAAAGAAATCTAAGATATTGGGCTTTTAGGTAGTAATAATCTTAGTGATCTTAGTATAACAAGAAATAGTTTAGTTTATTTTGTTTATTTTCTTTGCATCTTTTTCTTAGACTGGTCCTTTTGGTGTTCTTACACTTGAAGTATTTAAGCAGAAATATATTGTATTTGGTAAATTATTGAAAATTTATTTAAAAACTATGTTTTACGTGAACTAAATATCAGAATGGATAACAGTAAACTTTAGTTACATGCAGTATTTTCTGCAGAAGTAGATATTAGGAAAAAATAACACCTTGTTGCTTGCCCCTTGTTTATCAAATTAAAAAGATTCTAAATAATCTGTTGTGTATAGATTATTAGGTGCACTATAAACTGAACTGCTGTATACTGAAAGGTATTGAAAATTCTTATTGTGGCTTATGAAATCCTAAGCAGGAGTAGAGAAAGCTCCAGCAATAAGATCACCTTGTGGCAGTTCTCAGCATTCACTCAGTAGAGTCTAAGAAGCAAATAGGCATTTTAATATTGTAATACAATATAAAAGACACTTCTATAAGGGAAATACTGCTGGGAAGGCTTATGTTGTGCACGATGAGCTAATAGAAATAATGCTATCTACCTTTATGTTTTTAGTTTATAATTCTTAATAGTATTTTAAGATTTCACATCAATTCTGCAAATAAGAAGACTGAGACACGTGTTCTGTTGCTTTCCTGAAAAAGCAGATCACAAGCATGACTGGAATCAGAATGCAAACACTCTGAATAGTAGGCCAGTGCTCCTTGGATCACACTAAATGCAGGAGAATGACACAGCACTGAACTGTAGTCCATTAAAGCCATCAAACACTACTTCTTAGTTTTAAGTCTACATCTTTCCCTTTATTGAGCTTTGTGACTGTACAACTGAAATTTCTCCCTGGATCATTGGGCTGCAGGCTGGAATCTGCAAGTCAGCAGATCCTGTAATTTAAAGTTTCTGAATGGCCAAAAGCTCATTAGACATGTAAAGAAAAGCTGACAGCTAAAGAATATTGGCAAGTAATAAGAAAAATAAGGACCCAGACAAGAAAAAGGGAGAAAAGAGTTTGGGTAAAGGAATGAAAACCGTATTTAGACTTTCAAAGCACTGAAGTGGATTAGGAGCACACATCCTACTGATATTCCTGTGTTGGTTTAAAACCCACATACCTAACTCGTTACCTCAGCTGTCAGCTCCCAAAATAATTGGAAAAGACTAGGAGAAAAGAGTCTTCCTATTTAGTTTCATCTGAAAGGAATCTGGGTCAACTGCTCTCAGACTGCTCTGTGATGTGAACCAAAACTGTTCACACCATGGACTGGGAACAATAGGGAGATCTGCTTCATCCATCATACTCCTGACTGGAAGTTACATCCTGATGCAGATGCACCCTTTCTCTGCCTATTCAGATCAAAAATCCTTGTTAATGACACTGAAGGAAGAGCCAACTTCACTCCCTTTTGAGGCAACTTGGATTAGTTCTTTTGCCAGTTGTGGAACCCTTTGCAAAACACACAATCTCAGGATTGTGTCCAAACAGCTTTTGAGTGACTCCAAGGACAGAGACTCCATAACCTCTGGGGGCAACCTCTGCCAGTGCTCCATCACACTCTCAGTAGAAAGAGTTTTCTGATGTCCAGGGGAACTTCCTGTGCTTCAGTTTGTGCTTTTTGCCCTTGGTCCTGTCACTGGGCACCACTGAAGAGAACCTGGCTCCATCCTCTATGCACCCTCACTTCAGATATTCATATCCATTTATAAGATCCCCCTGAACCTTCTCCTCCAGGCTGAACAGTCCCAGCTCTCCTACCCTTTCCTCACAGGGGAAATGCTCCAGTCCCTTCATCATCTCTGTGGCCCTTTGCTTGACTCTCTCCAGTATGTCCACAGCTCTCTTGTACTGGGGAGCCCAGAACTGGATGCAGAACTCCAGGGGTGGCTTTACGAGGGATGAATTAAGGGGAAGGAAATAAACAAATGAAGGAAACTCATGTCCTAGGTTAGTCTTTACTGTTAGGGAAAAGACGTTTTATCTTTTTTTTTCTGAGGCAGGTGAGTATATCTGAAAGTTACTGCAATGGAGAGGGTTTTTTTTCCCTTGCCTCCCCAGGCAAAGTAGAGACAAACCTAGAAATCAATCTTCAGTCAGTAGAATGAACAAAACTCCCATCTGCAACACTCAAACTTGGCAGCCTATTTGGCAATTTCCAAGATATCTCAGACCTCAAGACTGCCCTGGTCCATTTCCTAAGGGTCACTTCAACAGCTTTAATTACATGGTGATAGTTTTGAAGCAGAACAAGGAACTGACAAGTATGTTTGTTCTGCACACTGCAGCAAGACATGGAGATGTTACACTGCGGTGTGCAGAATTTGACCCAGACTCTTTCTGGTTTTTGAAAAAAGCCTCTAGTAATGATGTTTATAGAGTAGGATAATTTATTACCATGATTCAGACAAAGCTAGAGGTTTTTTACATTATACTGGAAAATAATTGATTTTGCTGAATTTACTACATGCTCATATTAGTAATGGAGATCAGAATTTGACATGTTGAAGACATAATCTGTGATTTTCTATATGTGTGAGCAACCATAAATAATTTTTATCTTTTGGGTATAATATTAGCTTTGTATTTAGTGTAAATTAATGTAAAATAAGCTAATAAAAATCATTCTATGCTGTCTTACAAATCTCATTCAATATACTATACTTTCTAACTGAAATTATGGCACTTTCAGACATGGACCTTTTCTCAGTAGATAAAATAATCTCTGATAAATTGTGTGGTGGGTTTAAAAATTTAAAATAGATTTGAACTCCTGTATTTAGAGGTCAAACGTTAATATATTAACCTAATTTGCTGCAATGTCCCTAATATACTGAACTTAAATATTTCCCAGGTTCTTTGTTTTGATTAGAGGTTTAATGTTCTCATTATGAGTGACTACTCACAAGAGGGATCACTGATGAAATAAGACTAACAAGGCAAATTGTACTGTTTAAATGAATGCAACTCAGGAAGGTAAAATTATCTTTTTCTTAGATGCTTAAGTTATAACAGAATATATTTCTTGCACTGGTTAATTGACAGTATTTGTGACATTAAGCTAATTGTTTTAGCCAAAGGTACTGCTGAGCTTCCAACTAGACCAAAGTTTGTGAATAAAGGTTTGGTGCTTACAGGAATAAATACACTACCTACTGGAGAAGAGACCAAAGAGCCTCCCATATGCCCTCATTTGCTAGCTAAATTTGTATCAGATGCTCAGAGAATCCTTGGCTTAGAAAATTATGTCCTCAAAGTAAGCCATACGAGACAATAAAGATGTAGGAAGGAACATTTACTAACCCTTAACCTCATAAAGTTCTCTCAATATAAAAAAAGCAGGAAACTAACTTAGAAATCACAGTACATTATAGTCTTACATTTAGAATTTCATACTTCTTTATGTAACAGGCCCCAACCATAAGTATTATGGGACCTACTTTCCAAGAGAATTTTTTTTAGCTGGTTTATATCCATCTGAAATGTTGGAGAAAGTATTGTTATTTAGCTTTGCAAGATTTACATATTTGAAAAGGGAATCTTGATAAGAAAACAAATAAACATGTTGATGAACTACAGGTGAAGAGTATATTGCATTTTACCTAGATAATAGTCAGTGGTGGAAAACATTCAGAAAAATCTGCTCAGTATACATTTTCTTAATCATGAGAATCAACGTGCTTCTTCTTGCTACATTAATTCTGAGAAATTACAGTTTATAAGGATTGAAAACGGGGTGGAAGAGAGAGATTTTATTTACCAGAAAATTCCTGGATTTGAGAATCTTCTACTTCAAACAACAATTCATCATGAATCTGGGCAATTAACCTGAAAAATATCAGAGATGCAAGAAATTTTGTACAATGCTTCTCATCAACTAATGGGTACATGCACAATGGGTATGGTTAAGGGAAAATAAAAATCCAAAGAAAATTAAAAATTCATCAATGGAGTTAAAAGGATTGCCACTACACATTTTCTAAAAATATAAAGGCCATGGTGGTAAACATGAACTGCACTTGTAAGCTTATAAACATCATTCAGGGACCTGATATAATACCTGACAAGGTATTACTTAAAACCAAAGCAATTTACAGAAAATTGCAATAAATTATAGAGACAGGGTATGTTTATTTAATGTAGCTTCTTTTTTCTCAGGTTGAATTGGAAGAAATGTGGTTGTAAATGGGTGGTTTTACTAATACAAGTCAGGTAAATAGAGTGCTTGGCTTACTCCAGCATTAACTCCTAGCACAGGGCTGGCCAGTGACTTGATATTATATTATATTATATTATATTATATTATATTATATTATATTATATTATACTATATACCTTGTTACTTAATTGCAAAGTGGGTGTTTTCATGCTGACAAGGAAGAGGATAGAAGAATGAAAATGCTGGCACAGATAGAGAACCTGATCTGTTGCCTCTGGCATCAGGACAGTTGCCTTCACCCAGACAGAGCATACAGCTGAAAGCAGTGACATCTTGAAATTCATGCAAGTACCCGTACCTGAGCCCTTCAGTTAGAGATGTTTCATAACAAATTTATACTGCTGCTTTGTTTTTCTCTTTGTTTGTGTTAGTTCTATATTGATAGGTCTCCTGCATATGGACTGTAGCTTAATTGATCAATAGTCACAGGAACAGAACCCTAAATTGTCAGTTTGGGTGCTAAAGTACTTTCACATTGGAAATAATAAATACATTTGATTGAAAAAAAGTCAAAGGCAGAATAGTTACCATCTAGCAGATATGATCCATGAGTGTAGCTCTCACTTAGGAAGGAAAAATACTGCACATCTGACGAGACTATTCCTACTAGGTTTATTTTATTACTTCTTAAATTATTGTAGCTGGAAGTCTAAGTCATGAAACAGTATCATGTATTTCCAAATTGCCCTGCAATTTGCATGTAACATTTAAATTGATGCCCACTGTAGACTTATAACCTAGCAGTTATTCAAGTAAATATTTCTTTACAAATGGCTGAAAGATCACTATGGTTACTACTTATAACTTTTCACAGCTTTATGGAAAATATCCTAAGATAGTTTCACGCTGCCTTAAATTACAATGTGACATTGACTAACAGTGTGGTGAGCTCTAATAATAGATCTTAAATTATTAGTCACTTACAACACAGTCAGAGGCAGAGTGAAACAGATTAACATATTTCTAATAGGAAATTGGGACACAGGACACAAAAAGGAATAGATGAAAAGATCAGGATCATCTGTAGCAAAAGAATACAATTACGTGAAAAGTTACAATTTCCAATGCAAGTAAATTAATTAAAGCAAGAGACTCTTCATAATCATTGAAATGTGAAAAGATATGTTAGGAAGAACTGTGAACATGAAAACCTCTGAATATAGTGTGAAGCAATGGAACAACTGAAAAATAATTGCACTGATCAAACCAGTGCAATAAAAAATGTGATAGTCTGGTTATTATTTGTAAGAGATTGGTGTCCCATGAATTCAATCAGGCTTAAGAGCTCCACAAATTCTGAATATCTAGTAAGGAAAAGTCTTTTCTTAGAAGAACTTACAACACCAATTACAATTTTTACCTTGTATTTGTCAGGACTTAGGTATGGAGGAAAAATAATTTTGTTTTCAAAACCCCTCAGTGTGGGAACAACTGCTCACCTCACCTCTCCTCTAAAATAAGAGTTCAGTAGAAGCAGGGTTTGACAAAAGATCAGTACTACCTTATGCAAGTCAGAAAAACTGTGGAAGCAATGTAAAGGGAACTCAAAATTTCTCTCTGAGCAGCACAATAGACTTCACACAACTCCAGATGTTCCTGTTCATCCACTTGAAAGTACTACTTTAGCCTGGTTCTCCATCTGAGCTGAAGGACCCTGTTTCTCAATGCTTATAATCCTGAACACCACAGCCTATCAGCTCAGCTACATTGCCAGGCAGCTGCACAATTGTAAAATTACATCTAACCCATCTTAAACACCTAGTAATTCATTTGAAGTTCAGGACAACATTCTGTCTGCTAAAACACAGGAGTAGAAGTTAGTGTTGCAGGTTCTCTTTCTAGCTCTGTTACTGTCCTGCTAAGCAATTCACTTTCAGTCAGAAAAATCAGACAATGTGGATAGTATCTAGCTCAGAAATGTGAGATCTAAGAAATAAGTATTTCTAAAGCACATCTATTTTCACATGGAAAATATTACATAGGTTTTAATTTATGCTAAACATGATTTCCCAGCTTGATGCTGAGAAGTGGAACAGTACATGCTATTTCATTCTTAATTTTAACTAAACAAGTTAGATTCCTTTTTAGGATTTGTTATATCTTTCTTATCCGTCTCACACCTACTTCTTAGGTTCTACTCTTTCAGGTGTATAACGTAAAACCACCTGCATTTTTTCAGGTCTTCCAGGGAACACATACTCTTCCACAGAAGCAAGCATTCAATTTGACATCAATACATATGAAAGAAAAATCAAAGCAATTCATCCATTCCACACTCATGGCTTTCACCGTTGCAGTGCATGCATACACATGGACATCTTGAGTGAAAGAAGTTTAAAAAATCGCTGTGTTTTTTTCTCAATATATTAATTCAAGCATCTTCACTTTGAAGGCATCTTGAAATAGCAAGTTCCTCTCATTACCTCTTGCTAAATTAGAAGATTGCAAACCAGGCAGAGAATAGGGCTTTTGTTGTTCTACAGATTAAAAAATGCTTTTAATCTACAAGTTAAGATTTTATTAACTGTTTTCTTGATTGCCTGCAGATTAGGCATAATTTTTGATGAGTACACATGACTTGTTATCCTGAAAAACATGACATGTGTCTGACTGTGGTGTGGAATGGAAATAATGCTCTAACTTGCATCTCCAAAAGCAGAAATATTTCTGTGATAGCTTTTGACATCAGTTTAGTGTGCCCAGCACACAACATCCTTCTTAAGCTATTATGATACACTATTGAACTTTAAAAGAAAAATGTTTTTTATGCTCTTCAAGGCTACATTCATCAGTCTTACAGTTTCCTATGAAAAAGTAAGTTTCTCAGGCCTTCAATGGATCCACCCAGTTATCAGTACTATGTCATAATTACAGTATTGACCTGATACATGCCAAAAGAGACTACACTATCATTGAGAGATTTTTTTTTCATAATGTTCTGTTTATGAGGCTGTATAGTATTTGCCTCCCTAGAGTACATTTTTTTCCTAGTACCAGCTCAATTTGTCTAATTTGAGACCAAATGAGGATTTTGTTTGTTACTGTAAAGCACTATACTCCAGCTCTGAACCTCTCTGTTCTTAAATGCAGAACTGCAAGTTTTTTCATGACTATTTCAAATGCGTTGCCTAGGAATAAATACACCAATGAATTGACTTCAACAAAACAGTTATTATCTTATTGGTAAGCAATTGTATTTCTTTACCATTAAAGGAAGCAACATGCTGCCTACTGCAAATGCAAGTGCTGTGGCACAATGTGCTGCAGTCGACTGTAGGAATATCCTGTAGAAGAGGCCAGTGTAGGATAGGGAAAAAAAATACTGTCATAGAAGTCTTTCTCAGAAGCTGGTTTTTAACAGCCACAAGTGGTGTTCCAGGCCATTACTATGTGCCAAGAGATGCTCATTAAATCCATGCTCCTATAATCAACAGACTTACGTTGGCTCTGACTTGGATGTTTTGAATTGACATCTGGAAAAACCCAGCTCTATGTATTGACTTTGGGGTACCACCTCCTAAACCAGCTACACTCATTGGATGTGTGATGTTAGACACAGGACAACACTCTGTGCATTTTTATATCACCAGAGAAATTTTTACTGCTAACAGTTTTCTAGACTGGTGTGCATGAAGATAACAGAAAATATAAACCACCAATGAACTCCTACAGACTAACTGCAGGTGAATTTACTCCACTGCTTGGTAGCAGGCTGTCTGATCCACCACATACCTGCTCCAGATCCCTCAAAACTCATCTCAGTCTCAACTGCATTCCCAGTTGGACTTGAAACATCTAAATGCATAATGGCAGACTTCAAATTGCAGAAAGAAGAGTTCATGGTTAAAAGCTTTGTATATAGTGATAAATTCTAAAAAGGGCATAAAGGCTGTTAAGTGGTTAGAAAAATAATTATTAAAATAATAAGATATTTTGAAATTAGATAAACAAGGGAATATGAAAAATACTATATATAGTAAAAAATGGAAAGATATTTTATGTTTTGCAACTGAAAAACAAGAACTTAATTACTTTGAAATTTGAGAAATTCATTAAAAATATTGGTTTACAAGGCATGTAATGAAATACTGACAGGAAAAGCCAGAATAGTTGCTCATGTAACAAACACTTGTAAGGATTTCAAGAACATCAAGAAAGTACAAAATACATTATTTGGGGAGAAGACTTCTAAATCCTGTCTTTCAGAACTTAGCCTTGTTGCCACAATCACAACATGAAAATCTGCAGGCAGCCAGGCTATCCTGCTACACATCTTACAACTTCTTCCTGAAGCATCTGCTACTGGCCACTTTCAGTGATAATGGACCAGATGGGTGTTGAATCTAAATCTTCTTCGAAATATCCCTATGCTCCCTACATGAAAACTGTAATAATTTTCTTCTGGTACTATTAATACTACCTGTTATTTAATTGCATCACAGTTTCCCCATAAAAGCGCCGAGATTTCAGCAGGAAGAATGCCTGTTAAATTGTCACATAACTAAGGAACAAGGTTAAGAAAATTTTGTAACATTTGGTAGACTTTTCAAGTTTCTTTTATAAGGATTTCTAATATGGTACTATAAAAGCTACATCTTAATATATATCATACCTATGTAGATGTTATCTGCATTAAAATTAATCTACCTCTTCTAGTGTTTTCATTAAAAAAAGCAAGAAGATATTTTGACAAAGTGCAGATAACTTTTGAAGTTTGTTTTCAGGAGCTACTCCATGAAGAGCAGGAAGCTGAGCATACGGTTAATTAGGGAGAATAGAATTTTCACATGTACTCAGTGTTTTAAAACATACCAATCTAAAAGGTGAGCTACAAAAGGTGTTAGAAATTATAATAATTTATTTATGTTGAATTACCCACATAAAGCAGCACTGAAAAACCTACAACATGATGCATGTCCTTTTTTTGGCTGTGATATTTAAGTATATTAACTATATTTAGGTTTATTATTGTCTATAAAAAAAAAATCATTCTGACATGATCTGGCTTACTATGCATGAAGTGTTCAGCTAACAGCTCACCATCTTGCAGATCCATGCAAAATACTCTATCTTCTATATTCTAGAAATATTTTTTTTCTCCAGTATTAGGCTAGGGATAAAAGTTGACAATCTCACTAGTGTTAATCCTCTAGAGTAGATCTGCAACCATGTACTGAGAATTGTAGAAGAGTACCAGAACAATAAACATTTACTTTAATTCCTGAAGAAACAGAAAAAGGGCCATAAGATTTAGGCCCAGAATTAAACAAACTCATCACTCACAGCAGCAGCACTAAGGAGTTTACTGCATGCATTTAGTTGAGGGTACTCTGTAATCAAGTAGGTCTTACTAGTATGTTGTTTTGTATGAACCTGAGAAATTATAAGAAGGCAATAAATTACAAACAAATAATTATCACATGATTTGTATCTGAAAAAAAAATCCAGCTCACATAACACAATGCTTGTTCCTGGGACAATTAGGGCCATTTCTTATTAATTTAGCTTTCTGTACAAGGGAGCTGCATTAACAGTTCATCAACTCAGAAAATCATTAGCTCAATTAAAGTGTTTGTTTCTTGACAAAGACATCCACAACCCTCAACACCCACTGCTACTGAAAAGCAGCTGGGACCAAGAAAATAAGATTTTCCTCTGCACCTTTTCCTCTTATTTGCTGGTGGCTCCTCCTTTTCAGTTCATTCACTTATATCTGTCCTGTTGCTGAACCTGTCTCTTTAACTAGGCTACTGACATGCTGAGAAGCAGAGCTCTGTGTTTGTGGCACAGGTCCAGTTCTAAAGAAACAATAAATTGGTGAGAAAGTAGAATTGCTGGATTCACACCAAATTACTCAATAGTTCTGTAGACCTGTTAAATGCTGTTGAGATATCATCATCATTAATGACTTCCCGAGAAATTTTTGTAGTGCCAGGTGGCCTTTGGGTAACAGCAGTGCATCTTCGGCTTACAAACAGAGTATTTTTACAAGAATTAGTATAGGCAGAAATTTCTTCTTTCTTACCAAGCTTCCATGCATCAGCCAAACACTGAAAATAAATACAATTGTCCATCTGAGTTCACTGAGTACCTTTCTGCTCTCAGCATTTCCATGAACCTTTCTTTCAGCTACTACTGCATGCCTTGATCTCACTTCAGAAGTTCCTTTGCTATGATTTTCCCTGCAGGAAAAACTGTGTGGAGGTTCTGTGATGTGCTGGCATATGCATAATTTGTGTCATCAGAACATTTTCAGTAAGTGTCTTGGCCATCAGCAACAGAACAGCATCTCCAAAAAGATCTAGCTAGTATGGAAGAAGTCTGAAGAAATACTTTTTATCACTTGTCAGTGCCACACAAAATGCAGAGATGTTAATGCTGATGCCAGTAGCTAACCCATAGTAATGTTAGTTCCTTACCATATGTATTGCATTAGTCTACTGATCAGTCACAGTAGAATACACTGTTTCATCAAGAGGGCATTTCTTATGGAGCTTCATGAAAATGTAACTTAATTACCTTCCTTTCCTTGACTTCCAAATGCAATCTCATATGTGCAAACAAGAACTGAAAATAACTGACTACCAGCCATAGGAAAGCTCCATCCTGATGTGTCAGGGCTTGCTAACAGCTTAACAGCTTACAGCATATGCAAAATGAATGCAGTGAAGTCTGTGAAGAAGACTGCAAACACACCTGAAACTAACAATGAGAACTGGGAGACCTTACCATGAGTTTACTCTATTATTTTTATATTATTTCAAAGATAGGGAAGACAAAATGTTGCATGTTAGCCACTACCTGGCTATGCCTTACAGGTGATGCTGTCTCCAAGTGTAAATGAGGAGTTCATAATCACTCCTAAAGCATACGTGGAAGATATTTCTCTTTGATTCAAAAGATATTTCTCTTTGCTCAAAGTGATAATCCCTGTTTCCAGAATTAGAAGGTTTAATAGGGGAAAAAAATGCTTACAAGGAGGTGAAGATAGAAGAAAATATAAGTAGTGTACTATCTTGGGAATGAATATGGTCTGATGTGATGATCATAGAGACTACAGTGATGCTTTCAAATGCCTGAGCCACCTTCCAGCCAGGTGAGTGTTCACAGAATTTATAAAGACCTTGATTGTGCTTTTCTGACAAACCTGGCTTGTAAGTACCTATTAAATATTACAGCAAGGAGCCACCAGTATCTATTAAAAGACTCTCCTTTAGCAAAGCCATCCAATTGTTTATGGCTGGCAGGTGTTCAAAATTCCAGTTTAAAGCAGAAAGAATTATAACCAGCACAGAGAATCTGCCCCAAAATACACAATGCAAATATGTTACAGAACATCATCCAAAATTTAATACATAAATGTATCATTGTCTGGCTACATGCAGCATCTCCACCAAAGAACCGTGTCCCATTTCAGATGTATACTAGAGGGCAACTTATTTAATTTTTTCTTTTTTATTTTTTTTATAGCTCAATAAATTTTGCTCAAAATTTTGCAAGAATACTTAAAAGTGTTATTCAGAATAAGGTGTTTTTTTTGGTAGAGAAGTGAACTCTACCTTTGAATTCAACACATAATCTGTATTTCCTCAAATAAGACAACACTGCTGTCTGCAAATGATACACACACTTAGAAACACACAGAGTATTTATATTGTTAGATATTAAATATATTTGCAAAGTACGTTTGGAAGGACAATCCCTGTTACCTTGTACTGAGCTAAACACCCACTGAACACACCACTGAATCTTCAATATAAGATTGTTACAGATAAGTTTTTATGATTTCTCATTCTGGATGACAACAGGAACACTGATGTTCTGCACTACCTGCTATCTCTGCTTTTATCTGAACTTCTACTGCAAAAAATTGTGTTCTATTGATTGTTCATGACAGCATTACAAAAGATAAGAATCCATTTATTTAGATTTTCCTCTGAATGTTTGCCTTCAAAATATCTGTCTACTGCAGCAAATAATAATGCTCACCAACTCTCTGCCCCAACCCCTCCATCCTTTCTTAGAAAAAAAGCAGACTTCATTATTTTTGCTAATGGCATAAAAATATTGAGGAAATTCTGTGATCTCCTACCCAACTGTGCACAGTCAAAACAGAAGAGAATCCTGAGGACCCAGCTTTTCTTTAGCAAAAGAAAGCCATCTATGCAAGAATAAAAACTGTTCATTTATTTTGCTTGAGCACTGGTTTCCTGATTCCTGTTTTTCCCACCCCATTGAATGTTCAATTCCCATTGTACAATACATGCAAAATACAGGAAGGATATGATCAGTGGGCTTGATTTCAAAGATGCAGAACAACCACTGAACTTGATCTGATTGAGTTGAAACAGCCCCAGAGCACTTTATCACCAGGGGATGGTTTTACAGATCCAACCATTTAGGCACAAAGATGTAACTTTGAATGTATAAAACCATCCCACAAGTCCTTGCTTGTTAAAAGATTCAGAGGCATACACAATATTTCTACAGCTGATTAAAATTTCAGAAACATTCATTCCAAATAATTTCATCTTAATATCAAATAGTTTTATAATCATTCACTACTAACCTTGCTGTTAAAGTTGGAGAATCAACAACAGAGGTAAAAATCTCCACCATAGCCATTTTACAAAGATCAGCTGCAGATCCTATGAAAGAAAGTGATCTGCTTTTAATTTAAAGCATGTAAAAGGAAAATGCTTGTCTTGGATGAAAACTGTTATATGAAATCACACAAGAAAATCTCTTAAAACAACACACCTAGCACTGAATTCTAGATACTCTCTCTATACATAGTTTGTACCTATACCTATATTGAAATACCACACTACTGTGCACTACTGAGCACTATTGTGAATCAGCACATTGCATGTTATGATACTGTTTCCTGGTAATTTTCAAGGTAGAAAAAAGACATAATTTAAACTTCTATTTTATAGTACAACTCCTGCCTCAGCAGCCTGCTAGAACACTTCTTATTTTGAGATTATCAGAGTTGCTGTCTACTAAAGCCAAGCACAAATAAAGAGAGGTGGGTCAGAAGGAAAGTAGGCAGGTGGTTTTTTTACCTTGAACAACAAAATTGACAGCCTGCCTCTCAGCTTGAGTGCGTAGCTTGTAATCCTGTGCACTGATATTAGCCAGTGGTCTTTTACGTCCCATAATGGAAACCACATAACCTTGTAGGATTTAAATAGAAATTAGTATTCTTAGAGTTATTTAAATTAAATTTTAAATGTCATTTTTGAAGATAATACAGATTTTTGTAATTATGTGCAGAGTCTATTTAATACTTTGTCCTCTGAATCAAACAGTCAGACCTTCTCTTATTTAAAACTGAATCGCTTACTGTGTTTTTGACCTAAGTATTACTTGATTCAGAGAATTGGTACATGTTATACAAAGAAAACTTCCATTCATTAAAGCTGTATTTTCATTAAGAATGTCTACTGATATACCACCAAACTCTCTCTGTGGAAGACAGAATTACAAATACCTAGCAGAATTAGCTACCAATTAGAGCTTTCCATGGAATGAATAGTTTACTTGGGAACAGAAATGAAAAACCAGTTTGTAGAGTAATGAAATCATTGATGATTTATCAAGTAGTATTGGGGGAAAAAAAAAATCAAAGTTGTAAATTTTTTCTTGTGGTATTTTTGTGTCTCTTTCACAGCCAAACTTCCTTTACATTTTTTAATTAAAAAACCATAGTAACACAGTTAAAGCTTTATGTTAGCTAATGACACATTTTGGTAAAACAACTATTTTGGAGGACAAGTGAGATGAACCGAGAAAGGAAGAGATGTGAGGAACCTCTCATCAAAATATCACACAAAACCATTACTCATCTTATTTTCAAAATGAAACTTCCTTTCCTATTTTAAGAACAATGAAAATATATCTTTACAAGATGTTTCATTATATTTCTGATCACCTTGACTACCCATGAGTTGCCATTAGCTACCATAGAAGTTCAGACTGCCACAGGTTTCCAGCCCCTCTTTGGCAACCAAAACACCATTTTGCTCCCATGCCCCAGCAGCTGTATATCTTATCTATTAAATAATACATTCACAAGGCTTTTTTGTGTTGGAATACGTTATATGTCATAACTTGAAATTAAACAGGGTTGACTCTGAGATTAGACATCTTATTCTGTTCCTATCACTCTAAAGAAAAGCTTACAGATTTAACCAGCTCCTCTTACAGTGAAACAGAAAAAAATGATTCACTAATAAATTCTATTCCATCTTTTTTCTTATCCTATAACTCTCTAAATTTTGGTCAAGCTGAATCTTTGTCTTCACCACTGTCACACAGTGCTCCTCACTACACAAAAATATGCTTACAGACTTTGGATTACCTTTATTTCGGCACTGTTCAATGGTTTTCTTTGTAAATTCATGCACTTTCTTGTATTTTTGCATAAAACTCTCTATAAATTGACTGGCTTGAAGAGGAGTAATACCCAGGCAGTCAGCAAGGCGTTCTTTACCTGATGGGGAAGAAACTATCTTTATTATGCAATAAAGCAGAATAGAAATACACTACAGACAACAGTACTCTTATATTCACTGCAGTCAGTGGAATTAGTTACACTTGCCTCTAGAAAAGAGGCTGGATCTTACAATAGTTGTGTTTCAACAAAGGAAATGTTTAACTTTCAGCTTGAAAGTTTAACCAAAGTTACTGTACTAAGAATACACTTAAGATGTATGCAACTAAGAAATTCCTAGTTAAACTTTATATCTGTAAGGTGGTTGACATATCTTTTGTTCACAGAATAACTCTGTTGCTCTAAGTATCATTTTACCAGTTCAGTGTTGAAATCGTTGAAAAAAAACTTTGAGAAGCAGATAAAGAACTCAAAACCAATTTCAAATAAACTTAAATGTGAATATGATCTAAAAAGGATGGAGATGTGGATGGTTTAGCTGGAAGTTTTAGATTTGGTGTAGAAGTCACAAAAAGCTTAAATGGTGAAACAATCACACCAAGTAGGCTGATCTTATAAAGGCAGTTACAAGTCTGACTACCAGGAATTTCAAACAGTCTTAGGCTTCCAATAGCTGTAAAAATCTGGGTCTAAATTGTAAGATAAAAGAGTTGGAAAAAGAAAAACATAAGTGAAGAGTGTTTCAATGGAGAGAAAGGAATAACAGATTTTTGATAGGATGCAAAAGCACAATTTGTATTATGTTAGATTTTAAAGCATTTATAAGACAAGCGGGAAAACTCTGAAGACAGTTTTCCGGAGTGTGAAAAAAGAAAGAGTGAGTGAGTGTTTAAACACATTTATAGACCAAAATGTTCCAATAAAAATAAAACATGCATCAACATTAGTCATATGAGGTTTGAAAGATAGATATATTCGTCAGCTGCACAGCAATGCAAAATCAGAGTATCTGCAAATAACAAGCAGAGAGGCGATGTCTCAAGGCACCAAAAGCACAGAATAGTTATTGTCACAGTAATACTGTCAAGAAAAATTATCTAGCATTTTCAAAAGAGAGAATTCAGCCACCTAAATGCCACCACTGTCAGTTTGATGTGCATTGCAGAACAGTTCTGTAGCATTTTGTTCTTAGTCATGCCAGAATCTGCACGAGCTGTAAGAACACCAGTCTGGACAAGGTGCTAGAAGGAGAAATTCACAAGACATCCAGTATGACTCTTGCTGAGCTATTACAGGTCTATACTTTTATTTGTTATCTAATTAATTTGGGTTCTCTACCTGGATAAACAAATGACAAATCTGCCTGCTAAAGCACACACTGTTAACAGCTAGGAGACTGCTGTGGCTTCCTTAGAGAACTGTAACATACAAGCTTGTCCACGTTTTCCATCTAAAGAACTAGTGATATACTGAAACAAAATATGCATAAAATTGTGGAAAAATTAAGCCACAATGTCAGTAAGGAAGTCTGAAAGGTCCCAGGGAAATGCAGTTCCTGGAAAGCATAAAGAGGAGAATGTACAGAAATGTAATTGTGTTAGATCATGTTCCTCTTTGCAGGAGCACAGGCCATGCAAAGCAATGCTCAGGAGGGGACTAAAGCTTCCCTGAACCTCTCCTTGAGTTGTCTGTGCCAGGGGAATTGTTAGCAGCAGCCTCTGAGTTTTAATGTAAAAAGTAAAGTAAAAACTCAAAAAAGTAAAAAAGTCAAAGTAAAAAATTTGACATTCCTCTGTGTAAACTCAGGGCTCGAACATACTGCCACTGAGTGGAATTCATTCCTTATTTTACAAATGTTTAAGTTTTCTCTGCTGTGGTTTTACAAGAAGACTGAGGCAGAAGCAGGTGAACCGAATTGCTCCAAGCCAAGCAAAACACAGTAATAATGTCATCCCTCTCAATATTCTGTGTATTTATTGAAGTACCAACTCCTAGACATAATGAGACTTTTTATTATACTATTTTGTATCCTCAGGGATTACAGAAAACACCTTGAAAATATGAACCAAGTGTAACCTAAAGCTAAGAAAACAAAAGAAAAAAAAAAAGATTACTATCAACTACATGAAAGATTTTCATTAACTCCTGTAAGCATAATATGGGCAAGCTCCTCATGGAATGCTTCTCTATTTTTCAGTCCCAAGAGAAGTGAAATAAATATGTATTATTCACACTCTTCAGCTGTATCAAAGTGTCTCATTAATGATAATTTAGCCATCTTTGGAAGTGAGACAAACTGGGGGTGGAATCCAGTCCGTTAGTTTCAGGTACCTAACAATTATTTTTTGTCAGCCCAGTTTCCATCTAAATAGTTTAATGATATCATTCCATGTTATGTCTTAATTAGGATTCGATCACACTGTTAATGAACTGAAGCATCTTATTATCTTCAGGTGCCTCAACTGCCCTCATTGGAGAGAGAGAGATGAAGCACAAACAAGTAAAAGGAGATACTTAGTTAAGCACTTCTGCACTGAAATGTTTAGTGCCCAGAACAGAGCAAGTGAAGGATTGACAGCACTCTGCTCAATCTAATCATCCAAGTGCTCCATAGCATGACTAGACAGACATATATGCTGCTGAGGGAGGTTCTGGCCCCTGTCACTAAGGCATTTCCTTTTCTATACTGACTACATGCAGAACTAGAGGGCATTCAACCAGTGGTGATTGAGCCTGCTTAGGTCAGGTATCTGCCTGTTCTCCTCAGAGTGAAGGGAACAGACAGGAGATGTGTAGTACCAGAACAAATCAAGAGGAGAGGGTGCTAATGCTCATATTTTGTAAAATAATCTAAACATTCAGGTTGCAAATGGGAGATTTTTTTCCAGTCTCAACATGGGAAAGTCTGAATTTCCATTGCAGGGAGCTACTGATGGACTTTTTAAATACAGATTTTAAACACAGGTATTTAAAATGTAATTCAGCTTAAACTAAAAATTTCCATGTGTATACACGTGTTCTTATATGTATAGAAATTTACACACACCTCTACACATAAAATAATCTGGAGGGCTGAAGTTGAAGTGCTTTACTCCCCTTCCAAGCTGAATATCCTGAACAATAAATTGAATGCCCTTGGCCAGCTCTGCCTTTGGTTCAAGGACTACTGAAAACTCACTACAAAGGATGGTTTAGAAAGTATTCTCACCCAGAAACCCAAGTTACACTTTCAATTTTTTCCACATTAAATAAAGCCTGCAACCTAGGGCTCAAATTTCCTAAATAAGTTTTCCAAGTACTCATCTTCTATAGAGTTTTTGGATTTCTCTGGAAGACCTGCATAAAGTTTAGTTATCTGTTTTACTAAAGCAAATTCACAAGAGATTGTAGGCTGATGATACTTATGCATCTATCTTCCCAGAAAAGGGAATTCTAAGCATGTATGAAGCATAAAGAGAGTTGAGTATCATTTAAGAAATGGTAGGCAGTTTTGGAAAGTATGCAAAATATCTTGTCTTATCTAGGACACGGGCAGAACACAGGGAGAAAAAGTAGCAGTGTGGATTTTTGCAGGTTTTCTGCAGTTGTAAAGAAGTGACAGCTAACATTAAAATCTAAAGTAAGGAAACACTTTTCTAACTTTGAGTGTGACTAAGCAAGCTGCACAAGTTGCCCAGGATATTGTGGAGTCTGCATCCTTGAAGTCATTCAAAACTGCCTGGACATAGTCCTGGGAAACTCGCTTTGGGTGTCCCTGCTTGAGCTGGGGGTCTGGATCTGATGACATCCAGAGGTCCCTTCCAGCCTCAGCCACTCTGTGATGTTATAAATCTGTTTTGAGACAATAACTGAGTTCCTTTAACTTCATTGCAGGTCTTCTCATCCTGCATATACTCACAGAATGCCAAGTCCACTCAAAATTCAACTCAGTTTAGATGAAGACAGATGCTTCAGTTAAATCAAGAGCAAATTAACACAAACCAGAGGACACTTTGTATATTTCTATGTGATAATTTTGATACCAGGTAGATTATTTAATAATCCTTGATAAACATAAAAAGGTAATACTCTGACCAACTTTTATTCACCTTCAGAAATTCAGCCTACTTACATAAATAATGTATAAAGTATGAAACTACAGCAGTTTGGTTTTTTTTCTAAAAATACCTACCTGCTCCATAAACCACTGAGTAAACTATACGCTTTGCTTGCTCTCTATCAGTGTGCTTCACTTGTTCACTTGGAATTCCCTTCCTAAACAAATAAAAATTATAAATTTTCAGTTAAGACGAATTTAATTTTTTATTATCATAGAAACAATATTTGATAACTACAGACTTGTAAGATATGAAAAGAACCAGCTAAGGGCTTTTGTCTTCAGCCAGGAACACACAAATTCTTTACAACTTTTTGGGGTGATAGTCCATATTAAATGAAGTTATTTTCATTTTAATCTTAATCTTTCTAAGCAACTTCTTTGCTAGGAAAACCCCTACTACTTTTTATTAATTCATTAATTATAATTACAAATACCATATTTTATCTATTAATAACTAATTATTAGTTCTTTATGCTGAAGAGGACTCAATATTGACCCATGGGAAAAGGTAAATCTTTGCAGCAACAGCATTTTCTTGAAGAAAAGTCTTTCACCATTATCATGATATCCAAACACCTAGAAAATGAGCAGAGGCACAAATTTATGCTCATTTGGCCCATGCACTCATTGTGGCCAAACCCGTGCACAGTCCTGATATAATCAGGCATTCTGAATGATAAACAGGTAGACCCTGAGTGCAATGAGACTTCAGCAAGTCCTTCTGGCAGCAGAGATTTTTTTTTTGACAAAAAATAAAATTTAATACGATTTCAAACCTTCAGTGAGCAAATAGTCTGTGGTTTTATAACAGCCCACATTGTTCTTTTGAATGCTACTAATTGCTCAAAGATAAAACAGACTTTTCGTTGCTCATTTCAGGCTGAGAAATATCAAGAACTGGATAATATAATACACAGTGGTTACCATCTGTAATTAAGACTGCTTCCACTTAGGTCACTCATTCGGGTCGTGGGAGATTCATATAATTAGCCTTCTTAGTTAAATCATGTCAAAAGTTCATGGCTCTTTTGAATAAAGTATGATGAGATCCCTAAATGTATCTGAATAGGAGGAAAAGTGGCAATTGGCACTAGTAAGTGCAGAATTAGGAAACTAGACATCAATAAGGATTTCCTGAAGCAACTTCTGGCAGAAATTGCCAGAAGAATTCTGCAGGAATTGCCTCAAGAACCTGGCAGAAAGCTACATATACCCTTGAGAAAGCATCTTTCCAGAACCAGGAGGGGAAAATAGAATCTGATAAGAGACTAGGTTGTACCTGAGGACATTTCTGAGATGAAGAAACAAGACTGAAGAATGCTGAAACCAGAGAAACTATGAAGTGCAATACTACTTACCTAATACTATAAAATTTGAACAGAGGCCAGGAGAAGGCAAGAGATAGGAGTACAGCAACACAGTTTACTTGCAGATCTACTTAAGTCTGAGGATACATAACTGAGTGCCAAGAGGTCATCAGGGAGTATGTCAGCTGCTCACTTCTCTGAAAAACAAGGGCTCTAGTAGGAAGGGCACAGTGAATAAGAAGTCCTGGAGAGCTGTAGCAGAATGTACATACACAGATCATGGTGCTGAGGGAAACACAAGACAAGGGTCTTTCTGGGAGGGACCTGGTGGTTCTAGAGAAGCTTTGACATTGAAAGAAGACACTAAAACTCAATCATGTGCACAGCAAGACTCACCACTGGGATTTTAAGGATGATTTTGCATTATCCAAGCTTCAATCTGAAAGAGCTGACTGGGAAAACCAGAAATAGACATATTGCTGTAATCATGACAGGCAGTGTCAGGAGGAGAATCCTGTGTTTCCATTGTGAACAATCACAATAAAACCTTGCCTAACATGCATGCTGTGAACATGGCAGTCACAACACTCACTTAGCATTTCCTGATCTTTGGTTAGTCATGAACTACATGAGAAGTAATTAAGACCTCAGAGATATATGTCAAATATTTCTTTTAATATGATGCTAAACCCAAAATGGTTATTCAACACCTCCTAGTGTGTCAGAGTGGGAAATGTGAGCACTTGGCAGAGAGAATTACAGATAGCACTCTGTGTATTTGTAAATTTGATTACCACATTCAAGAATCTGGAATGATAAAGTATGAAATTGCCATATAAATCACAAACACTTGAGCAAACAGAAGTCATTAATCTAAACTATTCCTTTTTTGTCAAATAAGGAAAACGTTTGGGTTTCTTTTCTGTTTGTATTGACAATTGTTTCCACCCAGGATATTTGATTCCTTCTGTAATACAGAGTGGTATTCCTGCAGTCTGAGGTGAAGTCTATTTCTTCATTTGAACAACAAAACAGTGGGGGATGGTAATTTCCCAAAAACACAGCAGCAGTGTCAGAAATCCTCAGTGGGGCTTCTTTATCAGCCTATTCCTTCTACAATCAAATTTATGTTTGTGACAATAGATTTGTTTTAATGGGTACTGCAAGAACCTATTTAAAGTGAAAACTTTCATTTTGGCTTTGGACTCATCATGGAAAACCATGAAACTGATAAGGGGACATTGTTATCTTCTTGTGTAAGAAAATTGTAAGTGAAAATCACTAAGCAAGCTACCTAATGCATGAAAATACTGAGTGCTGAATTGGGGTATGATGCAAAAGAGATTTATGGCTGAGATGCACTTGTTTTGAATAAACTCGTTTTGAATAAAGCCCTCACAGACATGGAGACTTCAGCACAGCCAAGCCTGCATGTACATGTGGAGGAACAGGAAGAAAGTTAACACAGTGAAATAGAAACTGATGCAGAAAAAGACAACATCTCAAGCAAAGAATTTGTTGCAGTTACTAATTCTAGAATGAAATATTTTTCTGTTTTATGGCATCCTTCTCAATACTCTCTCAAATATACCATTTGTTTTAGTTTCTAATGAATATTATCATTAACTTCAAATTTGTCCCGACTTGCCATCTCAAAAGGAGCAGTGTTTCACCTCCTACATCCCTCTCCTTTCCTGCATTCTTGTCTCAGTCTATTTCCCCATCTCTGATTTGTTTGTACTTCACCTTGCTTTGTTTAGTATTGCTCTTCAACTACTCTGATGTATAGTACTTTACTTAACACACATCTACTAAATAGACTAAAGAATGGATTTAAGTGCCAGAAGACATATTGAGAATAACAGATCTCATTCTTGGAAGGAGTTAGCAGGACCAAACAATCTGGAAAGGCCTGTGAAGACAGCACATCAACTACTATGCAAAAGTTGTATAAAATCTGACAAACATAGAGACACTAAAGACACACTACTCAAAAAGGTGGTTCTACTAAGAACTGGGTTGTATGCCTGAAAGAGAATAGCTGCCTAAATTTTAGAATGGAAAGGAGCAAAATTTTCTAGGAAAACAGTTAAGAAGGATAACATCAAATTATAATCAAGAAATACAGTGCAAATATGAAACTTAAAACCAGGCATATGTAATGTATTAAGTTTTCCAGAGATAGTATCTTTAATATTTTCTTGAATTTCTCCAAAATTACTGTGTTTTCATATACTAATGGGGTTTAATGGGTATCTCAGAAAGATTCTGCTGAATTAAGTCTTTAAAACTTATGAATACCAAGTTTATACCCAAGAAATATATCAATATATCAATCTTATGTAATTAATAAAAAATGTTTAACTATAAACTCGACTAACGCTTTAAAAACAAAGTAAAGACCTAGACAGATTTCTTTTTAACCTGCACAGAATATTAAGACAGAAAAATTAACACAAAATTTAGTATAGAGAAGTGAGCGCACAGAGCACAAAACATCTGAACACAAAAAATCAGTCCACAGGGCACAAAGTTTGAGCAATGCCAAAATAAAACTTTGAGAACAGGTAGAAATGGAAGGAAATCAGTATTAAAAATGCGATAAAACACTTCAGCATTTCTGGGAAATGTTACATGGTGAGGGGAGTCGTCTGTTCATGTACAGGAAAAGGCAGAACAAACTTCTGAAACACAATATCTGGCAGACATGCCTTTCCTTGATCTGCACTATGCTGCAGCCAAACTAAGCTCAGGCATAAGAGCCACAAAGCTCTTGGCACCTTTCCTGCATCTGCCAAATGATCCAAGTCCTAGCTGTGAGTTGTTGACGTGGGAAACAAGATGTAATGCCATAAAATTAATTTTATAAGTGGTCATTATTGTCCAATAAATGAACGAATACAGTGACTGCCTTTCCAGGTTTTTAAAATTTCATCAGTGAACTATTTAAATCTCTCAAACTTTGTGTCAGCACATGAAACTGGTACACTGGGGTACATATAGCAGTACACCAGGTTCCTCACATCTCTTCCTCCTCATCTAAAGAGTAATCAACAAGAGTCCCCATTTCATCCACAGTTATTCCCACCCTGGTACTGGGCAAGGCAAAGCTGTCTTCCAGTGGCCCCTGCACATGTTGGAGAATATCTGGTATGGATGTCCATGTAAATATTGGGGTCATGTATGAAGAGAAGGAAAAGGGTCACAGCCTCTCACTCAGGGAGTTTAAATTTGTGTTTACTTAGTTTAAAAACTTAGAAGTTTTATAAAAGGCTTTAGTTGTGTACGCCACCTTACCAAGCTGCATTGTAATTTCTTTTAAATCTGTTCAGCATGAGGAAATGTCCCTATAAAACACTTTTGCAAGGCTACAGAAGCTCCATTAAGTCCTTAATGACTTAAGGTTTTAAGACATTCTACTGGTTAATAATAAAATAATTGGTCTTGAATAGTCTCTATAGTTCATCACATGAAGATTTATTTCATTAGTCCTCAACCTTCTTTTAAAGAGCATGATATCTAGCTTTCATGTATTTTACAGAAGACAAAGACATGTCTTTGCAGTTTGCTCTCTGGGCCAGAAGTCTTCTGTTGCTGCATTTTCAAGTAGCAAGAAACCAGATAAAGAAATTGCAACAGGGTCATGTCATACATTACAGCTATCATCAGTTACAATTTGTGGAAATATTCATTTGGAAGTGATCCATTACCCTTATTAAGATATTTACCTGGATGTTGATGTCCCAAATACTGAAGAGGAATATTAGACAGCACTTTAAGCGCTCTTGACAACAAAAAGATCACATAGAGATTTTACTTTAAAAATGCACAATTCTGGAGATCTTTCAGAACAGAAAGTTCCCCACGTGGATGAAGATTTTCTGTTAGAGGCTTCTTGCAGTGGAGAAGGAACAGAAGCCATTTTGGGAATGATACAGGTATCTGTAGCAGAATATCAAATAACTACCTATCTTACATCTGTTAGAAGTCTCATAACTTTTTAATTAAGAAATAGACAGAACTTCAGAGAAGCCTTCAGACAAGTACCAGAAGAGCAAAACAGAAGAAAACAGAGTTCTTTGTATGTAATCAAAAGATGTAACTGCCATCTCAGATGGTATATGGAACAAAACATGGAGCTATAGTATTGTTAGAACAATGTACAGGAAAAACAAGCAGGAGAAAAAGGGAGATGTCACACTTCATCTACATAGTTCAGAAAAACATAAAAGAATCAGACATCAAAATACCTGAGTAGGGTAACCAAAAGAGGAAGAAATCAGAGAGTTTTAAACAAATGGGTTCTGGAGAGAGGGATTAGATACTTCACATCCCATCTCTTTCACTCTTTCACCTCTTGTAGCTTCAATTTCTATTACACCTATGATCACACCCAATTAAGAGAAAAGGAAAAGTGAAGAATAAATTTTCTTTGCATTCTTGATTTCATCAAGTTTTAGCTTGACACTAAAGTTAATTGGGTTATTATAACTTGGAAATAAAACCAGAGATATTTATTAAGCTCTGGAGCATGCTCATAAATTGTAGCATTTTATCAAAGTCACTCCAGAAGGAGATGACTATTTGGAAATTTTCATACACATGAAAGCCTCTCCATGAAAACAGCAAAGCCAAATGTTATCAGACACTACAAAACAACTGCAACAAGCTGTTTTGGTGGTTTGTGTGAGTTGTGGTGGTGATGATTCTAAAACTTTATTTTTCATTTATTCTAGAATACTAAGAAAGCTTTTAATGCACAGTAATAATAAGCTTCTACCATGGCATAAAATTAAGCTGTCTGGTTAAACTCATAGTTAACAACTTGGTTTATTTAAAGCTCCTGTTGAGCCCTTCTAAATAACAAATGTCATTATACTTCCTGAAGACTTCATTGCCCCTGCCTTATTAACTGCCAGTCTAAACAAATGTCACAGCTGTACTTTTCCAAGGGACTGTAAACTACAAGGTGAAATTTCCATAGGATGCAATACAGATGGTCTGTCAGAATGCAGAGCAAGACAAGTGTTAAATTTCATTAATATCAACTGAGCTTTCAACCCAAATAGAAATCACTTTGCTGCAAAAGTAAAACTGCTAAAATATTCCACACCAACAATCAACACCCAGAAGGATTGAACTCAGAGCTAAAAATGTTTTGAAACTCGAGACTCCAAGAAGATGAACTGAACATACTCCCTTTTACTAAATTTCAGCCTGTACAGTAGGTTTTGTGGGGGTTTTTGGGGGGGAGGTTGGGTGGGACAAGGGAGTAGGAGAAAGCAATAGCTAATTAAACCACTACATGAATGGTCTTTGAAAAATATATACTGCAATAATTAAATATCACAAGCCAAAACCAAGATCTGTCTCCTATATCCTAATAGAAAACTTTAAATATATATGCACATGCATATATATATATTTATATTTTTATATATATACATACCTATATATATATTATATATATTTAAACCCTCATTTATGGAGGCAGAACTACTAGCATACCCATATTCCAAAGGCAAAACAAAAAATATTTACAGCTATCATGCACATTGTATTTGCAAATGCCTCAATATTTAAGTGTTTCCTGACAGAGTCTTGTGAGGAATCTTCTTTCATACAATTGTTGTATTATGCAGAAAGCTAACAGTTACTACAATCATTCATTAAGAAACAGACATTTCACAAGTTACAGTTATTGAGAGAGAGATAAAAAAATCTCAGTCTAGATTCAATGCTTTTTCCCTAATGCAAATAAGCCTGATTTAAATAAGGATGTTTCTTCAGAAAAATTATGTAATCTATTAGAGCCTTACAGATATTTAAGAAAAAGTAACTTTGCCATTAATGTCATACCAGGCCAAACACTCCTAAGCCAAAACTGGAGATGAAATCTGAGGATGCAGTTCCAGCTGATTTCACAAGCAGACATGAGACAGCCTAATCCCAAAGTGAGCATAAGAATAGGAGAGAAAAAAGAAAACAAAATGCAAAACACAAATAACTTAGAGCTTGTCTTGTCAGCTCTTTCATAACAAACTCTTCCTCAACACAGCAGAGAGGAACAAAATTAGAGAGTACCATGACACCATTTCTTCCCTCCAGACTGTAGTAATTGTGGATCTATCCCTACGTGAGGCACATCTTGAGAAATAAAAACTTTCACAGTGTCTAAAGCACAATAGAGATTACTGCTTTTCTGCAAGTATTTTATTTGCAAGTAAGAATTATCAGAGTATGGAATTCTTGTATACAGTAGAGCATGAGGAATTAGAAACAGAAAAAATATATAAATGATTATGGAGAAACTAGGAAACACTGTGGTGTGGCTGTGAAAAAACACATGCAATTTCAGGTTGTGTCAAGGGAGCCACTTCCAAAGACAAGACAACATCAGTACTGCTGTAAAACATACAGGTGAGCTTTTATCTGGGGTAATTAACATAATTTGGTTACTGCGTTCAAGAAACCTGAATTTGGTGGTGGTCAGCTACCAGAATATTTAACAGAGAAAAAAAGTAATCTGTGTGAAAGGAGACGCTGACTATGTCAACATTAAGAACTCAGACCTACCCACAGATGTTCTGGAGCATGGGGGCTGACTGGAAAACACCACCACATATCCATACTTTATAATTCTGTTACCATCCAAACTTGGTTTGGAAATAATCTGATTGAAATAATCCCTGGCCCAGACTAATTCAGAAAGCATGCACAGAACTCTTTGGTTCAGAGCCACAACCATGACAGGGACCATTTCACTAACCCAGATTAGAGTGCCAGCAAGCAGAAACATCCCTGGCATGAAATCTATCAGAATAAAGGTAGACCCTCAAGTTTTCTCAAGTTTTCATTTCTTCCTTTCATTCATTACTCTGCTAGCCCAGTTTCATGGCTGTCCTGAAAATAAGTTATGTTGCTGCACAATGAAACAAGTGTTCCTCAGACAAGGGACACAAAACAAGTATTTCCTCTGGTGCAGAGATTTCAGAGCCAGCAAAAGAACACTTGAATCTTGGAAAGACTGAATTGCATACATAAAATGTTTGATTCCTTACTTTTTATCTGCAATACTCTGAATAGAAAAAAAGGATATAAATTGAGAGATATTTTAGATATTGACTGGAATAGAAATTATAGTTAGACAATGGATAAATACTAATAGTCAAAAATACAGCAAAAATTATTTCCTCAGGATCTGTCAAAAGACAAACAAATGGAAACCTTGAAATGGGTTAAAAATTGTAACAGTATTACAAAACCAGGTCATCCAACGATAACGAAATAAAAGTTCTGTTAACCCTCAGTGAGACTTCTAGCAAGTAACAGCAAACTTAGGACCCCCAGATTCACAGCAAGTCAATACTGGCTGAGTTACATAGCCTAACCTCAGTGCTGAAAGATCACAGCAGTCTTATATTTCTAAATACAGACTCCAGCAGGGATATTTACACTTAAATAAGCTACAGTTATTTAAGTGAAGTGCCATATAATACACGTAAAAACTTCTCTCTCCTATCTTCAAAGGCAGAATTCGAAAAGTAACCCTAATTGCTCCATAGAGAAGAGCAGGTGTGCTTGTTCTGTGCCTTAATATTGCACCTTTTATGTCTTCAATGTCATGGAATGTGTCTCTTGGTCACCTCTCTCACTGAAAAACCAAGTATTTAATTATTTTGCAGTGTTTCAAGTGAAACTAAATAAGCCAAATTCATTGCAGATTTGACATTAAGCTCATAGAAAGTGGACAGATGAATCCAGGAGACTACATGTTCTATTATCTGATGAAGTGTATGAAATAGCCTGGAGTAGACAAAAAAATCTTTTGAAAAAGGAGGGAGTCCTAAGCTGCTGTATCTCATTATTTAGACAATGAACAAAATGGAGAGATTTCTAATAGGGAAAGAGATCTGTGTAACCCTGTGGCTCCATTTTGTAACTACATGTCTGCTAACAAGGGTGGGAAGCAGACCTACTACCTGCTCCTTGGTAGAAGTCCACCTCAATAAGCATTATTCCATTATTCCTTAATCACCCAACACCCATGTGATATCTCTTGATTTATAATGATTCTTTCAAGAGTTTGTTGATAATATTTTCAGCAAATTGATATAGAAGCATAAATATTCATAGGTCTTTAAAAACCATTTAGCTTCTGATGTGGTCTTTGCTTTTATTTTAGATATTAGCTGCCATTGCTGTGAAGAGCTAACAAGATACGTCCTCTTATTCTGCAGCCTTTTTTTTTTTAATCTCTGAAAGCCACAAAGACACAGGTAAACAATTATTATGTCCACTACTTACTAGAAAGTAAATTCAAGACCTGGAAGAAGGACATGTATTCATGCTGATCTTCATCATCACTCAAAAGAAAGCACTAATAGTATGAATAGGAGAAGGCAGATGACAGATGAGAGAAAAGGGAATATATTGTGGTTATGATTTTGCAAAACTCTTTATCTCAAAGTGAAAGTGGAGCAAGCAGACCACTACTGAATTCTCCAGCCTTCACTCAAGCATAGCCTTGAGTGTAAGTATTGTACACAACTGTCACAAATTGTCTTTTTATTGGTATAATCAGAGTAAATATCACCCTTAAAATAGTATCCACTAATTATCTTGTTATTTTAATTAATTCAACATCAGCAATTAATGTGAACAGGTTAAATTATAATTTACAGACAGAAGTTAATAGTTTAAGAAGAATGCCTGCTTTCATACAGGAATGGCAGCAGTTATCAGGCTATTCAGGTAATTATCTTTTAATACACAATACAGCTGCATATTAGAGATTAATAGGAGAGATACTCCTCTACTACACAGCACTGTCAGTGTTAGAGATATTCCTTCACTATATAATACTACATAAGTAGACATTATTAAAAGTTCTCTATGATGCTCTATCTGCAGAATATAAAGAAAACTAATTGCATATGGGCAAACTTCTGTGTGTTCTGTGATTCATATACTATCATTTCCAAAATGAAAAGGGTTACAAAATACAAAAGCCAAAATACTAAGTCACAACTGTGCAACAGTCATATTGTACTTCCCTAAAAAGGGATTTTTATGAAGTGCAGACCAACGCGGATTTCATTAAACTGGATTTACAGTGGCTCAACAGACAGCCTATGACACAGAATATATGACAGCAAATACCTAGGCAATTCACCACTGCATGGAAAAGTTCATGCACAGGGGGAATTATCTTTCTGGTCTCACTGAAATAAAAATATACAGTTTCTAGTAGTAACAGATTTATGCTCACAATTAGACCATACTGTGAACAACTTACAGAAGACCTTTCTAAATTTTGCCCCCTCCCATACAGTAAATGTTGTCTAGAAAAAGCATATTTATCTTGTAAAGACAGGATCTAATAATGTTCCAAGATGAAGTTTGCATTGATTTAATCTCAGAGAGATAATGTGGTCAAGAGAGCACTCTTTGTTTCCCATGCTAATATTGTTCCTAGAGACTAAATCACCTGGGCATTCCCATACCAGAATTTCTGGATATAGAAGTATTGCACTTTCACTTAAATCCATTTTTCTTATCCTCTGAGCCTCTTGGTTTATGACAATATATAGTCTACATGTCTTAACACCTTAGTTCACAGTTAAAATTTAGAAAGGGCAAAAGATTTTTTTAAATCTGCTAGAGAATTTATGACATACACCCTTCCAAATAGAAACTAATAATATTAGAGGCTGCAAGCACAGGTGTAATACCTTGCTGATGCTTGCCAATATGTGCCTTGGGAATCACTCACTAGACAAAAGCATAACCCAGTAAAAAATTTCTACAAGCTAAATCATAAAGCAGACACCTGAGGCATAATCTACCCATTTAATTTAACTGACCTGGTCACTGGAATGATGCTCACCTTAGGGGAGGGCACCACAGCCACATGAAAAGAGTGAGTCCTGCTCACTTTGTTCAAAGGACATTACCTATCTAGCAGATTTCTTCAAGTATGTACTCTGGACCACTGGTTGTCCTTGTCAATCTCTTTCAGCTTCTATGAGTAGTTCAAATGCAAACTCCTCTGATTAGAATTTATCATTAACTTCTCTTAGATGGCCCTGTGGTCAGCACACAGCCTTTTTCAGACTTTGAGATGCATGCTTTGGCACTGTACATGGAGCTTGGCAGCCTAACATTGGGTTTGTATTCTATTTCAGGTTCAGAAATGTAAAATATAGGAAGGAAATATAATCTGCAGGTATCAGAGGTGCCTGTGCTATACATTAGAATACGATGACAACTTCTTCAGGATTATAATGACTCAGCTAATTTCAGAGCCATAAATAATGTAGCTGAGTCTGTATGGCTTGCTGCCCTCAGGACCCTTGATGGAGGGTATCACTGTGCTCTGCAGGATGCAGCTGAATTCATCACTGATGGGGATCTCCAGTTATCTAAGGCAGATTCTGAAGAAGCAGGGGAAGACTTAGACAAGTATTTTAAGTGTAGCTTAATGCTTGAGTCCTATTTATGCTGTGCTTAAGTGCTTAGCTAAATCAAGATAATTTTCCTGGTTTTTAACTCAATATGGTCAATATATACTATGGCAGAAGAACAACAGCCTGCTGAGAAGGGTGACAGAAGTTTTTAACAGATTGGTAGTCACTGCACTCTTAATCACAAAAGAAATTGCAGATTACCTAAAACTCTGCAAATTAACTTTTCAGCATTGATCTTTGAAAGTGATTTTAAGATATGCCCACCAGCAACATCTGAAATACAATTATTTATTTTTCATTTATTCTGTAAAAGATGGATTAAAGAAGTAAGAGCAATTTTATTCTGAGATTCATTGTCATTTGGATGTCTTCTGGCAGTGAGGTCTGTCAGCTGCCAAGACAGCTCAGGGATGATGATTTGGTTTTCAAAGGAATATGACTGTCATAAGACATCAAGACAGTATAACACAAGGTGATCTTGCAGGTTGAATCCATTATATGACGAACTTTCAAAAGTTTAGGCCAGTCTTGAAAATTTACTATGTGTTCAGTAGCAAGTAGGTCATTAATGTAATGCACTTTTGTGCTCTGTAGCAGGTGTTGACCTATCATTTAAGGCTTACTCTTCACAGACCATAACACAGCACTTGCTGTAAGATAAAGTTGGTAATAGCATATGATCATTAGAAACAGGACAGGATAAGAGCAGGAATATTACTAAGCATATACAAGTGACCATTAAAATATATTTATCATCTTAGTTTTAGCTGGGTTAAGTATGGAACAGATGTCCAGAAAACATACTGAATGAACAAGGCAGAGACAAACCTGAAGTTTTCACTGACAAAACCAACCAACAGAAGTAAATCTATTGGAAAGTGTCCAACAGCCACCATTTTTCTTTTATTCCATTAAAAAAAGGATTTTAAAAATAAAACACATGAAACCAAGCATGACATTACCCAGAAAGTCACATTAAGGGAGTAGTTAGCACCAGCTTCTAGGAGTTTTATGTGAATAGCTATTTCAAGACACACAATACTTACAAAAAAATTCTATCTACAGTACACAGTATCTACAGTAAACTGTTGAACACAGTGTAGGGAAGTCCAGGTTGGTGGAGGCTGTGTTACTTCTGAAATGAGCTACCTCTAAGCCTGCCATAGAAGTGCAAGGTTACAGCCTGGCCTTGTGGAGAGGGATTGCCTCTCAGGTAGGGTTTACTGGGTTGGTGTCAGTTGGGTGTGGTGTTGCACATGGCCCTGAATTTTAGCACGAAAGTTCATACCTCCATTCAGCCTTTTGCTGTAATGTATAGACAGAGCTTGGGTGGACACATCCTGATGCATCTCTACAGCACAGAGCTGATGAGTGAAAAAATTCCATACAAATAATGTCTAGTAAAAACATGGAACCAAGAAGTTCCCAAGGCAGATGCATCTCTAAGGTCCCAGAAACAGACTGAGTCACACTAGGGCACACGTAAACAACTTATGAAAGAAAAGCTTTTATACATAAGAGATTCTTAATTCAATCAGAAACTCATAGAGCTAAGCCCTTGGCAGAAACTGCCCACCATGTCTATTTGTTGCCAAATGCTATAAATAACCTGTAAATGTTTTTCAGGAGGTAGGATTTTAGATAGCCTTTAGGCTGAAGGAAAGCTAAGGAATAGATACACATTTCAGTGGAGAAACCATGATGCCTAGGAAAAAAAATTAATAAACTTTAATCTTTTAAAAATCAAGAGACCAAGCTCCTCCGTCTCATAAACTCATTTAAATAACAATGAGATGGAATCAACTACAAAAAAGTCAATTAACTAATTGCCCTAAAAAGTTTATTTATCAATAGTGGACTATGAGGTATTAAGAAGTTTCTGGAACAGGAAAGTATCTGTGAAGCCTGAACTTTTGTGTCTTTTCTTTGGAATTAAATAAAAGAAGGACAAAATTCCAAAACCCAAGGTGAGTTCACTAGGAACTGATCCAATTGGAGGAACTGAATTTGTCAAAGTACAGATTGTCTAGATGTAAGCTACAAATCCCAGACCTACTTTGTTCTCAGTGGGAAGAAGTCAGGGCTTTTAATGTGCACTGATCTCACTACACAGGGGGCATAACAATAGGTCAAATCAGTCTCCCCAGGTAAATAACAGATGCTCAAGGTCAGATGAGAAACACACCCTTTTTTCTGTAATTAGTAATAGTCATGTAACAGATACAAGAGAAAGTTTCTTCCAACCATTAGCTTTCCTAAAGCTTAAAAGAAGAGTCAGAAGAAGCATTATCATTATGTAATGATTTTGTAGACACACCATGACACTCCTCTCTGATAAAAATATTTCTCTGTAATATTTCAATAAAGTTACTGAGCAGCAACTGTAAGAGGTTGACGGCTGCCAAGAGCTGTGAGGTTGCTGAATAGAATGAATGGTATTTCTGGAGCACTGCCCAGACTTGAGACAAAATTTAACTCATCTTCATGCATACATTTGCAATATACCTCCAAGCTAGAATAAGGATTTAACTCCATCACGAGGTACTAGTGAGGTCATGTTAGAGCTCAGAATTGGTTATATCAATAGAAGCTTCTAAGAGAATCTAAAGAAAAGGGTGATATTTCCATAGCTATTTTCTCTGGGATGTTTGTGACCTTGAGTTGTGTTCTCCCAGAATGCACACTGATGCAGTTGTTGGTAGCAGGATAATTATAATCTGAGCTCCATTTTGTTTCTTTGTACTACTTCAGAGTATATTAGCAGCTATTCCAGTGAGCAGGAAATACTGTGGCTGGGAAGGCTATCCTGCAAAAACTTAGAAAATGTAGGATAGGAATTAAGCTAGATCAGAACTGATGAATTCATCATCTCTCTTTGCTTTCTTTTGCAGCTAACAATCTTCCCATGAAAAACAGACATAAAGTATTCAAAGAGAGGAACAAAAAGAAAATACAAAAACTGTGTGGCATTTACATGACATCAATCGGTTCAATCTTCTTATATGCTTTATCCAACTTTTTCTGGCCTATCTGTTCAAACTGTAAACTTCTTGACATCTATCCTGTCACCCACTGAATGCACAAGCACTGTGGAATACAAGGGGAGTGCCAGTCTCAAGTAAGATTTTTAGGCATCACCATGATACAAACAGTAATAAGAAATACACTCAAACAGCTAAATAATATTCCCTCTTTTTTCATAGTTAATCTTTTGATATGCATGCTGAAGAGATCAGTGAATAATAAATTGGGAACAGAGATAAACATATTATTTTTAATTACTGAAGTACCACTTTTTTCAAGTAATAAATACATCATCCATCAGAAGACAGAAGAACTAAACCCTATGAGTTCAAAGGAATCACACGAGCTCAAGTCCCTTTGTTTCTTTTGCATACATAATTTGATTCCAATACTTCTATTGGATAACTAAGAGGTTTAAGAAATGCTTGTATTTTTACTGAAAAAGATGTTCTGCACTTGTTCAAATGAATAACCTACTTAACAGCTACCCTGCATTTTTATAAAGAAATGGTGAAAAATAATACAGTGAGAAGTTATCAGCATGCACTGTTCACCAGCTTTAGTCACAAGGCTGATACTGGTTAGTTGGAATGCAACATTTCAGCATATGTTAATAACCACAGTGGAGAAGAAAAGCTCAGAAAGATGGGAAGGAATTCTAATTCACAGTGTTAAAACTATATTAACAATAGATACCGAGCAAAATACTGACTTTTGTTAAAACTGCACCATAATACAATAGTTCCAGTTACTCTTACTGTGTTGTCTAATTGTTATGTAAAAAACCCACAACATTTAATCTTACCACTGAGAGGCCAGTGAGGAAAAGATATCAGTGGTTTCAGGTTCTTGGAACAGTTTCAAAAGTTCAGGTTCAGATGATAAGTCAGCAAGGATCCTTAACTCAATATGGGAAAAATCTGGAAATCAGTGTTAAAATAAATCTGTTGATCTAAAATAAAGACATACCTGCATTTTAACTAAACCAGCACAAATAAAAACACAAATTTTCGAACTGTTTGTTTCTTGCACCCAAAAAACCCAAATGCCTTCAAAAAGCTCATTCTGAAGAAATTCTATTCCAGCTACAGATCACAAAGTGTCTGTTCCTTCTGTATCTTCAGGTGTCAATAAATCTTGTTAGCTCTTTGTCTCTCCTGACAAGGCTTACATATAATCCAGTTCAAAATCACACTAAGGGGTGTACATCATATAACAATATTAATTGATACTGAGGGATTTGACAGCTTTGTAGAATATAATGTCATCCAAATGAGGGGGGGGATGATGAAAGAATCATGAACATTAATATGTATGAGAATAATACCACACACTATCTTACCTGCTGCTAAAAATGTGTATCCTTTTTTGGAAACAAACAATGTTCTTGGGGAAATTGTTAGTATTTCCTCTTCTTTTCCTAGAGAGGAGACAAGTTATTTATGTACCAAATGCCAGTTCAAAAATACTATGCTGCATAACAGGAGGTTGTAAATAACACACCAAATACAAAACTAAAACCACACAAAGACAGTGTAAGAAACCTAGCAGAGCATCAACTGCCACCACCACAAGTACTTTAGCACATCAGTCATGTACAACATCTTCACTTCTGCCATCCTTGTGGTACTGCTTGCTTCTCGTGTGCATCTTGCTAATAAAGGAGGCAGTTAGATAAGGAAGAGTCTATAGAGATGAGGTTAAAATTATATTTTCTTATCTCTCAACATGCTGCAGCAATGTGTTAATAATGCAATTCTGAGTTATTAGAAAACTCAGTGTATTGGAAAAGGAACACATCCTGAAAATACTATTTCTTTTAGGGTAGACAGGGATGGTGGTCTGAAATACAACATAATTAACATGATCACCATAACAGTGGAAAAAATAAATGTGCCTTAATACGGGAATGAAAAACTTAGAAACATTTTTGAGAAGCACACACTGTCAGAGCACTAACAAAATTGACTGCACTGCTTCCAGAAAGGCTTGAGTGCATGGCAGCTCAGGTTTACACAGCCACAGATTTTTTTTTCATCACAACTTAAAATTAATCAGGTAGATTAAAAAAAGTCAAAGTTTTACTTTGCTTTTTACAGACTCCTGTTTCATGTTCTGTATTATTTTAAACACGGGTTGAATAGCTGTGAAAAGGCAAGACTGCATTTATCTGAGTACAGAGAGCAACAAATGAGCAGCATTTCTGGCTGGGAAAGGTGCTCCAGAAGAAGAGTTTGTGCTAGCTAATCTCTCTGTTTCACTCTAGTATTGTGGGTTTCTCTCTTTATCACTTGGGTCATGCTTTTCTAGACTTTACTTTGATTCTCTCTGAATCATCAGCCTCAAATCTATTTCTGTTACAGAAAACAACATATCTGCCTAACTGCTGGGGTTTAGTTCTGAGTTTGGTGACAATGACCCAGCTTTAACATCTCCTCAGAAAAAGCTCTATGAGCTTAATGCACACAAAATCATCCCTAGGATATTCAACAGACTTAGAATGTATAATCTGATTTGGAAAAAGGAATAGCAAGGTATCTGAGGGAAATAAACATTTCTAAAAGTGTGTGACTTTAGATCGGTGCTGAAACAGCAAAATTTTTGCAGAACAACCAGCACAAAGTAGTAGGTTTAAATGATAATTTATAACTAAGCATCAATAATCTATTCCATAATTCTGGAGCTACTGGTCTGCTTAAAAATATAATATGACTCAGTAAAATTATTAGTAAAATTGCCTTTTCATGTTAATAAGAACACAGTTTACCTTTTATGTACTGTTTCTTTGTAATTCTAACTGGATGTTTGGAGATGCCTTGAATGTTCTACAAGTAATAAGAATTAAAATATTTAGTAACTGTTTATGAACAATTTATAAGCAGCATAAGAACATTAGTGCCAACTAGATTTTCCTGTATAATAAATAAAATTAACTACTTTGCCTTTCAAAGAAATCTTCACACTTCTGTAATTTATACACTTTTAATTATTTGCTCTTCCTTGAAAATTGGAAACTTGTAAGAACTATTTCTCACTGGCAGCCTTTCCAAATCCTAATCTCTGGATCATCACAGAACATAGTTAGGGTGACAACAATTTTCTTCTTCTTTTAACCTGTGTTTTTTTAGATAAGATGCATTACCTCCAAGAAAACAACGGATGTGAGCCAAGCCTTAAGCTAAGAGAACAGATTCTTCTTCAGCCCGCAGAAATTCTTCTAAAATCTATTACTTTTTTTACATGCATGATAAGGTAAGGAAGGAGCTCTTTATTAACCACAGCACATCAGTTTAGGTTATAAATGAGAACTGTGTTTATCAGCAAACATGAAGGAATATCAGATTTTCCTTTAAAGATCTGGGTTCATACACCTCCAGTAAAGAATGAAGGATGATACACAATAGCTTTATGGCATAATCTCTTTTCACCTGGAAAAGTAACTTATGACTACTGATAATGTGTATGAAGCTTAGTTTTGAAAATTCCAGGCAATTAATTTGCAAGTGGTTCAGGAATGAGATGAATATACTAATATTATGTAACAGTGTGAACTCAGGGGATGGGAGAAGTGCTGTATAATTTCCAAATCAGAATGAACACTTTCTACGTAATTTTGAACTCAAAATTGTTATTTTAAACTTAACAGGAATGTAATCAGACTGCGAAAGCTATGGAAAGTTAAAGCAGAAGTAAAAGAACAAAAGCTCAGAAACAGAACAGGGCATTTGTATTCTTAGTATGGCCCTTAACAATCTACAGATAGTTGTAGAGAGCAGTAAGTTCTCCTCTCAGGCTCCTTTTCTCCAGACTAAACAACCCCCATTCCCTCAGCTGCTCCTCCTTGTTCTCTAGACACTTCATTTCATTGTCCTTCTTTGGACACTCTCCAGCACCTCAATGTCTTTCTTGTAGTAAGAGTCCCAAAAACTGAACACAGAATTTGAGGTGCAACCTTGTAGGGGCAGCAGTCACATCCCTAGTCCTGCTGGCCACACTTATTCTGGAACAGGCTAGGATGTCTCTGGCCTTAATGGCCACCTGACTGCCAACCAGCACCCAAAGGTTTTTCTCTGCTGGGCAGCTCTCCAGCTGCTCTTCCTCAAACCTGAAACATTGCCTGGGCTTGTGTAGGACCCAACACTTGGCCTTCTTAAGTCTGAGGTTATGACTGGTAGAAAGCTGAAAGAAAACCCCACTCCATTACAATTTTACCCTTTTCTTTATCACCTTTTTTTTTTAAATCAGTGAAACTCTTTTCCTTTTTTCCCTACTACATCACTAAATTTTGCAATATGGTTATCACACTTGAAATAAAAAGCACTGAATCTGATCTGCACTGAAGACACTTTGGATATGATAAACACAGACTGTCTCTTTCCTGGGTGTCTAAAACTGACCTATGGCTTTGGCAGTGGACCTGCCACACAGGGGCATAGGCCTCCATCACCTCTTCTACAATTTCACATTTTCCCAGCATCTAGATGTTTGTTGCATGACTGGTTTTTAGTTAAATTCTTTAGAAAACACCATGCTGGGAAAGCTGGAAGCATAGGCATGGCAGAAAAAAAAATCTCATTAGCAACACTAGATTAAAATTGTACATGTTGACAAACTGTTGATTTCTCTCCTACCTTCATAATCTGTTTTTTGGTTTTGGGGTTTTTTTTGTTTGTTTCTTTTGCTGTTTTGTTTGTTGGTTGGTTTTTGTTTGGTTTGGTTCTTTACTTCCCCCACACACTATAATCCATTACTCTGGTGTTTTAGCACAGATTAGAAATCTCTTTTCTTGGTTCTAAAAATATGACTATTAAAACTAGTTCTAATTATTTCTGTTGTTTCAGGTGAAGGCAGTGTAGATTCTATCCTAAACTCTTTGCTTCTGTAAACAGAGCCATTCAGAAACTGACAGACTTCACTTTGGCAAGAAGACTCAGAATTGGTGGGCTCCTGATGTCTCTCTTAGAGCCCCACAAACACAGTTTTCTCATCAAGCACTCAAGGCTTGCAGAATGGATTCTCTAATCTGCACGGGAAGACATTGTATCAAAGAAGAGTAGAATTACCAATGAAACCAAAACCTAATTGAATGCATCAAATAATATAAAATTCCCAGTATGACAATTTATTCACAAGTAGTTATACTTTCTGTTGAGCTTTCCATTTTTGGTATCCAAAATTCTACATCTACATTTGCAATTGATTTTTAATTCCTTCCTAGGCTAAAACCCAGTACAGCATTTTGGATCTTCCAGAGGACTACAGTACACAGACAGATTCTGGATACATTACTTTTGAATTCAGTAAAGTTAGACTACACCTAGAGGCTGGTAATGCATTTTAATTATTTCTTACTCTGTGTCAAGTAGCACTGTTGATCACATTTCCTATGTTGAATTCTCCTTTCAGTTATTTATATTGATTCAGATGACCCATACCTCTCTTCCTCTCCATATACATTTCCAGTAGCAAGAATTGCTTTGTTTCAAGTAAATAACTCCAGTCAACCCTGATAACTACACAGAAATAGATGGCCATATATGTATACAAAGGCATCTATAGCCATACCTATATTCTTTTTTACTAGGAAATGGCTCAATAATCTACTTACTGCTCAGATCTGCATTTCTAAATATCTATGGAATTTATCTTTCTGAAGGCCTACAAACCACAGGGAGGGGAACAGAAAAAAACCCATTAGGTTACTGAAATAAATGGGAATTCTCAGAGGTACCTGCAGACTATTCTATGGACATTTGATTCTGATTTATTCCTGTTCCGATCTTAGGACTTATTTAAAAATAGGAACGAAGACAAAATTTACTACTGAGATAAGAGTATCTATTCACAAATGTATATAGTATGTATGTGCCACAAGAGAAAACAAAAAAAACCAACCAAGGTGTTAGACTGAACAGATCTGAGGAAGCAGTTAGACCAAGTCAAGTTATAACTTATGTATCCTGTGATGTGGCAACTCATCCACCTGCTGTTGCAATGAGGCATAGTGACAAATACTAGAGCAAAATCAAGACAACAGAGAAATTAAATGCTGTTTTACTATGGCTACTAAAGCAAGAAAATAGCAAAAAGGAGTTGTGCTTATTATCAGGGAAAAAGTTCAGAGCGGCAAAATTCTAATTTATCTGATGAAATGTAACACTTCAGCAAGAAATGAAGAATTTTAAGTCCAAAGGTTTCTGGACCTTGTCTTAGTACTTTCTCCTCCAGAAAGCTGGCGAAAATCATTAGGCCACAACTGTTCTCTTTGAATAAGAACTCAGCTCTATGGAATGAAACTCAAAGTAAGCTTTCAGATTCATGGCATCTGTTAGATGACTGGCACTGTATTAGTTTTGGAGCAGAAGTAGTACTTTGGGGGTTTTCTGCTCCACATGGGACTGCACTTATTGATAAATTCTGCTCTCATAGCTCAGTTAATCAATTTGAGAAGAAATGTAAGCTCAGGTTCAGTGAGCTACTTCCTTAACTATCAACTCCTTGGTTAAAAGCCAAAGCTACTGGAGAAATAGTGAGGAAAACTGCCCACTGCCCAAAGCAATGTTCTTGCAATGCAGAACAGCAAGAGTTCAGGTCCTGAGGGCACTCAAAACATGCAATTCACTTTGTTTGTCTGCCATCTCCAAACTTGGTAACAACACACTCATGAGAAATTACACAGCAGAAATAAAAAAAGCTTCATGATTTCTCACTTGAAAAACTGTCATATTTAATTCTTGTCCATAGCAGGACTTTTTTATTACTGCAAAGGAATAAATACTTATTTTCTGTGACTTCTATGTAAGACACAATTTCAATACAGTCTGAAGATCTAATTTTTAAAATACAGAATATAGCTCTATACATACAGAAAATGTGAAAAATTAACAAGGCCACCACAGCACTTGAACCCTGGTATGTATGTGTACATATGTGCCTAAGCAAATCTTGACTTGTCTGCAATTGCCACCTAGTGGGCTACTTAAAAATTAAATACATCTATTTTCTTTGTCAAAAAAACACAGAATCATATAGACCTCTGGTAAAGGGTCTCTTATTTTTTAAGAGTGGCTGGTGTTTTTCAGCAGTGAACAATCATTCAAAGGTAATGCACCCCCCTCTTGCCTTACCCAGCAGCACAGAATAATCACATTTATATTTCAGTCAACTGGGTGACTTAGAAGCAATTCATCAACTTCCCACAAACTCAAGCACCTTTCAAAGTGAATACAAAAGAACAAGAAAAGGGCAACCAAACATACTGACCTTTTATGTTAGAGACTTGGCAATCAGAACACAGTATTTGATCTATGACCTGTCCTCTTTCTGCCATATACTTTGAAATTTTGATCTGGCAATGACCTCAGGTAATGGTTTAGCAACACACAAGAAAGGATTTGATGAGTGATTTTTGAAATAACAAAAATGATTTTGTTTCACTAACTTACTGATTTACCATGCTCTGTGACAAATTATTTTCTCAAGTCATGGGTTCAGCCCAGATGCTTGTTTATATACTGACAGATACTAAACTGCACAGCAAGCAAGGGAGTTTGTGTATATGCAGCTCTACACATCTGTCAAAGAGTCAGACTTTTTTTGTTTCCTGTATTTTAACTGACTAAATTTAATTACTTATTTCATTTCATTTTCCTGAAAAAAAACCCTACACTCAGAGCATAAACAGGGTTAAACTAATGTTCATTAATACAGGAGGCTATTAAACTCTGGGATGAACTCCAAGAAAATATGATGTTTCTGTGAACAGTGTTAAAGCAGAGATAACAACCTTCAGAGTAGTAGTTGGAGCTAGTAAATATTGTACTAGTTCTAAATCAGCTGTATATTATAGCTTTAAAGTAAACTGTGTAAAAGGAATTTTGCCAAAGATACTTTAAACAAATGAAAAATTACGCCTTCAAGTTTGGAGGAATTTATTTTCTAAAGATGCAACAGTTGTTTTATGAAAGAGTAAAATTTAGCATGTCAAACAAGACTGTCGTACATACTGAGGAACTTACTGAGCATCTGTTAACAAGGAATTCCTCTTAAAAGGCTACAAAAGACTGTGAGCAGGAGGCTGATTGAGGGAGTTAAAGGAAATATAAACAGCTAATGTCTCTTTCTTAATTAGAAGTGAGGAAAACTCAATTCTTGATTTATAGAAGTGGTCCTTAACTCTAAGTTCCAAAAAACCACAACCAGCAGATCATCATGTTAGTAAGGGAGAACTAAGGACAAGGCCATGTGGGAGTCAGTAAGGTGACTTCTGTCCTATTCTGTCTTCAATGATGCTTATATGAATTACTATTTTGTTGCTCTTGTTCCAAACCTGAGAGACTGCATCCATCAGCAAAACTCTGTGTGAAATTTCCTGAGGTTATATGAGAAGATGCTGAGGAAACAGAGAAGATGCTGAGGAAACAGAGAATCTGCAAATTTTTCTTTGGAATACAAACCACAAAGCTTTTGAAAATCAGCTTCTGAGAACTGGACCATCCAGAAAAAGAATTCTCTTTTGCTCTACCTAACTTTTGATCTTCCTCTATAACCCACTCTGGTTTTATCATTCTTCATTTCTGTCTCCTCCATTTGTTGCCTTGTCAGAACTCAGATTTTCTGAAGTAATTTTTGCTGACTGAAAACAGAATGTGAGAAGAATGCTGTATACCAAAAAAACCTATTTATTCAGTCTTCATATGTTAAAAAAGTGAAATCTATGCTGAGATCAGACTTAGACTGTCTTGTCCTTGTAAAAAGGAATTTGGACATTAGAGGAATATGCTAACACCTCTCACTTCTGAGAGTTTGTAAGTCACGACATAATTTGCATGCCTGAGTCTTCTATTTGGTTTAAATTGTCCCCTTTAACATAAATCTCCAAGTTTTGAGTATTTCCTGCAAGTATACAGATGGAAATCACACAAATGGAATACATCAAATGAAGAATAAATGAAAAATAATATTCAAACACAATTTCTAAAATCATAATCAATTCCCAGGGTACCAACAGATAACTTCATAATAAATAGGCACACAAGTATTTAACATAATAAAAGATCAGACACGTTTCTGCACATTGCTGAAGATTCAATCTGAGCAGTCTTATGGATGAGGACAGTGAAAATTCATTAAGACACAAGTTCTAGTGAACTCCTCAGTACAGAGGTACAGTGACTGTGACCATGAGACTTCAGGGGATGCCAGTGTCTGCCAACCCCAAGCATAAGAAAAGGGTAAAATGAAGCAGTACATAACCAACTACCTTAACCAACAGCAGTATGCACTCGTGCTGACAATTTAATTTATACACAGTGTATATAAATGTAGGATCTCCAAATTTTTAATAAAACAAGTGGAAGTATGCAGTGCTGCCATCACTTTATCAGAGGAAAATTTTGAAGGAACCTTTTTCCTACAGTTTCTACAAGTCTAAGCTTCTCAAAGGAGGTTTTTGCCAGAAACTAAAGGAGAATGAAGGAGGAGTTCAGCCTCCATAGTCAATATTTCATGTGTTAAAAATACTTGAGCTGATATTATTCTGAGCTGTATAGCATCTTTCATTTTTGAGCTGTTACTCTCAATTGCTCTCTATATTTCTATGCTTATGTTTAGTTTGTAGAAAAAATAATGACAGACTTCCTATCTTATATAAATAAAATTCAGGCATTTTGGATGCAGATTAATGTGTGGAAGCAGATTTCTACTTGCTGCACACTTTCTTTAAATAACACACAGAACAATTATACATACAAAGATAATCCCAAACAGAAGTTCTACACATGACTGAATGGCTCTTATTATTACAGAATCACAGCCCAGATGATACTCCAAGCTTTTCTGAGCCAAATGGAAAACATTCTGCTCTAAAATGCAACTCCATGTACTAGATACACCACACTCAGATTCATGAACTTATACAAATCAGGAGCATTACTTTAGAGAATGCAAAAGACATGCATATATCATAGAAAAAGATATTCTGTGTACTCTGGATGCTAAGAAAAAAAAGCCTATGAAGCAGAAATATTATTTTTGCATTTGGATATGAATTCAATATGATGATGTTCTGGAGAATCAGACATGAATGGTATGATATGACTAACACTGACTTTCATACTGTAGTTCTTACACCAGTAACAACAAAAAAATCCTACTGTAATGTTAGCATGGTGTAAGTTTTCATCATGAACGTAAATAAATCAAAGTCTTGCCAACATGCTCATTCCCTCATTTTTAAGTAAAATTTCCCTATGATAAAAAAAACTATGTTGAGTGAGGAAGAAATAGAGTACTGTCTCCAGCACTGTAAATATGGTTTCTTTAAATGCTACGACCTTCACTAAAATACACTTCTAAAAGAAGAGTTTGTAAAAATATCAAAACTCTGAATACTTGTAAAATGAGATACTATTTCAGTGCTATTAGCACAGTCACAATCAGCATATGGCTCAAGAGTATTGGAATAAATACACTGAAAAGAAACATGGCACAAAAATACATTCTGAACACAAGAGCTACTCAGAGACTACAAACCAACCATAACAAACAGCACACACGCTGACTTTCTCTAATAGCACATTGACTCATCTGAGTGACATTTGCCTGTACTGACTGGAAAATATGACACAAAATTCCTTTCATGCAAAGGTCCAAGAAAACACAGACATTCTCATCTCTGTGAAGACAACTTACCATTATTTTAGAGAAGCCCACATCAGAGCATACTTACCCAAAATGTTTTTTTTTTAGCTTAGATGACACTATAGGAGACTTTTGACAAGACATTTTATATGAATCTGTCGTATGTCTGACTTGTAACTATACCCTGTGCTTTCCAATAAAAACACTTTAAAAAAGACAAAACACACTCAAGTAAGATCAATGCAAATACAAGATCCATACTGTCTGTACATTTTAAGTCAATATTCCTTTCAGTAGGACAGTGTAGGAAAACAAGTTTAAAAACAATATACTTCTAATAGTGCAGTTTCAAAAGCAGCTCAGGCACTGGTTCATTTCTGAAAACAAACGAAGGAAGATGTGATCACATCCCCACTCCCAGACCTGATGTCAGGCTCCTTACATTGCATCAGCTCTTTCAAAGCCTTCTAAAAGCTGTGAAGGAACAGGGCAGGGGAAAAACAGGACACTTCAAATCTGTACAGTAGCTCAGCACTATCAAAACACCTCATACACAAACATTCTGTTTGTGCTGGAATCCAGTTGTGATTATATATGATAAAAGGCTCTGGTGGTATCACAGATCAGCCTGGAGCTTTAATGAGGCCTGGGAAAAAACTGCCTAAAATCTGTGAGCTGTCACAGTAGTTTTGATAGCATGATTCTGACAGCCTTGCTTGGTGTGTGTGTGTGTGTGTGTGTGCTAAGGATGCAAAATCTCTGTTGTAATGAAAGGGAGACCAACAGACAACAACGCACCCACACTGTCCCAAAGGTACTCCAAAATTACATTTGAGTTTTATCTCGCAGAGAATTGGCCCATTCACTCTGGAAAACAGCCCAGAAGGGAATAGAGAGACAGTGTGAATAATCAGAAAAACTGATTTCCTAAGTTAATTGACAGAACAGACTCATTTTTGATGACAGTTGCTCAGAGGGGTCTCTATTTCAAGAGGCTGTCTCTCCCATTAGAATGAAAACCAGATGGGTAATTTATTATTCATATTGTGAGCACATTAGTAACACCCATTTTCTAATCAACAAGCATGCAATTCTCTACCACTTTTTCACTATCAGAAAATATTACTTATATCTGTTGGATATTGGATATTACATCTGTTGGAGGTATATTCAATATTTCAGAGTTTTTTAATGGTATATATTTGAGCATATTAACATCTGACATACCCCAATTAGTTTCTCTTTCAAATTATATTCCTGCTTTCCAAATGAAAGGCTAACATGCTTCTTTGATTGACAGGTTAAATTATTTTGTTTCTTTGCCTTTTTGGACAAGCTGGTAAATGCATTTGAATGGGGAGAAATAGGAATGCTTTTATTTTTTTTTGCACTTGGTCTGAGAAGGTAAAAAAATTTCTCTTCAGCATAGCTTTTTGGTACTAAAGGAAGGAAAAGCCCCCTGAAGCTAACCATTTTGTGCTATCTGGTTTAAGGATAGAAACATCTTCTGAAGTAGAGAAGTGTAAACTCATTAGTAGCATTTCAGTTCTCCCTGCTGCAGAAGCCTGAAGGAAAGAAATCTTAATACAGAATATCTGATTCTATAGCTGAAATTTACATCTTAAACCAAATTAGAACATCCAATTATATGCAATCTTTATAACTCAAGTTAGGATTTCTCTCTGTTCATTCTGAAGAAAGCTTGGTCTTAATTAACTTTATGCCTTTCCATCTCTATCATGACTTATTTTTGTTCTAAAAAGTGGGAGACTGGAAAGTGCTATTTCAAGATAGGTCTGGAGAACATAAACAAGTTTTTATTAATGCAATCTATATACTTAATAGGAAAGTTATCCATGAGTTATATAATAAAGGAGTATCCTATTGCAGATAAAACTAATATATTTATACCCAAAAAAATAGCATATTCAAATAATAAATCTAATTAACTTCCCCCAGTAGTAAGTAATCCATCACAAAGTGGAAAAAATAGCTAGCCTATGGATTTATTATATAACAATTTGACTGAAGAATTGTAGGATTTTATATTTCTTCTAGGTTTCAGATACACAGGTTCTCTTGGAATAGCAGATAGTTACAATGTTATACAGCAGATTACAGTAACAAATGTGACTCTGTTTAGTGTCAGACTATGTTATTATATAAACACTGCTATTTGTGAAAAATGCATTAATTATGCAGCACTCTTATTGTAGAAAAAGAAACCAAATGAGAAGAAATGGACCACGCATTTAAGCTAAAATTGATGCATACCTGGAGAGCCACTGAAGTAAAGTTCTAAGTTGCTGCAACACAGAAGTCACAAAAATTCCTGGGAATAAGGTTATCTATTGACAGAAATCCACATAAAGCCAATATATACATCATCCACACATCAGGTGTGAATTTGTGTGAAAGAAGATCACAGAAGAGTTTATCTGAAGAAGAAATCCTGCTCTGTACCTCATTTCTGGTCATTTCCCTATTTAATGTCTCAAAGCAAAGAGGACACATCTGTTACCTTTACAAAACAAATGAAAGATAAAAACCTCTTTGTTTGGAACCCCATCTCCCACAAACACTGAAGCAAATAGGATGTTTTTTCCTATTTAAATTTTTGCTTTATCTGATTGACACTTATCTTTTGTTTAATCACTCCTTAAAGCATTTAAAAACACAGCAAAAAATAAACTACTTCAGCAATTATTCAGCTAAAATCTGACATAACATCACAGTAACTGCAAAAATATCTACAATATTTATTTCTGGCAAGAATCTTCCCAATCCTTTAACACTTAGTGAAGTGACTGGGCAATGCAGTGTGTCTTCTCTATCAATAAATGATTTTGAAACAGATGGTACGAGTTCCATAAATATTTCACACAAAAAAAGGCAGGGCAATGTTTTTCCTTGTAAGAAGATGCTAACCTTAGGCAACCCTGGATACTAAAAAAAAAAAAAAAAAAAAGAACTTTAAGTAGATTTTGTCATTTGGAGCATGACAGGCCAAGTGTCAGCTTAGCTTCTATGTGGTTGTTCATGACCCCTGTCTGCTCAGATTCTCATTTGTAAATGTCTGTGCACCACATCAGAACATTTATTAAACTGTGACCTTCATTATCTTCTTTTCCATTCTCTCCCATCACTTTCCCCCATCACTTTCTGGGTGCATGAGAAGAGGGAACAGCAGTAACACTCCTCCATTCCATTATTAATTCAGAATCCTAGACAAAGTGTTTTTTTACTCAGCAAAAAAGCACAAGCACTTCCTATATTCTATGATGACAAATAGGTATCATGAAGGTATGGAAGATATAAATGAAATCTGAACTGTCAAGCTAGATAAGAAAAGAGATAAGGAAGTCACCAGTACCAAGGATGAGAATGTCCCAGGACTGGTTTCTAATTACCACACAAGGCAGGACTTGCTCAGAGCCACAGGAACTCACCTAAACAAAGTGGTCACAGCATCCATTATGTCAAACATCCCAGAGCTGTGGAAGACAATGCCCTTTCTCCCAAAGCTTCTAAGGATATTTGTAGCCATGAAACTTAAGGGTGGTACCTGCACTGACAGATAAGCAGTACTCAAACCTGCATGGATGAGAACTGACAGTGCTTATGGGCACAACAGCCTCACAGATTCCATGCAGCCTCCATAAGCCAAGTCCCACTTCTGCATCTATCCATTTCCCCTCTCCTGCAGGGCCAGGTCAGGTCTTTGCTAACAAAGGCCATGACTAAACCAAACAGAACATTTCCACAGGTAGGTAGTCACTACTTTCCTAGTGCCTTGACTTGAGCCCCTGAAGCAGTCTGTAGCCCTGTGTGCTCCCACACCAGGTTCTGCACATGCAGCTATGGGCTGTGACAGGAGTAGAACACAAGAAGGCCTCACAAGTCCCTACAGTCCAAAAGTTATTATAATGCTTCCCAAATTTCAAGCAAAATGCTCTAACAAAACACATTTAAATATGCCCTTAGAAAGGTCACTTTGGAAAAAAAAACAAAACACCATACACAGCTTCTAGCAGTCCAGACAGTCACATAAAAGACATTTCATCCACAAACATGTCCATGGTGATCACTATAGCCTAAGACAAGAAAGGAAGCACTAAATGCCATAGCCATATAAGCATCTGGGAAGACTTCCAGGGCACCAGCACAGCCAGCTTTGCCCTTCTCTGATATGAGGCCTGATGCCAAATTCAGAAGAAAAGAGCTTCTGGTCTTTCTCGAGTTGTTCCTTCCCTTCTACAATCCCCAGGTCAGCTTCCAGGGCTCACTGATCTTTTACAAGGAGTGGTTCCAGGGATTCATTACAAAGCATTTAGTAAAAATCTAGAATTGTGAGGTATGAATGCACCTTCTCTCTCTCTGCTTCATGGAAACTCCAGGTACTAATATTAAATTCTGATCTACTGATAACAAGATCGTAAAGTAAATAAATGTTCTAGAGCAAAACAGACACTTAATAAGGTTTTTCTGTCCATCATTTACATACAATATGATAACTGCTAGATATATATATTTGAAAAAACCCACAACATTCTGTGTGCTAACAATATGTTTTATAAAGAACATGATTTATTTATAATTAAAATGTAAATCTTCTAATAGGTGCACTTACTGGGCGTTTAGCTGAAAGTCTGCCAGTTGCAGTTCCTGTCTGATTCCACGTAGAGGAAATAAATCCCTGTAGTCAAGCAAAGTAAAAATCCCAAGAAAAGGATGAAGCTATGCATCTGAATTTTATTTAATGGAAGTATTAGTAGTAAAAACACACTGCAAGCAGGACTACAAAATCAAATACTTAATCATTTTCCACATATGAGTTCTTCAGCTGTTAATACTGCAATCATTCTACATTCCTTTATGATCTGACCATATTTGACAGGCTGCTTTTATATCTCTACCTTTCTCATGCATGTTCGGAGTCCATCCACATATGTTGACTTCATCTTATGAACCTAAATTAGATAGAAATTTAGGTAAGTACTTATTTCCTTTACTTTTTTACAGAACTGAAAAAATGTTTTGTCTTAACAGTGTGTTATAGCAATGCATCAATTTAACAGTGAAAGTTTTCAGCTGTTTTTGCAGCAGTTGTTTGCTACCCATAATCTAACATAGTGCAAAATAGAAGTTTAAACATTAAGTTTAAAAACTCCTAGTACCTAAAACTTCAAAATTTAAATTAAATAAATATTTAGCTGTGAGTATGCTATATTTTTTGCTGATTTTGCCTCAGTACAACTACATTATTTTAGAAGTATCACCTCACCTGTCTGTATTCTAAAATTATCTTAGGCAAAGGATGAAGATCTTGCAACTTAGTTAGCTGCAAAATAAAGAATGTGAATTATTTGTATACTTTTCTGTTATGTTATTTTAAAAACTTAGACGAAGTTTTGGAGGAAGAAATTCTGTCACCAAGCTGAAAGGACAATATACTGGCTAAAGAATAATGTCCTTCAAGCAATCTCACTCCAGACCCAAGGAAGCTTTCCATTTCTTTTCCCTTCCTGTCCCTCACTGGGACAAAAAGACATGCAGACAGAAAAACTACTTCACATCAACTTTGAAAACACCATGGCTTGCCATGGGGCAGATTACTTATGGTCATTTGTTTATGAAATAATCCATATATACACATATATTTATACACACACATACACATAAATCAAGAGGAGAATTTCTCCTGCTCATCCCATAATACAAGTTCCAGAAGACTTTCAAGAAATACTGAAATTGTCAAATCCAAAAGCAATAAAATAAAGCTTTGATTGCAAATTGCCATAAAATTTCAAGAAAATATGTGAAATGTTTCAAATAAACATTGGTTATTTATGAACACAAAAAATATTTGGTACTACAACAGTTTAGGGTGAAAAACAGATGCACCTGTAAGAGAATGGAGCTTTGAAAGGATAAGGTTTTTCTCTTACCACCAGGGAGAGACAACATATTAAGCTTAATTACTTATTATTAATCTACTGGAAGGTTTCATCCTACCTTTCTCTAAATAACCAAGTCTCAGTAATTGCTGGAAAGAGAGTACTGGACTAGATAGAAGAATTGCTATGATTACTGCAAACACATCTTATGCTCCCACAAAAAGATGACATGCATTCTAATTCACTGATCCCTCCTATCACCCAAGGCTCTCTGTCACCCTCCAAGATGACATATTTGATCTATTAAACCTCTTTCTCCTTGAGTACTGTGAGGTTTTTATAGTTACACTGTTGATAATACCTAAGAGATCATATCTGGTAGTTCAGACACTTGGCCTAGAAGTTGAATTTCCTCTTTCACTCATATGAAACCAATGCTGCCTTCCTACATTCCCCCAGAGGGACTCATTCTCAGCAATGAGTTGTATACTTTGACTCCCATGTAAATTAGAGCACCAAATCAGAGACAGGTGCAGAAGCACAGATGCTCCTTGTAAGAAGAAATGCCATTACTATTATTATTTTAACAAAAGGAAGGAGCATCCACATTTGCCTCAAGTTACAAAGAGGCTGCAGTTTGGTCTTCATCATTTTTATACAAACGTATTTGGCAGGTTTCTGCAGTTGGGTGGGACCACACCTGAACACGTGCACCACTGAAAACTCTCTGCCAAGAGAACAAGCTGGAGAAGCTTCCTATTCATTGGACTGAACCTGATTGTTTGATCTCTTGTAAAGGTTTATCAAAGTATCTAAACTGTTGATCATTATTGCTCTAAAGTAATATCTTCTATCATGATCCTGCAGATCAGACTCCAAATACAACCCCTCTTACTGAAGACAAGCACCTCCACAAAGGGGGAAAAAAAACCAAAAAAAGAAACAAAAACCTGAGGAAAATGCATGCACACAACAAGCAATACACTGCACCATACAAAGAAAGGGACAACTCCCAACTCAAACCACAGGTACAAGTAATTTCCCACAGAAATCCTTATCTAGCATGTGTGAGTTAAGAGTCCATAAGAAGACAACAAAATGGCTTTAGCCCAAATGTGACAGAAAAGAGAAAGTCTGGGTTGCTATTTCTTTCACCAGCAGATTTGATATTCATGTTTTTTAATTTCACCAGTGGTCTCTTTCGCCCAACCAGTCAGTGATACATAGCTACCAAAATCCAACTAGTAAGAAAGTCTCCCTCCTTGGAGAAATGTGGTCATACATGCATGCTGGTACTGCAGTTTGTAACCCTGGTATATGACTCAAGTTTGGATTTAACAACTGGCTTGTTTTTCCCTACTGTGAAATGCAACTTTCATTTCTGGCCTAAGTAAATGAAATATCTTTAATACAATAGAAAAATTAATCAAATTTGTTAGGAAAACTTTAGAGAATTTCATTGGAATATAACTTAAAAGTTTTGCCAAATCATGCAGATGGTTTTAAAACACACACACCACATGACCCCCATCTCACCACAACTTCCGAGGTGGATGCAACTTGTTGCATTTCAGTTCTGTGAACTTTGTCACACAGTGCATGCAGTTTTAACTTTTCAAATAGTACCTACAGTAGGAAAACAAACAAACAAACAAACCACACATAAGAGAAATCTTTCAGTGCATCAAGTGCTGAAATGGAAACAAAAATTATTCGGTGCCTGAATTTAAGTCACCAAAACAGATTTCAAGGAAAATAAAGCAAAGAGAAATAACACAATTTAAAATATCAAATATTTTGAGCTATTTGACAAAGTAGTGTATATGACAAAGTAGTGTATGCACTAAAATAAAACACAGATTACATAAAAATATTCAAATACTTATTATCCAGCATTGCAGAGTCATGAAAAACTGTTGTCCTCCATTAAAATCAGATAATTATGATCTAAGAAAAACTCTTAAGTTTTAAAAACAATATTATATGCTTTACTATCCTTCTGTATCAGTACCAATTTACAGAACTGATAACTTAGGTAATTACACTGGTATAAATATTACCTCTCTGAGCTGAGTACTGCTGGTCAAAAGGAATCGTTCTCCAGCAACTTGATGAGCTTCCTGTTCAAGCTCTTTGAGTCGCAACTATGAATTAGTACATCAGAATTATTCTGTTTAACTTATTATTATTTTCAATATTCTATTACTTCCCATGTAAGTAAATATATTGTACTTCTACTTAAAAATAGGGTACTTGATAATGTGTAAACACTGCTAGCCATCAGCAGTTGGTTTAGTAGAATGCTTACATACTCTTTAATTTATATTTCTTCATGGAGAGAAGGTTTCAGAGAGACCTTACAGCAGCCTTACAGTACCTAAAGGGGCTACAGAAAAGCTGGAGATGTACTTTTTACAAGTGCTTGTAGTGATAAGACAAAGGGTTTTAAGCTGAAAGAAGTCAGATTTAGATATTAGGCAGACATTCTTTTCTGTGATGTTGGTGAGGCTCTGGAACCATTTGCCAGGGGAAGTTGTGGATGCCCCCACCTTGGAGGTGTCCAAGGCCAGGCTGGATGGGGCTCTGAGCTATCTGGATTAGTGGGAGATGCCCCTACCCATCAACCAGATGATCTTTAAGGTCCCTTCCAACTTAAACCATTCTATGATCTGGGAGGGGGATTTAATGCTGTAAAAAAGTTCCAAAATATGTGAGAAAATAGTTCAGGTTACTCAAGATTAAAGAGGTCTGTGAGAAACAGACTCATGCAATTTGCTCCAGTAAATAAATAATCTGTCAGCCCACCATGATTGTCTGGTCATATTTTATGCTACTAAATGAGATTCTCTTGTAGCTACTTTTAGAAGTTTGCTATTTCACCACTGATAACTCCCAAACATGTGCAACTTGTAAAGAATGTTTTATAGAGTGAGGAATATCTATCACTTCTCAGGAAGATGGTTACAGGTAACAACTGGAGGTTCAGAAATGGTCGTTACAATTTCAACTGCACAACCTGTAACCCAAAAGGACCTGTGCATTTTGGAAAGTAATCTCAGTTCTGGGGTAATGCTAGTGAAGCAAATATCTGTTTTGCCTGCCTAAACAACCATGGAAGTGTTCTAACATGTAAATATCATTATTTATGACAATAAAAATACTAGCAATTCTGAACTGTCATGTCAAACACGAAAAACCAAAATGATTCCTCCTCTTTTGAATTAGTTATCCTCAGTAAAAGTAGAAAGATCATGCCATACAGTTCCCAAAAGCAAAAAATAAAGACAAAATTTACCCCCAGAATCTCTGATGTTTTTTTCAGTTCTTGTTTGTTCACATGTATTCTGTGTGTTTCCATCACTGTAAATAAAATTTTAACACTCAAAACTGACACTTTTGATCTTACATGCTTCTTAGACTGTAAAATGGAATCTCAAACTCAAAAAGTCAGTGTGAGGCTAAGTTAACATTTAGTATTCTCAGGTACAACCTTCTACTTGAGCACAGCCATCAGCTGTGTTAAAACAGTGAGGACTGATGTTTGGAACTGAACTTTCATACCTGCCAGAATTTTGATAAGTGGAAGCTCTAATGTGCAAAATAATTTCCACAAACCTTGAACCTGTAAAGCAAGATGCAAATAAGATCCTGAGTATCAGCCCATTTTAATCTTAAAACATATAGCAGTGTCATTACGTGGCTCAGTTTTCTAGTAAGCAGTATTTCACTTTCTGTAAAATTCTTTTATATGGCTACACTGTTTGTAGAATTAAATACAACTTAGTGTGAATGATAGTATCTAAATACTGTAGACCATTATCACTTCCTTTTGCAGGCAATAGTAATATATACTTGCACAGGAATAGTAATAAAGAATACACATACCTTGCTTTTCTCAACAGTTTATTTTTAGAGCATTATTATATTAATGTCCATTATAACAGGGCATAATGTTATGCTCTTTTTATTCACTTGAACAATTAAGCAACAATTCAGAGTTCATAACTTTGTTTTCATTAGGAAGAAAATAAAACTGATGGTTTTATGCACCCAGTTTGGTTTCAAGGAGCAGGAAGACTGTTTTTTCACTTAACTGCTGAAGCAATCAGTCAACAACACTTGTCTAAAAACTTCTGTAGGCTGATTCTCAGTGTTTCTGTGCCTTTAGTATCTCTTTGTTGCCTTCTTTCACAGATTTTTTCATCATACTGCTGGGCCACTTAGATATCCAAATTAATATAGCTCCATCAACTAAGGGTCTAAACCCCACACTTGATCCCATCCATTTCAAGGAAGCCCCCTAGGATTCTATAATGTTACTGCCACCAGAACTTGAGCATGTCCTAAATTCTGACACTTTCAAGGTGATTACATGGAGAAAACAAACACAGACACAAAAAAACTTTAGAAGACTTCTTGAGATGCACTCTGAACTGCAATAAGGATTAAATACAGTAAAACAGTTCATGTGGAAGGGACCTACAACATAGAATCACAGAATCATTTAGGTTGGAAAAGACCTTTAAATTCATGAAGTCCAACCCTTAACCCAGCACTGTCAAGGCCACCACTAAACCATGTCCCTCAGCACCACATCTACACATCTTTTAAATCCCTCCAAGAATAATGACTCAACCTAGCCCAACGGTCTGACAAATTCAGGGCTGACCAGAAGTCAAAGCATGTTGTTGAGGGCATTGCCTAAATGTCTCATAAACACTGATGGACTTGGGGCATTGACCACCTCTCTGGAAAGCCCATTCTAGTGTGTGACTAAAACAACCTAGAGCAAGATATGCTGAGAGTAGCTGTACCCAAAGAATACATTAAAAAAACCCCAAACAAAACAACAAAACATCTATGTTCTGTTTTAACTCTGTTAACACTTTTTAGGCTTTTGTACAAATATAAAATATCAAGAGAAATGTCATGATATTCTCAACATTTCCTGTTCTTAGAATCGTCATTTAAATATTTGGTTAACTGTTGCAGAGGAAAAGTTTCTTCTAAACATGAACCTTGGGACTAGTCATTTCCTCCTTCTGGAAGAAACTGGCAAATTTGATGAGCAATTTTGACCAGCGATGGAAACCAGTATGGGTTGAAGCCTTCTATTTAACTTCAGCAGAGATTTTCAAATGAATGAGAAGCACATCACTAACTCTCTTTAATTCATGATAATTCAAGAAGTTATATCTCAATAAATACTTCATATATCTTACCTGTAATTCATGAGCAAGGTCCATCATTACACTATAAAGTTTCTCCAAGTTCACACCTAAGTTTTGATACTGATATAAATAAATAATAAATCAGGAGTTTTAATGCTAACATGAAATATTTAGTATGCTACTTATTTTAAAAGATACTAAACAACATAATTTTTTTTTTTACATCTCCTGTTATATTTAACATTTTAGTAACATTCTTAGACCTCTGACTGTCAAACATAATTCCTTGACAGAGCAGCACAGGCCACAAATGGCATGTGCCTTTATTTACATTTTGCACAGACTAAGCATGCAGAAGTAATATCACTAAGCTACCTTTGACACTGGAGTCAGAATTCTATTATAAATAAAGTTTTAAAACCCATCTCCTCCCAGTTTTGTCATTTGATTGAAAGCACTCAAAGGATTCCCATCACATTTTGTGGGCAATCTATCTTCAGATTTATCACTCACCCTTTGCATAAATCCTACTTAATTCTCACTTTATTATTTTTATTCTCATCTTAGGGCTTATGGAACACTAACAGGGGCTCTCATGCTGTGAGCTGTGCAAGTCCCTCTCCTCTACAGACCTGCAGCTATTCTACAGGTCTCTTACCTTACTGCTCTCATGAAATTCTGCTTTCTCCACTCAAACTGAGCTAGAAAGTGTTTTTCTTACCAGAGTAAGATGTCAGAAATTACGCTACCAAATCTGACTTTGGTGCCATTTAGAAGTTTCATGGGTTTTATTTGGTATATTAAGAATCCTTCCTTTGGTTCTTCTGTGATGAGAAGGAATGAAAAGCATGTTTCTCCTCATTAACAGATTTACACTCCCCTTACTCGCCTTCAAAAGTATATAGAAAATTTAGATAAGGCTTCCATTTGAATGAAGTATCCAGTATTTTGCAAAGAACAAAACCTTGGATGCTAAAATTATCATCCAAGAGAATATATGCAATGCAACTAGATGTGCTACCACTTGACTAGACTGGATGTCATTAAGCTATTAATTGTGGAGTAAAAGAAAAAGATTCACAGTGAAACTGTTTCCAAAATATTTTCTTATGCATAGGCCTGATGACAGAACACCACAGATGTCTGTGGCTTTTAATCTGTCCAGCCATATCAGTAGTTCTTTTGAAGCAAAAGTAGGTAAGAATAACTTAAGTGGTTAGAAAACCTTCAAAATCCTTCCTAAGGGTCTATATAGTCTAAATAGATCTCCACAACAAGTATTTTTCCAAAAAGAAAAATAAATAAATTAATATAAAAATAATGGATGTGGGAGGCTTCTCCTCTCTTCAGGGAAGTCAGGACCCTTCTGAGTTTGTGGGAAGGTATCTCTGGGCACCTATTTTCACCTGAAAGGGGCAGGAATTGATGAGCTAGATGTCAATACGTCCAGTCTTCAAGAGGATGGTCAGAATCTCCTGGCTGTGTTTCTAGGAAGTGAGGGCAGTCACAGACTGAGACACCAGTACATCTAAACACTTGACCCTGTGCCCTCACAGTGCATGAGTCACCTGTAAATCAGCAGGTAAACATAATCCATCCTTTAAATAGGATATAACAATCTGCCTTGTACAGAAAACTCATCATTTTATCATACTGTTTGCAAAACAGCCCCATTATCTGAAGATAATGTCTGGAACAAAAGTATTACAGCAGAAGCAGGCTGGCAAGAGCAATGTTTCATCCATTATTTGATTCAAACAGAATGCAGAAGGAATCCAAATTACTTGTTGCTGCAGAAGCACAATAGAATCAGAACTGACTGAAAATTAGTTTATATTAGGACAAATTATAACACATTATTGCTACAGAGACATGCATTTTTGTACAAAGCTGGGGGAAGTACCATCCTGGCAACTTTATCATAGTGGTCCAATTTGTAAACGATGAGAAGATATTCCCTTTACTGAGTCTTTTGGCACAGCACCAGATTTACAGACAAGTACACATTCTGTGTTAAAGAGGTGTGGGTGAGTAGTGATCTACAGAATAACATAGTAGTTACTCCAGGTACTATGCCAGGTGGACAAGACTGGCAAAATACCAAGAGAGCTTAACTGAAGTAGTGGGGCACAAGACATAATACATCACCTGCCCTGGATCCACCTGGCAGTACAGGCAACTGTTAGGAACCTGCCACCAAAGTCCAAGCAAAAAGGCTGAAGAGATAAATATATCTGTCAAGGAGTTAGGATTCACAAAAAGAACAGAGGTTCTCTGAGCCAACAGAGAAGCCAAAAATAAAGTGGGAGAGTCCAGAGAACAAACTAATTGGATAAAGAATGGGGGAAGGGTGGGCAGGAGGAATAATCACAGGATGTTAGAGGGAGGGATAAAATAGGATTTGGGTGAACAAGTCAGCATAATGGCACTGGAAATGGTAGGGGCAAGGAAACAAACTAGACCTGAAGTAGTGCAGGAAGGAAATAAGACTTAAATATTTAACTTGGAGCTGGTAACCAGGATGACAATGTAGAGAAATGATAACTAAGAATAGATGTGGTATGTGAAGAACAAAATACTGAGTCAAGCTAAGGAAAAAGACAAGATTAAGGATACTGACTGACGGGAAGGGCATCAAAAACAGACAGACCTAAAAAGTTTGCAGCTTCTGCCTTTCTGCCTGTCCATTCCTTGCACTAACAGCTTAATTCATGAAGTGGCTTCTGAACAATTACAGTTCACAGCAAGAGATTTACAGTAAACTGACTCTGGTTTTCTCAGAAGTGTCTATACTGATAGGTATGTGCTGATACAACTGACCTCTGTCCATGCCCTAAGCCCACTTGACATCTATGGATTTGTATCCTAGAAGCCCTGTAACCATGTTGTAATACTTGTGTTTGAACACAGAAGGCCTCTCAGAAGTGGAAGGTTTAAAAGACACAAAAATAATTTAGGTTGCTGCCTCTATTTTTGTCATTCAAAGAACCTCAGAAGGCTGCCATGTCAACACGTCCAAAGTAGACCAACACGGTCCAAATTCAAATACTAAAATTTTCAACAGACTGTGAGACATTCCTATAGTGCTTAGAATAACCTCAAAAAGTTCATCAGGCATTCCCTCCTACTGGAAATTAAAATTCACATTTTTTTCATACACATGCTTGAAGGTTCACATTTCACTCCCTACTGTTCCTCAGTCTATGATGTGGTGTCTTCACCAGCCACGAAATTCAGCAAAGTCATTAATAATTAAATAAACACAGTTTACAGGAACTAGAGAACAAGGCATTGGACATTTTGGAAAGGAAAGCCAGAAATCAGCTTGCAGTGAGGTAGAAAGAGAACAGAATAGATTATGTAATAATTTTGTTACTGAACTTTGTGGTTTGAAGCAGAATTTTACAGGTCTTCCTGGGGAATATGATCACATCTTAGCAGAATGCAGTGAACCTTTCAGTTGTTCCCTTTCTTTATATTTCCAACAAGTAGTATTAATATTATAATTTTCTACCATCAGAAAATCATAATCTATACATTTCTTTGCAATATTTTGTAAGTAAAAGTAATTCTTTCATCATTTCCTTCCTGTTTTAACTCAACCACAAACTATTTAAAGCAAACTACTTACTGATACATTTCTCAGAGTGCCTGTGTCTGTATTTACTGTTCCCATGGAGAAAGGCTTTTCAAAATACTTCTGTATTAAACATTCAAAAGAGGGAACTGTGTCACTGGGGTTTATCAGCCATGCTGCAATCCTTGGGTCTAACACGATGCTATCAGCAACTGCAAAAATAAGTTATTTCTCATAATAAAAATATTTACATTACCTCCCATACTGAGAAATACCTTTGAAGTTAGCCATCTTTCCTGTAGACATACATTAGAAAGAGATAAGCAATTACACAACAAAAATATTAAACATTGAATTTCTGCTTGCAACAGTTGGTATCATGACCACAGAGGAGCAGGTTCAATACTGAACATTTTTGAAGAGGTTGAAGAAGTTTTGTGGGTTTGTTTTTCGTAGATTTTGGTTTTTTGGTTTGTTTTTTTTTTCAAGTTTTAAAATGTAAGCAAACCTTTGGTTCTTTAGATTGACAGTAAAATCCTCTTTCTTAGCACTGAAAAATTTCAAATTGAAGTTTTTCTTGTGAGTCTCTCTCTGGTACAGTTCTGTTGTTGCTGTTAACTTGATCAATATCCACAAAATTGCTATTGGAGATCAGGGGAGGGAAGATTTACTTCTTAACAATCAGACTTCTGGTATCTTTAATGCATATATGAACTCACATATGGGTGCACAGTGCATTTTTCTCAAAAATCAGAATCTTTTGTCTACAGGATCGTATGTGCTTACACCACACTTTCTCATGCTCACACAGAAACAGCACTAGACATGCTCCATGTATGTATCATTCACCTTTTAACCACAATCCCAATATATGGACTACAGTATCCATAGTGCTATAGAGAACTCCATGCCACACAGCTTTACAAGCTCAGTCACCTGGAAGCAAACATTCATGCCCATAATGCAAGTTAGGACAGTTTTAAAGAGAGCCAGGCTCGTTCACCTCTACTGACAAAACTTTTGCTGAAAAGAACTTCACGTGGCTGCTTCAGCAGATGTTAAGAGACATCTTGTCCCTGAATCAGCTTGAGTTCTGCTGGAGTGGTCAGATAACCAAAGGATACTTCACCTGCACAATTCACTGTGATTTAGTGATGAAATTATTCAGATGCTGAACACAAGCTGAAGATTCTTTACTGAGGGAATCTTACTTGAAGGGTTACACTTATTTTTATCATTTACTCAGCAGTAATCCAATATGGTGAATCACAAAACCAACCAACCAAACAAACCAACAACCAAACAAACAAAAATGCTATTGCATGTTTTCTGTTTGTAGTTGCTTTTAAGTGCATATGGAAGAATCTTACTTGCTCCTATCATAAAAATGAAGACCCCTCCAAGGGACACCTAATTCTGACAATTGTGACTCTGAGCACCTCTGGATTTTATTTTAGCCTTTCCTCTTGAGCAGAGAAAGTGAAACATGAAGCCGTTTAACCTTTTCAGCTATAGTCAGGACTGTGTTGAGAGCTTCTGTTTTTACTGGGACCTATCCTTAAATTATTCAAAGTTCTGGACCCTACACTTGAGAAGAAATACACCACCTTGACATGCCAGGCCTCTGCTCACAACCCACCCAATAAGGGTGTTCTTTTCCATGGTACTGAAACTGTCTTTTCCAAACTTAAGCACCAATCCAGCTTCTTCTACACCCAGTAGTTTTATCAGAAACAAAAAAACCAAAGAGATTAGGATTAGATCGTAGACTAGATTAGATAGTTACCTTGTTTCCAGCTAATTTCATTACTATGAACTTGAAGTAGAGTCCTCAGGAAATCTTTTGCATTGAAGCAAATAATTGGAACTTTGCAACGTAGCATTTGCAACAACACTTGCCTGCACAGAAGTAGTTGATTAACACACCTTTAACATATTGCTACTAGAATGAGTGAATCTATTTACTTCATACATTTAATTGGCACCTGGTACAAAACAGTTAATGTAAGACATTTGTTTATTTCTGTAAGAACAGAATGTATATTTTAATACCTGAAGCTTCATACTATTAAGCATCCTAGCAGATACACCTTATCATGCATTCATTAAGAAAACAAATCCTTATTTGACACTCAAAAGTAAATGCAAACTTAATCAGATACAGCAACTGGCATCCCTGTAATACTCTAATATAACAAATTAGATCACAGAGTGTATACTGAATAATAACTTCTGAATATACACTGAATAATACTGTTAAATAATGATTTATGTTAGTAGACAATCTGAATTGCCATAATTGCCCAGTGTTAGTATGCTCTGTATATGCAACATGCTCATCTTATGCTACATTTTTCCATTTCTTTTGAAAATGTCTTTAGTTTCCACATCCATGTTATGTGAAATAGATTTTACCTATTATAAGTATTAGTATATAAATTTTATTAATGTGTCATATTGCTTATGGGCTCTTTTTGGCAACATTAAAATAATATTTTTTTAAATAAACCTTCCAAGTTTATTTATCTTTGGTACTGTAAAACCACAGTACCAAGTCATTGGGTGTATTAGAAACTTTGTAGACCATAAAGTACCATTGCATAGAGTGTGGATTCCCTGTTAAAGAATCACACCATTCTTACAAGATATAATTAGCATTTAGATAAAACTTAGGCAATACACTTATTCAACTTGTTTATTCTTGAAATTTTACTGTTCACATGTACTTACTTTATTGCTATGTTATTTTCAGTTCAGTACAGCCTATGTTCAAACTAACAACTTATTAAACTGGTTGCTTTATAATTCCAAGATTAGAGCTGGTCAAGTGATTTGTTTAAAGTCATACTTGAGCAGTGGCAGAGATGCAACTAACAACCAAGCTCAGCATCTTCATGCTTTAGAATTTAATGACTCAAAAGCAGCAATTTACCACAAAGAAATTGTTACTGAAAGCTATAGTTAATAAATTTAATAGTAAGGAGTAAAAATTATTTTGGTCATGCTACCTAGAAGTTTAAAATATACATCAAATTTTTTAAAGATTCAGCCTACCCAGTAAGCAGACACAAAAAGCACTTACTTTAAAATTTGATACCATAATTTTGATGTAACATTATTACTGAATGTAAGGAAAACCTCACTTGGGATAGCAAAGCCATTTTAAAAGCCTATTCTGCTCAAAAACTAAACATAGCAAAAGTCAGACAGGATGTTTACCATACCAACATCCATCAACAATGTACTGGGCAAGAAATGCAGCTCAAGAATTGAAAGATAAAAGACAGATAAATCATATTTTGTGGTGCCACATAGCTGGAAGCTGCTCATAAAGGATTTCTAGGTGAACATAAACAACTCCTGCCAGAATCCCAAGCTAGTTCTGCAGAGCTGAAGTTAGTGATACACCCAGCCCAAAGGAAGAGTCCTATTCTTATTTGGTTCTTATTACCCCAACCTTGACACAGAACTTATACAGCTCATATTAAATTCAAAGCACTTGATGTTTAAGGAGATCAAACCTGTGCCATGTAACCAACAAGACCATTGCTAAAAGCATATGTAAACCAAAACAGTTTTTCCCACATGCTCTCACCAAGCAAATTTCTTGTGATCCTGCTGTTCTTGTTGCCAAAGCGATGACCAATCAGTTTTTAAATAAATTAATTTATCATATTCATTAGCAGTATTCCAAGTACAGTCAGTCGAAGAGTCACTGGGACAGCAAGAGTGATCACTCTGATTCTTCACTAACACAACAACTCCTTTTACTGATGAAGTTAAGACCTGTTAGGTGTAATAACAATGGTGTTTCTTTTGGCAGGTATCATGCAACCCTCTAAAGAAAATTTCCCAAATATTTTTAAATTTGAAACCCATTACACACACTAGAGTAACTGCATACACCACTGATAAAAGTAGAGGAGCATGCAAGTGTTTCAGCCTTAAAACAAAAGTCCAGAGTAATGGACATAGTGCAAAGCAGAAAAATATATTCTAATTCAGACAGTCTCACTTTCAGTATACAAAAGCCTGTGGATCCCAAGTGGTTTCTTCAAGTTTTACTTGTTAATTGAAAATAAAATATAGCCAGAAGTATTGAGGTATTTTGGTAAGTAGCAACACACAAAATCAGTCCAGGTTCTAGCCTCTCAGTGAACAGTTTTATATTTAGCAGTCATGCGCAGTTCAAATAGTTCTACAAACTGACCCAAAACAAACATCATTCACTGACCTGCTCTGTGCTCAGCTGTGAAGAACCATCTTGAAATATCATAGTGGTTACAAAAGCCACTGCTTGTTCTATAGTTGCCAGCAATTCTCTTCTTTCTTCACCTCTCAAGGTCCTGATATCACAAGGATAATTTTCATAAGACTCTGTTTGTCCAGAAGTACAGTTGTCTCTTCTTTCATGTAAAGAAGTGTAGGTCTGCAGAGGTAATCTTGGTTTTTTTGAACATGCAGGCATGTCTTGCTTTCGTTTACGGGACACAGCTGTGTTTTTTTCACCATCCTTCAGATCTTTTGCTTCTACTGAAAGACTTCTTTCTCTATATTCCCATGTTGGCAAGCCTAAGTCCTGGTAATACCTCACTATTTTGGTATCTTGACAGGAAAGCATTGCATCAGTATCTACTGTCCTGACTAGCTGACCAGCAGTACTTTTTTCAGGGCTGGCAGGTGTTTTTATTAAATCAATAGTGGAATCATGAATCTCCTAGAAAAATTGGATATTTTTCAGTGAGCCTATTTTTTAACTTATCAGAAGAAATTTAAAATAAGCATACGTCAGTTAATTTAGGTAAGCTTTGCAGGAGGTGATATTCTATGGAAAAAAAAGTGTTGATACTAACAAAACACTTTTATACACTTAGCCATACTTCTTTTCCACAGACAGATTTTAGCATTTGTTTTAAGTTTTCAATATTCTGCTTTGAATAAATCCCTATACTACATACAAATGTTCTGGCTTTAGAGTAGAAATTCAATGTATTTTCTTTTAAACTGAAGAAGAATAGGTTTAGGCTGGATCTTTGGAAGTAGTTCTTCAGTATGAGAGTGGTGAGACACTGGAACAGATTGCCAAGAGAAGATGTGGATGCCCCCTCCCTGGAGGTGTTCAAAGCCAGGCTGGATGGAGCTTTGAGTAACCCTGCCTAGCTGAGAGGTGTCCCTGCCCATAGCAGGGAGTTTGGAGAAGATGACCCCTGAGGTCCCTTCCAACCTAACCCATTCTAAGAAAAGCTTCTTCATTTTGATGTAATTTCCTTTTTCTGAAATGAAGCATTCCTGTAGCAACATAGCTATCTTTGAATGCCTCAAAAATATTACAGACAGTGTCAAAGCATCTTTCAGCAGGCAGATTTTGAACCTGATCTCACACAGAAATAAAGAACAATTTCTCTGTGAGTTTTTTAACTGCTCCAAAAACAGTTGTCTACTTAGTCTCAGCATCATCCATGAGCACTGTATTTACTCATTCAGTGAAAAGTAACTGATGTCTCTAATTATTAGTACATTTTCTGTTCTTCTAGCACAGCAAGTCTCCTTTAGCACCTCTGCTGTCATTATCATTCCAAAGACTGAGGCCTTCTCACTTCAATAGAACCACAAGTTACTGCTGTGCAGGACTCCAACCCATTTCCCACGACAGCAATTTTCACTGATCAAAGGATATTATCCATCTCTATTCAATCTATATTGATTGAGCAAGCCAGAATAACAAAGCCAGTATTTCTTTCCTGGCTTTGCAGTATTCCTCAGCCCAGTTCCCGTATTCCCAAACCACAGACCCATCGAGTTGAAAGATGAAAAATGCTTAGACTGCTTGAGATTATACTTCATAGGATCAACTAGTTCAAAGTAAACAGAAAAAGGGAGCTAATTAAGCTTTTGCTACTAACAAAATGAATAGTGGTTGTTGTGAACTAAGACAAATTAATTGGACTTAGGCAATACTAATCAAAAAGTGAACACTATAAAAAGTTACTGTAAGTGGAAGAAAAGGCCAAATATTTAAGAGCCATAGAAAGACAACTAATTCACCAAAGTGTATTCTCCAGTCAAACTGCAAATAGTTTTATTGTTTAAACACAGTAGAATTTTAATTAGGACATTCAAGAAATTACAGAATCAGGAATAAGCAATTATCTTTTAAAAGGTTCAAACATAAGAATGAAGCAATTTAATTATCATGTCAGGATAATACAGCTGGAACTGCAATTAACCACAGAAAGAAGCAGCAGCTTCCGGGAAGAACTCATCTACTACTAGAAATAATGACATGGCTAGAAGTAGAGAAAATAACTCCCAAGGTACAGTTCCATAATTTATGTGGATGTAGGAAAATTTCACCAGATGCAGAAAATCAAAATTAGCATCTCATCATCACAGAAGTGGGTTCCACTATTATTCATGTGCAATTAAAGCTGCATGTCTATCTGTGAGCCAATTTAATCTGTAGGGAACTATGGCACCCCACAGAAGAAACCAGTTTTTGGCTTCTTGAGCAACCTGAATGGATGTGAAGTGTGCAACATGCACCAGAGTCAGAGTAAGGAAGGCTCTGAAATTTGCACCTGGGCCAAGCAGTATCTACAATTCACCAATCAACTCAATGGATCTTGCAATCACAGCCTGAGCAGGGGTGCCACAGTTCTCCATTACCACTCTGGTACTGGCACTCACTTGCATCCACACTGAACCAAATTCGGAGAGGTGATTAAACCAAAAACTAAATTTCCTAATATCAAGTAATTTTTCATACGAATCATCTCACTTTATCATTATGTGCTAGTGACTGTTCAGTGACAGAGGTTTGAGAACACTTTTAAACCCCAGTAAGCATCTAAATCATGGCAACCTCATTTACTCCTGGATCAGTCTGTCAGAAAAGCCTAACTTCTTATGAAAAGGGTAACACAAGGGGGGCCAAGGCTTTCATAAGTAAAGACATGCCAAGTGCAAAGTAAGACAGAGGAAAGTTCTCAGAACTATGACTGTATGCAATATATTGTGAAAAAGCTTGTTATGAAAGAGCCAGGCTGTAACAACTTCAAACCTGCTTTAGAAAGACTGCTTTAAGAGGTCCTCAACCTTAGAAATATGCTTGCCTTTTCATTTTTCAGACGTGCATCCTTATAATCTAGTTTATTTTCCTTTGTCTTCTCTATACCTTTAAGAAATGAATAGGAAACATTTTACAATACAAGTGAAACTGAAAGCAGTGAATATAACTTAGGTTACATTACTGACACTTTTACAAAACGTAAAATAATTGCAAAGAACTTTTCCACAACAACCATTTTCCTTAATTTAATATAATCCATGCTTAAAAGGCCCTGCAGGCTCCTAGATATGCATGTGCAAAAGTGTGTTCTGTCCTCATTAAGAAAAAACTAATTTAAATATGCTACAAAGCAAACAAACATTTTCCATGGTATTACTATATTACCAGAAATATGGATATTTTTTTCTTTCAAGAAAAAGAAGAAAGAAGAAAATATGTCCCATTTTGGTCTAAGTAAAGCCGGGGGTATGGGCAAGATTTTTTAAAATGTGAAAAAAAAACAGAAAAACAAAACAAACACCAACAAAAACACAAGGAAAACCTCAGACTCTACACATTTCACACAATTTAGCTGATTTCTTGCAATTAGACAGTACTATTGCACAATAAACTTTCTTCAGTAAAACAGTATTTACATATACTTCAGCATATCATGGCCTGCAGAGAACTGACCATGCTTCATCTGCAGAGGATAAATTTCTTACAGTGTTCATCCTCACAACACAGTAGGTATTTTAAGACCAGCCAAGAAGAGAAAGCAAGAAGAATTCAGACCTATCCAGCTGACAGAAAGGTAATGGGTTAGTACCACAAGATGATGTCTCAATGCTCAGTCTAAGAGAGCCCTGTGCCACAGCACAACTGAGCCTGGGCCCACCACGGACCCACCAGGGATAATTAGCCTACAGCTCTGAAATCAGACACATGCTGTAGTTTAGGGAAGGCTTTACAAATGCATCTGAGGACTCTGCACCATGAAACAGGTAACACATGACTTCTCTGCCCTCAACACTACTCAGTAGCCCCAAGGAAAGGAGAAACAAGTGAAGACAGAAGTAAAAGAACAAGGGGCAACAGGCTAGCAGTAGTTTCAAACTCAGTAGGTACAGGAAGAGAAATAGGGTAAAAGAGAACTCCACTGAAGTGTGGGTCTCTCCAAAATTTGCAGTTAGTTAGGGTTCCTTTATCTCTGAATTCTTTCACAACCCAGCCAAAAGACACCTCATGGGAAAAATATGTAATTTGTTCCATTCTAATTCCTGCTACATACAGAGTACAAAAATCTACTGCTTTTCAGCTATAAAATTTGCAGTACCAGCAGCAAGATACTTTCTGAATCTAATGTGCTGATGATCACTGTCAAGCACATTATGATCATTGTCACTGTCAATAGATCATAAGATGATCTATTTTCTACATGGAAACTGTTTTTTTAAAAATAAAATATATATATATATTTCTAGGTAAACCAGGACACTGCCCTTAAAATACTAAAAAAAAAAGCATTTTCAAAGCCTAAAAAGCTTATTCTCCAGATGAAATTAAGCTCATCACTATATAGTATTATATGCATGTTCATGTTGGTTTAAGTATATGATCAGTTATTTATCTCCAGCTCAGACTTCTAATCTGAGCTGCTAGAATAAGGAAATATGGCATAGCTTTATTTTAGGCTCAAATATTTTAGGTTTGGAGTTTTTTGACACTTCTTACAGCAATATAATTTAAGAATTATACTAAGTTTACATGCAGTGCTCTAAACTGCTTCACAGCTAGATATGTTTCCTTGACAAATTCACCCTCTAGAGGTAAGGATTACATTTCTCTCCTGTGGCACAGGGTATTCAGTATGACTGGTAACTAAAGAGCTACACAAACTCAAATATCTGGTTTATAAAAAAGCATCACCAGATGGCAGTAAAAACCCATCCTTGCCTTCAAACTTAGGACCAGATAGAACCATTACAAGCTCTACCACCAAGATAACCACAATTTCACCTGCTAGTTGGATATTGCAGACATTTGTCATATCTGAACTAAGTATTTAACTTAAAGACAAACATTTTTTCCAATAATTAATATTCACTCTTGAAAGAGCTACCAAGTTCAATACAGTATCAAACAGACCAACTAGCATGACAGGTTTTAGCTTAAGGGAGGCAAAGTTTTTGTCTACAAATTCACACTTATCAACTAAAGCTCTCTACATAAGCAATAGCTTAAAAGTACTTCAAATAAATTTGTTCACACTAGAAACAATTGTGAGTAATTATGACATGGAAAACAAGTGGAAGAAAATGAGTCATGTGGCCTGCCACCACTAAATGGCTACACTGTTCTTTCACTCCCCAGTGAACAAGAATTTGGCAGCACTACAAAGAAGACAGCAAGCTCATTTGCCTAAAGATACCAGACACCTTCATGGTGTTTTTTAAAAAATAGAGAATCTGTAATTTTCCAGCTTTACAGAGAGTGAACAAATCAAAAAGTGGACAACGTAAGACAATACAGATATTGCACAGTACAGACCCAGTCTAAGACAAAAAATATTACACAGGAAAATTAAGGAATGGAAAATGAAAAGGTAGCAAGAGAAGTAGAACAACAATTAAACTGCAGCAGAAGATCTGATGTTCTTTAAAATAATCTGGGTTTTGGTTCAAATGTACCATTTAAAAATTAATCCATCCCACGTTTCTTCAAATACACATCCCTGACTTACACAGCAATGAACCTCTACCCTGTCAGTGCTACACCATCAGATTCCACTCTGATCCAGTGCTTTGCTACTGAAAAAGAGAGCCTGAACTGTTATTTACACAAAACTTAGGCTGCAGTGTACACAAGAACAAATGCTAGACTTAAATTCCAGCAAGCAGATAATGTTCCAGGATCTAATTCTCAGAACACAAGCAACTGAAATTGAGCAAAACTCTAAATTTCTACCTACCTCTTTAGAGAGCTACAAGATCGACAAACTATGAATTTGCACAGAGTTAAGAATAAAATTACATTTTGCAGAACCTCCCTAGTACCCACAACATTCTGAGTAAGACTTGCTCAACAAAGGTAAAGGTCTGCTGGGACACTTTTAACATTACTTAGTTTCCTCTACTGCTGGGGCTTCTGTTTATGGTTCTCCCTAGAATATCACAAGCAGCAAGCTGCTAATGAACACGTGTTTAAAGGACAGGCTTGAGTCTGGAGAGTCCACAGGCTTTCTGGCAAGTTCCCAGTACCTCTAGTGAACTTTAAACACCTAGTCCATAGTCACTTTCACATATACATCTGTTTTACTCTATTAGTTAATTAAAAGTTTGAAATTCTCACCTACTTTTATACCACATAGCAAGAACAGGACAGAAAACAAACTAAACTGAGAGTACTGGTGATATCCCTAGCTCCTTGCCCTCACATAACATTATCAAATCAGAAAAGTCTTAGCTGATGCCACACTTACAGCATAATTCCTTTTCTTAACTGTGAAACCTCAACTGGCACTTTCTTTTTCTTTTCAAATAGAGACTAGAGGTTTGGTATTGTTTTGTTTGTGAGGGTTTCAGTTTTTCAACTCAAAATAGAAGCACTTAAATAGGGTAAAATTTACTCACTCTGGTTATTTTTTCTGCTAGCCTGAACTTCTCCTACAGGGATAGATTGCAAAGCTGTCATAATCCTCTGCGCAGTATCAGATAAAGGCACTTTAGAAGTCTCACATGCTATGTATGATGTATACTGTTCCATTTTTAAGATTAAACCTAAACAAAAACACACAAAAATTATGCATATCAAGGCCACAGAACAATCTGCACTTACATTCTGTTGATTTTAAAGAAAAAATACCGTGAACATGTTCAGCCACTCATTCTCAACAGAAAATGACATTTCCCTCCTAAGGCACCAAACAGTTTCTAAGTATTGTAAATAAAAATAAGCAAATTGTAACCATTTACAAAAACCACTACGTGAAATGTCTTTGAAAGCATTTTAATACACTGATTAAAAAAATCAAGCAGTCCTATCAAGTAAAGGTAACTTCCAATAAAATAAATCTGAAAAATAAAACAAGAACTACCATTACTGTTTGAAATTCTGAAATGCTTCCCCCCTCCTCAGCATCTTTAAGCTACTCTTTACCTAGCATATGCATACACGTACTGATACTAGCGCTTGGATTTTATCAAGAAAAAAACCACCTTTCCATCAACTGCCGTAAGATGAAAAAAGAAGCAAGTTTTACTATAATGATTTACAAACATTAGTGATGGGTTGCTGCAGAAAATACTTATGATAAAGGATTTCTATTCCTTAAACTTTGTGTAATTGATGTACTCAAGTACTATTACATACTAACAGCATGAAAACAGTTACTAGGGTTTCTCAGGTTAAGAAACAGGTCAGCAACATGTGAAGTCTCTACAAGCTGTCATTGCTATTTTTTTTTTAAAGCAGCTGCTTTTCCAGTTGACCTGTAGCCGTATTTTATAAAACATACAAAATACTTGTTAAGCCACTACATACAACACAGATTAGAGAACTAGAAACAACTAGTTTCCATTCTGATGACTTTGTTAACTTTCTATAATTATGACCAGAACAATACAGAAAACTTACCCAAAGACCAATACCCAACATTTTCAAAATACTTAAAGGAGTCAAGCTTTACAAGTCAATTGCTCTACCAAAAACTTCTGTTAAGTAAATTACTCCTGTAGAAGTTAGTAGCAGGAGTTCTCTTACTCTAGTCATCTCCCACTAAATCCAGAGCATGGGTAGACCTACAAGTTTAAGCAGCAAGTAGTGTTTGTTCTGCTTACGTGGAAATATTTTTCATAGCTGAAAACCATGGCAGGCTGCAAGTTTGAGTGCTTACAAGTAGAAACGTTGGTATCCAGGACCAAAGAGGAACATCCATCAGCTGCATTAATAATGGCTATACCTATTTCTCTCAAATTTGATATTAAATAGGCAAAAGGAAGAGAGGCATAGAACTACTTTCTTTTCCCTGACATTCCAGGAGTCAGAAGTATAATCTTTCCCCATGCACAACTCCTCCTAACTTTTATAATGAAGAGCAATGCTACACACTGCAATCCTATACCATGTTTTTATCCCTACACAGGATAAAAACATTCCCTGCTTCCCAGGGTGGGGAACCCACAGTCTTAAAGCCTGAGGGGCACATCAAAATTAGGACCGAGCAGAAAAATAGAAGCAAGACACAGTGCATGAGAACAGTCTAAAACCAACACACAGATTCATCATGAATACTGACAACAGTACTCACAACTGAATTTAGTATTTGGCATTTAATTATGAACAGAGTATATAGAGGTAACCAGCATGAAAGCCACACAAAGACATTCAAGCAGTAAGCTAAAAAAAATAATTTGAAGTTTAAAAATAAGTTATACTCACATAAGAGGTAAAAGTATGCCATCAAAGTAGATTTAAGACTACTGTTACTGAAGTTAAAGCTAATTTACTAATCATCAATATGTACATGCTTGAAAGCATGTGCAGCCAATCCCATAAAAACATAGAAGACTGGGAGTTATCACACTATAAAAAAACTGTTTGGTCCCATTGGTATGTTAGGAAGCTATATAAAAAATTAATAAACAGTCTAACAATGCACCATTAGACAGAATAAAGAAAGCAGAATGATTATCAGAATAATGAAAGTATCAGGACTGTGAATTGAAATGCCTATCATTATAAAACATAGAGCTAACATATCAATCCAAAAGGAAATCTAAAATTCTTTTTGACAATCCCAGTACAAGTATGGACTGGTTCCAATGGAAACAAAGAGGCAATAACGTAAAAGATATCAGATTTGTCTTAAAATAGACATTTTGGACACTTGAAAAAAGTTCTGGTACATATACCAACATGCCTAACAGAACCAAATCTTCATAGAAAAACTGTAAGGGAGACAATCAAGCAGCATCTGCCTTAGAGACATCTCTTCAGAAGGCGCACATTACATTCATGTTCCAAGGTCTGGAATGTCTTCTCCATATTTATTTTGCAGTTCACATATCAAAGGTTCTTGGCATGCAAGAAAATTTATCTCAATGCTATGAAATGTTCCTTTTTGTGCTATGCTGTGTGTAGTAGAAATCAACATACAGGCTAGCAAAAGAGCAGTCTGAATGTAATTCATTTAAATAACCCACTTATTACCTCATATCAAAGAGCTTTGACAATACTGAAATTTGAACTCAGTGGGCAGATGCCAAAAGCCATAAAGTAGCACAGAATCCAGTCTTGGTAATCTCCAGTTAAACATACATTGCAATGATAAACATTAGCCTTGATAAGCTAATACTAATCATTCCATAAACTTGTAGACAGTTTACATTAACATGCTTTCTTTTTTTAAGAGTACAAAGTTTAAATATTAAGAAATTCGCTGCTGGTCAAATTCTCATCTTCCAGATTACTGACTTTAGCCTCAGACTGCTGCTCAAGCTTCTCCACCATCTCTCTCAAGCGGTCTTCATCTTTGAAAAAATACACGTACAAGTTTCTTTCCATCTGATGAAGCTTATTGGACTCTATAAAGTTTCTCTTTGACTTCACATCAGCGACCAGATCCGCAAGAAGTTTATTTAGTTGCTTTAAATCAGCTTCCACTTGATTAAACTGCTCAGTAAGTTCCTAACAAAAAATACAAGATTAAAAATTATTGCTTTTATATTGTTAATACACTAGCTGAAATATAATACAAGTTTTTTTGCTTTTGGAAGCAAAGTAAGTGTTAGTAAGTGAAGTGTCACCACAACAACAACAAAAAAAAGAAACAGGTGACAAGGTGACTCCATTCAATTTATGTAGTTTTTTTAATTTTTGAGTTCCTGGTTTGTAGCTCATGTAGTTCCATGGTTGTAACTCATATTAGCTTACAAAAAATGTAATTCCATTTACTTGCTTACTAAACCAGATGAGTAAAGATCTCGCCCTCTGCTACATAGGCTGAATACATTTTCAACATTTTCAGTCAGTTACAACAGCCAAACAAAATAAACACAGCACAAAAAAAGGACAATTAAAATTTAAAATTAAGTCATTCATTACCAGCTACAATGTTCCCAACTGTCATCCAAATTATAGCTCAGTGTAAGCAGGTTAGTCATCTTGAACTGTTATTTCTTTAACAAAGGAAATACTTTTCTTGAAAAATAATACCAATAAAGAGTTGTCACTATGTTTTAAGAGGTAACTTGAACTGTGAAGAAAGGGATTTGATTTATAACGTGTAAAGCCAAAATGCATTTTGTTCCAATTATAAAGATTCATTTTTTAATAAAAACTGTTCTGTATGCTGCAAGTTGACAGATGAAAGTGTTAATACTTCTTTGGTTAAAGACATGAAAATATATTTATGTAACAGAAGATTTCCTTCAATAGACTTTTGAGATACTGTCAATTATTTAAAAAAACTGTGACAAGTTTCATTTAACAACCCCTATTCCCATTTAGGCTCTAAACCTGGGAGCTCTGTAGCAGGACCATCCTACTGCAACTGTCCTTCAAAATTCTGATATTCTTTTTTTGTCCAAATGAGCCTCCCAAAGACAGGATTTTTAGGGGGTCAACTCATATTATTCAGGTGCTACAGGTAACGGGGAAAAAAGCCCATCTGAAATAAAGAGAAATTTAAACAAATTTTCCAGTGACATCATATTCAGATGACATTATTTCCAACACCATAAACTTACTAGAAATACATGACTGTACATGCCTTTGAGACAAAAGTTAGATGCAACAATTTGCTCCGATACTGAAGTTTTTTCCTGCCAACTTTTAAAAATTCTAACATGGACTGAAAGCCATGTAAATACTGAGACCATTGTCATTATGCTAATAAATTTGTTGCTGATTGTGGAAATCAGTTTATGTGTCTACAGCCTTCAGCATTTTTCTCAGTAAGTAACACAACACACACTGACATAACACTTTTAATAACTAGATAAGTGCTTACTGGACTACGGAGTTGTAGCTGGTTTCCTCCAGGATACAGAGCATTGTGAATGGTATCCACCTCACTCTTCACCTTGGACAAAAGGAGAGACTGTTCTCGAGAAGACGCTGCTAGTTCATCTTCTGCTCTAGCACAATCCTGCTTTAACTGCTGAGCCATCTGCTCCAAGTTTTCATATGTTTTAAACAATTCCTGGTTTTTATTTTCTCCTTCCAGAAGCTGATGTAGCCTGTAACAAATGAAGTTAGCCACACAAGCATTTTTAAGTTACCAAGAACTCCTGACATTATTAATGAAGATTTTAGAAGATTTTCATGTTGAGAAGCCAGACAAGTCAGACTAGTAAAGGGTAGTACTGCTCAGAGTACTCTTACACTGCTGTATCTCTCACTGATTTCATTATTCTATCTATATGCAGCTAGTAGGTAATTAATAGGACTCAAAAATATTTCAGTAATAGCAATGATATTCCAAGATAATAGTTAAAAAGTACAATGAATACAAATAAAGCTGACAACATGCTTTTGCTAACTTTGCTCGGTTGCTACTACCACCTCTGTATATTAGTATCTTCTGGAGTTGAGTCCCAGTAAAGATTCAGATTGGGTTTAGTAAGAGCAGGAGCTATATTTAAATAGTAACTGAGTTTGTTTCAAGCATCTTCTGTTTAGAAAATCTTTAGGGTTTGTAACTCTTCCAAATTCCCTTCACAATCAAGAATACTAAGATGTGCCATCTAAATCACCGATTTGGAGCCTTAATAATAAACCTGAACAAAAATGTTAGAAGTTGCCAATGCAAACACACAACAGGAGCAAAATTAATGCTGCTTAATTCTTGCAGTTATTCACTGTGCAAAATCATACTCAACTATCACTTAACATTAATTAAAACACACTTAAAGCACCATCTTAAAGAAGGAGGAAAAGTCTGACATTAACACACCTATAATTATACAATAAACCTCATCAAAACGTTTAGAATCTTGGAAGTGACAGCAACAGAGCATACATTCCTACTGTATCACTTGAGCTACAAAAGGACATAATTACTTCAACGGCTGAAGACCGTGGGTGACAGGACACTGAAGCCTCGTGGCAACATTTGACATATTCAAGGAGCTGTTCCTCTCCTCTACCACATAGGGATTTTTGCAGACTAAGCTGATGAGGTCATGCGTATGATCTGGGAAATCAGCTGTTATTAACAGCTCTCTACATCTGTATGTCTAAAGCTTTCAAGAGGTCCTAGTTAAGGGCACTGTATAAAGCCAGACTTTTTTTATATTCTGGATATTCCTTGGGAATGCTTCAGCGATATGAGCAAGACAGATAATTGAGCAGCTTTTCCTCAGGCAATATTGTGAAGAATTTCAAAGAACAAGAGACAAGTCTCATACCTTGAAGGTTTCAATTCTGGAGAACTCAAAATACAAACTGAACTAAGAACTTAGGAACAGAAAAGGCTCACCTTGCCTAAACCTTTATCTCCCCAATAATTATTTCAAAATAAGTCAAAGTTCAATAGTGACTCTAATGGCTTACCTGTAAGAGAAACCATCCTCTGAACTAATAGTATTTTTTGGCTTTGGATGTTCAGTTTCTTCAATTATCACCTGTAGCCCCCGCTGCAACTCACTACTGCTCTGTTTCAGAGACTCTACCAAATTCTCAACGTGACAGCAAATCTCCTTATGTTTCTTCAACTCCATTTCACAGGCTAGCTCAATCAGTTCAAAAGATGCTTTCTGTCTTATCAAATGCCTGTATATTTCATCTTGTCTTGAAGCATAATATTCCTGCTCAGCAATTTGGTGATCCATGTATGCTTTCACCACTGGTGCAATGAAACGCCGTGCATTCTCTTTCAGAAGAGGAAGCAGTTCTTCCCTGTTTATCCTAGTTATATCTTGTCTAATCTTTGAAATTTCATCATTCAAATTAGATATTTTGGCATCCAGGTTTTCTTGCTTTCCAATATCCTGCATGAAGCAAAACATTTGTCAATTTCTTCATGGTTCCCTCCAAGCCACTTCACTAATGCATTTTTTCAGCTCATACAAGATTCATGTACTTGCGTCACATGAAAATCACTGCATCTTTTCTAACTACAAAATTAAATAAAAACTTCACAATCTGTTTTACAGAACTTTACACCATAAGGCAAATACACATTTACAAATTAGGTATCAAATAAATGGATTTCAATAAATAGTAATTTCACTCCAGGGCCAGGAAACAACTCATTGTGAAAAAATAGAAGAGCTGTCATTTTACTTAGCACCCAAATTTCAAGCATGTCTAACCGAAATCTCACATGCAAACATAATTTTTTATAGTCAGTCAGATGTCTATCAATGCTGCTATTGCAATCAATCTTTTTCAAATCACTCTGATCAATCAAGCCCTGTATGCTAGTCATCCATAAACAAAAATATACAAATTGGCACAATGCCTCCAGTTAGTCCATGACTGGCATAAACTAGTATTTTTCCTTCTGTTAGGATTTCTACACGTTCTTAAATTCCATCTGTCTGTCATTCACTTGTCAAGAGATTTCTGGGGTTTCACAGTCATTTTTGGTATTTAAGACATGCCACCATAATGTCACCATATTAGAAATATTTTAAATTCAAGAGTCAGTGAACTAAAACTTGCCAACTTTATGCTATGGAATATAAACAAAATAAATTTATCATATTAGTTCCTCAATACCAGAAATTTTCAACCAGTGTTTAGCTTTTGTTTGTTATCTAAACAACTCACAGTTATGATTTGAGATTTCCAAGTTAAACTAAACTGGAAAGGTACTACTAAATTCTTGGGCTTTTAAGGTAGTAATTCTAGAAAGCAGAATTAAATATACTTTGCCATACCAAAAAATTCCTAACTCCATAAAGTGGACCTATTTCACAAGAGGAGTTTTGTGAGCAAAACTAAAACTTCATAAACATGCAATTTCACCATGAAAAAATAGTTGAAAAACCCAGTAACTCGGCAATTCCTTTTACTATATTCCAGCTGAACATGCCTGACTGTTTAAAACTCCACTACCTTCTATCACCTTTTTTGGCTTACCTTGCTCTCTAAGGACTGCAGCATGCTCTCTGCACATTTTATAGCTGAATTCATGCCCTCCTCTTCAGCTTGCATCTTAATTCGCTGATGCTGAGCACAAATGTATGCTGTCTGGAGCCTCACTATCTCTTTGATCTCTTCACAAACATCAGCAGCCTCAACACAAGTGACTTGCTTGCTTGCACCCCCAAGCTGAAAGGTTTCTTCAAGAGATTTTTCAGCCCATTCAGACATCCCTTGATAGCATTGCATATCTTTTTTTATGTTCGAGATAAGTGCTGCAGTGCTTTGTTCCTCCTGAGCCAAATACTTGTCCAAAGGAAGTTGGAAAAAAAACACTGGATGCTGAGCTGCCCCTTGTTCCGAGTCTGAGGCAGTGAAGAACGAGGACAGTTTCTTAGCTGCCTCTGTAAGAGACTGCAGTTCACTACTAAGCTTTTTATTTGCTGCAATAAAGATTTCCAGTCCGTCTTTCAGGTATTTACGTGCTTCTTGCTCTTTGCTTTCTGATGTTTTTAACATCTGTGTGTTTGCAGCAACCATCATTTGAAGCTTATTATGCCGATGAATTTGAAGGTTTTTTAACTGCTGAAGAGTTTGAAGCTCATCCTCTAGTTCCTCCTCTTCCTCCTCCTCTTGGCTACCCTTCTTTGAATCCACAGGCTCCAAGGTTTTAAGGACTTCATCCAGTGCATTTCCTTCCAAAATGGGCTTGCCAGACTGAATAAGACTATCAAAATCTTGCAGTTCTTTTTCAGATACCACATGCTCCTCATTTACATTTCCACAAAACCACTCCAGAAAAGACTTGTCTTCTGAAGACTCAAACAGCCAGTCAAAATCTTCTCCATTAAGCTCATCAGCTTTAGGATAGCCAATTTTCTTTAGAGTTTCCACAAAATCATTTCCACAGCTCATGATTAAAATATTTTTTGTAAGCACAAAAGATCCAAATACATGAAAAAACTTGTGGTATTATTCCAGTTGTAATTATTGTGTCATTTTAAATGAATATTTAACATTTAAATAAGAATTCTGTACAGGAAAAACAAAGTGTCAGATCACACCAGAAAAAATGAATGCTATTCTGGATTACAGTGCTATTCAAGGACTAGAAACCTTTTCTTTTTTTTTTTCAGGGATGTCTTAATGTATTTTTTGTTCATTAAACCAGGACATATACTGACAGCAGTTAAATCCCTGATCTTTGCAAGCACATGTTTTTTCTTAATTCACATACATGTACTATTGAAATAGATGACTACCATTAATTTAAAAGCAACAAGTGAAAATACTGAGCAATTAATTGGCCTGCAAGTAACTTATAGTTTTCCCTCACATTAAATAAGAAAACACCTACAACCATTTTAACACAAAATGACAGCTTTCAGCTTATTCTGAAAACAAACCTAGTGATGTTACACTGCACTTCAAGATCTTGCTTATATTCTTTTTTTTACTTCAGTGGCAAGCAGAATCTTGACCTCTAAACCTTCACTTTGAAGTTTCTTCTGAAAACAGAACAAGTAATATTTTAACATAAAAATATATCAACATAACTATGCATTTTTTTGACCAACTATAAAAAATTAAGATTGCTTGCTTCTGAAAATAGTGACGACTTACAAGTTGTAAGAGCAAAGAGTTTGTTTCCTAGCGAAGACACTAATAGTTTTGGGACCCTAAAGTGAGCACAACTAACAGCAAAGAACTGTATAAATTATCAAGTCAGGAGACCTTCTCTGCAACACTGTGGTAATAACCAGGACTTTTTAAAGTTTAGTATTACTTAATACTTTGTTTCTAGACTACACACTCCACCAGAAACCCCACTCTGCCAGCTGGTCTGGAAGGCTTGACTACTGAACAAGTGAACTCATCCTTCTGAAACTCAGTATTCAACTTCTCTTAGAGTTACAGATTACGTAGGAAGTAGAGTTTGTTACAGGCTTCATGTCACAGGGAAGCTTTCCAACTGCCCTCTGCCTTCCACGCTAAAAAAGGGCTTCTGTGAAAATAAATCAGCGCAAAGGAGCGCGCACAGCTGTCCGCGTGTGCACGCAGCTCACCAGGGCACGCTGACACTGCCACTCAGGCCGACACCAAACACCAAAAAAACACCTTCAGCCCCTAAGGAACCAACGCACTCTGCCCGTCCCTAGCACCGGGACGTCCGACCGCCACCCCCAGCTCAGCCCGCACCGGTGGGGCCCTCAGGGGATGAGCCTCAGCTCCGGCCGGGCAGGGCCTCACAACCCCCACGGGAGTCTCGTCCCGAGCGGGACAGAGCAGGACGAGGAGACGGAGGAGAGCAAGGCGCCTGCTGTCCCCCAACCCCACACCCCTCGGTACTCACCAGCTCACGGAGGGGAGGGACGGGCAGAGGGAGACAAGCGGGAAGCGGCGGGAGCGCTGAGGGAACGCGCGGGCGCAGGGGCCGCTGNTTTCTGTGGCAGCGAGAGGACTGGGGGAGGGGGGGGGAGACCCGACTGCGATTTGACATCGCTCAGCTTTGACCAAACTCGAGCCCCCAGACCCCTGTGGCCACCTGGCTCCCCGAACCGGAGACACGGCTGGTGGTGGCCACCGGGCTCCTGCCCGCACTGCTGTGCCGGTGACTCGCCTTTTTAGTATTCTTTCGTGGACTTTTATGTGCGCGAGTTCGTCCCGTTTTGAAGGTGTTGATACCCACCCCCCAAAAAAACTTCACGCTTCAAATCCCTTTAATATGTGATGTTTAAAAAAGGCATTTTCTGTATTGTTTTTTAGGCCTCTCCTGAGCACACCGGCTCATTCTTGCCTCTCAGCACTGCAGGGTTTGGTGAATACCCCCTCTGCATTAACCTGTTCTGTGGGCTCCACAGTAACTCCGAAACCACAAATAAATTTCCCCTCACCTTGTGCCTCTCCAGTTTGGAGATTTACAAAATCTAAAGCAGGTGCTCCCTTCCTGTAGGATTTCAGTCGTCCTCTTCTACCTCATGTAACATCCCTGCACCTTGCTTGAGGTGCAGGGATGAGACCACACGCAGTACTCAAGGCAAAAAAAGTACCCAAAAGTGGGTGCACCGAGGTTTTCTACAAAACCCTTGTTTCCAATGCCCCTCCTTACGATGCTCCCTGTTTTTCTTGGCTTTTTTTGGATGCTGCTGCTCACAGAGCCACCATAAAGGTCTCAGCAACGACTGCAGGGCCTCTGCTGCATTGCAAGGACTGCTTCTGAGCTGAGCATCATGTAAACTTTTCACTAACAGCTTGAGCATCCTTCATCAGCCACTCCTCGACTTTAGCCATCTTTGTTTCCTGTTTACATTTTGCATGCCACGTTTTTCTGGGCTTCCCTCCTTGCCTGGAGATAGCCTCCCTAACTTTCTCACTGAGTCATACAAGGGATGGGGGAGGTTTGGGCCATGGTTTTCTATTTGCATCAGGCATTTTACTTGGGCTTCTAGTGTGGTGGTTGTTAAACCTTCTGGGTGCTTGTGGATTTCTTTTGAACTGCTCATTTAGGGTTTTCTGGCATTTTTGCCTACTTTCGCATAGGTCATTTTCTTCAAATCGAGTATCACTTTGCTTTATTTTTCTTGCTCTCTCTTCTGACAGTGTGAAGCTTAATTATATTGTGGTTGTTACTATGGAGCAGTTCGCCTACGAATAGCTCTTGAATTAGATGCTCTGCGCTGCTGAAGACTAAATTCAGAGTGGCTTTTTTCCCCCCACTGTGGTTTCTAAGGCAGTTATTCTAGAAAGAAATAATTCATTGCATACAGAAATGTTATCTCTACATTTCTACCCTGTTGAGGCATTGACCCAGTCTGTATGTGGGTGGCAGAGCCCTCCCACTATGTGTCCTAAAAGTGCAGCTTCTCTAATCTTAATGCAATTGTTGAAATGAATCAACACGGGGAAATGAGCAACCTTGCAGCTCAGCACAGCTAAGACTAACTCACATGGGGTTTTCTAGATCAAAATCAGCACCCGCAGTGCCTGCAAAGTGCAGTACGTTGATTTCTGGTATAATGTAGTCTGTGCAAGACACTTTTAAATTAAACCCTGACCTGGCAGTGAGTTCTCGTGGGTAAAAAGAGCTGTAGTGTTGAATTTCTCCCCATCAGATTACAGTCTGATATGCATCTGCAATTTAGGCCTGTTGAAGTTTTCAAATCGTCTTCCAGACAGAGTGCATTGCATCTTCCCAATGGGGAAGTAACAAAAGCATTCTCTAGCTTGTTTCATAAGACAATACACTTTCAGTTCGGCCAATTATTTGCACTGAAATCAACTTGTTCTACACTGGTGTTTTGGAGACTTGTGCTTCACATTATTGGGTTGTTGGGTTTTTGTTTTTGTCTTTTTCATTTCATAAATACAAGTGATACTCATGCAAAAAATGGCTGAGGAAAAGCAAATTTTAAACGCTAAAAAACTTCCTAAAATTCTGCTGTCCTGAGAGCAATTCAGCTCTCAGACCAAACTCTGTCTTTTGTCTACCCAACTGCCTACCTGGATTACTGCAACCAATGCCTCCAGTTCCCTGTGTAATGGATTCTTCGGGATGATGTCCCACTTCCCTCCTGGCCTTCCTTAAAACCTACATCTCCATCTCCCACATCTCTGTTTAGCTGGGCAAGCAGGACTATATGCTCATGCTGTAGCTGGTTTTGAGCTCCATACGTGCTGGCCAGCAGCCACTTCTCAAAACAGCCTTCAGACACAGTCAGTGCAGGGAACAGATTATTTCTCTTTCTCCTAGACACGGAATTTTCATGGAAGTTTTCACCACGAATTATTATCCCAGCCTCTCTCCTATCTCTTTGGTAAATTTCATGAAAATTAGCCTAAAGATTCAAAAGTTATCAAGGAAAGGAGGAAGGGAACAGATGGATGAAAGAGGAGTCGACAGACAGCATGATCTCATTAGTCCCTGCTGACATAGGAATTCAGGCTAGAATTGAAATATTTTAGGTCAGAACACTGTGGACTGAAACTTCACATTTTGAAAGAACAAGCCTCTAATGTAAAACAAATTCTCATGTTAGGCAATTGATCAGCTTTTAGGGCAGAACAGCCTTCCCCTGCAAACATGTCGCAAACATGTCACAAACATATCTTCAGAATTTTTTACAGCTCATTCTCCCCACCCAACCACAGCCCTGTGTGATTCAGTGTTTGCTTTTGCAGCTCCTTATGGGTCAAGATTGTTTTTCTTTGATTCATTTTTTTTCTCGGTTGTGTTCAGTCAAAACATAATTAAAGGCTTACCTTACCCTTTCTTTCCATCCTAGAAGCAGTTGTTTTGAATCTGTGTCCAAGAACTGGAGAGGTTGCTTGGACAGCATATTGCCATCTTATGGTGGATTCCAGCAGATTAAGACACAGCCATTTCTGGATGGATCTCTGAAAGCTCTGCACTATTACACTGATGCCAGGTTGAGTTTGTTCCACTGCAAAATATGACATTATTGTACCTGATACCTCAGAGAAGCTGTTGGTCACCCATCAGCCAAGGCTGTAAAAAAAAACGGGCGAAGAGTACAGTTGCCATCATATAGACAAGCTGGCAGTATAAACTCTCCCACTGGGATACATCTGTCAGCTGAAAAACTCTAAAAGTGTTTTGCTTATTACTGCTTTAGGGTTTTGTTTCATTAAAAAAACCCCAAAAAACAAAAAAAAACACCAACCCAACAAAAAACAACCAATCCAACAAAAAAAACCAAAAACACTAAGACAGAAGACATGGCAATAAGTGTCTAGCTAATGAACTGCAAGTGTAAAAGATTTTTCATTTTGCATCATACTGCACATCTGCTCAGAGCAGCAACAGGATGTCAGAGGTCCATGCTGCAGATTGCTGGAGTACCAACCACTCTTTAGAAAACACTCTGTCCTAAAAAGGTAATTCATTACTTTAAGCAAATTTATATTCTGTATCAGGCCCAGGTTTTGAAGTACCATGTGAACTTTTATTATAACAAAGTCAGAAGACAGGAATTTGGCACCAACCTGCTTTCTCTCCCTGGGACATGTATTGCCTCTCTAGAGGAAAGGTAGATTTCATTCTGAGACCTGGTATTCCCAGAAAAGCAGGTCAAAGTGATTAGTTATCTTCAGCTTTGTTGGACTCAATGCCATAAATATAAAAGCAGCTCCTACATGTCTGGGCTAACAGTACAAGTGTATTTAGCCATATGATGAACAACATTGAGGGTTTTTTCTAGAAAATTATTTTCTTACTCTTTTCACCTTGTTTTAGATTAAAACCTTGAGTGGGGCAGATCAATGGGCTGTCTGCAAATAGGCTTTTTTCATAAGAACCTGGTCCAGACCTTTGTGTGAGAGCAGGGGCCTCAGCAGGGACCTTGAAGGACCATTCTGATCCCTCCTGCTTTCTTGCTCTGCTCCCTCTTTCTCATCAAACTTCAACTCTCATCAAACTCAAGATGATGTTTCTTGCCATCACAAGAACACCTTTCTTGCCATGCTGGTCCTTAAAAAGAGTGGGTAATTCACAGTGTTTAGAATGATAACTGAGAACGTTGCCACTGAAACTACTCATAATTCTTTAAGGGGAAGCTGGTAGTTATATCATCATTCATTTAATTGTAACTTACGGCTATTAATTTAATTATAACAGGCTTTGACAAAAGATGTTCATCCTGATAGGTAAGGCAAGCTTTTGACAGCTAATACTCAGTTTGAAACATTCATCATTAGCAAAATGATGAAATGAAATCTACTTTTCTAATAAACAAATCATAAGACATTAGAAATGTCAGGAAAGAAGTTGCATAGGTCATAAAATGTACAGGATTTACAGGTCATAAGATGTTACAGGATTTCTCAGTACAGGCTGAGAAATGTGGTGCTGTTCCAAAGTATAGCACTGATTAATGTTTGACAGGTTTTTTTCCTGTTGGAGGTTAATTTATAATAATTGTATTTTATGTTTATTCTGTGATAGTGGTCATTAAAAAAAAAAAAAAAGCTTTGATTGAACGAATAGGTTATTATGCTTTCCACATGAATATTTTTACTGATTCAGAAGGTCTTCTTACTTGAATCAAACATAAACATTTTGGCAATGTATTTGCCAAGACTTCACCTTAAAACTACTATTTCTATATTTTTAAGATATTGCTGTATTCAAGTGCAGCATGCTTGACAAACAAACAAAAACCACTGGCTGTCAGAGACTACAGCTGAGAGTCTAATGATGAAATCTGCAAATGCATTTCTGTTCTGTCTCTCATCTCCCCTACTCACTAAAATTCCCATTTTTAGCTGTACATCACTTGTGATGTGACTTTCATATTTGAGAAAATACACATGTAGAACTTGTAGACTGTAGACTTGTAGACTTTAACACTTTTTTTCTTCTGTCTTATACAGAGCTGGAACGATTTCAACTATAATTACTTAAAAGAGATACTAATGCATTTCAATTTGCTCTTTGTTTTACAGGTTTGTTTGTCTACAGAAATGTAACTGTCGAAATTTATACAGCAGCAGTTCAAGACAAATAACATGAATGACTATTGGGGATCCATTGGGCCAACATATATAAAAGAACTTTAGTTTAAGTAGCATTCCAACCTTTGTACCATGCTATTAATTTGAATTGCTCAAACTCAGTGAGCTCCTTATGAATACTCAATAACCCTTCTGCAAAGAGAAGAAACACTATATACAAAAGAGCCTAAAGATGAAAAATTAAAAAAACAACCTGAAAACTACAACAAAATGATATTAAAAATTCTATCTATATTATGAAATGATAATGATACAGCACAATACTCGCGTGCTGCAGAGAGTAGTGAGCACTGTGCACATGTGTACAAATGATTCTGTACAGTATAATACATCTCACTGACCATGAACCTTTGCTTTGGCTCTGGGATCCAGTGGTTCTGGCACTGAACCCTCTCACTGACACCATTAGGCAACAATTTGACTGGTAAACAGCAGAAGGCTCTCTGTCAGTGCTTCACATGCTCCAAAATGTCATCATTTGAAAACCCATATTGCCCAGACCCTTTCAAAAACAGTGTTCAACTACATTTTACACCTCTAGTGCAAAAGGGAAGAAAGAAGAAATCGTGCAGCTGGAATGGCTTCACTCTGCTTTGCCAGTGGATGAGTCTCTGGCTGGATGTGCCTCCCCAGGAATCCTTTCTGGGGATAATTCACAATACTTCAGGTAGAAAGAACAGCCAAGGTGACCAAATGTTTTCTGATCTTTTCTGTTTCATATATCCCCTGTGTTTAAATTCTAGGTAGCTACACAACACACGTGGATTTTGCAGCTACCAATTAACAACAGTGCCTTGTCAGTCACTTAAGCAAATTGACTCATTTCATTGCTGCTGAAAAGAATTGCTGAGTGTGGCTGCCCCATTGCTATTTACAGGGAGTATAGCTCTTCCTTAAAGAGTTATCTAAAGTTATTCAATCTTCCCTCCACCAATTTTGGATTGCAAGTCAGTGGGTTAAGCAACAACACTATTAGTGGCTGGTACCACGTGCAGAATCAGTGGTCTCGAGTAGTAAACACACAAAGAACGAGATTTCTGAAAGAGTAATATGTTTTGCAGACATCCCTTTATCAACACCATCACAAAAGGGAAAGTGCATAAAATTAATACTTCCTCACTAAAAGCTGTCATCGTGTGGCTCTTCTTAAAAATGTGTTTCTTTTCCACAGGGCTGATCTGCAAAGATGAAAAATATCACTGCTAATTACCAGTCTGCTACAAGTTGGTAAAATGGTGAAATAATGACTTGTCACAGTAGCAGAGTGCTGTACATACCTCCAAGAAAAGCAGAAGTACATCCTGTGTGTGAGCAGGGACTGGGGCTTGGAACAGGAGCAGATCTGCAGGCAGAGCTCACATATACACAGCTTCACCTCATTCCACTTTTCAGTGCTCCTGGCTTTTAACTTCATTCACTGAAATGGGTTATGCAGAGTGCAGAGTCAGATGCTCAGAATAGGGGTGTTTATCAGTCATTTATTTGTAGATCAATAAATTTTTTATTAAATACAAAATGATGTTAGGCTACATGTGGCATAGCTGAACACATAATCACCCAAGCCAAGAAAAATAACATTGTTTAAGGTCAGGAAAAGTCTTAATTCTTTAACTTGGATGCAAGTTATATTAGATTATAATTCTTTTTGTTTTCCACTCTAAATTTTAGACAAAGAAATGAGGATAAATACTCACCTGTAAACACCAGATGAAAAACTGCCTTTCTTGTTGATTTTTGGGGGTCAATTTATTTCTGCTTTAATCTGACAAAACTCCCTCTGAACTGAGTCTGTATTTTGCACAAAACAATTCAGGATCCTGTCTATAGGTACCAATGTGTTGCAGAGTTCCTACTGGCCAAATTCTGCACTTTTCAGAAGACAAATCAGCTGCAATGGGCTGAGGGGGGGAGGTACAGGATGGGCAGAGAAAAGATGGGAGTGAAGAAGATTCTTCCTCCAAATTGCAGTGGGGAATCTGCAGGAAAAGCAATTTTAAGCTGGTTTTTTTGTACCTCTTTCCAGTGATGACAGAGTGTGCTCACGGAGCAGGAGGCAGAGCTAGCCCAGGAGGAACAGAGGCACACATCCTCCCAACACCTGCAGGCTGCAAAGGAAAACCCTTTCCTCTCCCTCCAGGAACCAGGCCAAACCACTACGTCTCCATAAAAAGAACTCCTTGATGACTTCATCTCTCCAGAGCCTTTTCCACAGAGGAAAAGACCTAGCAGCCCTATAATCTTGTCCCTATTCCTTCTTTTCCTATGTGGTAACTGCACAGAAAATAAATTATTTGAGCAGTGGTATCTCCTCACCTGCTAACAGCAGTCATGAGACAGAACAGTGGAGCTGGCAAGGCATTGGCAGCATTTAATCTCTCAGCAAGGAGAATGCTTTCTGCAGTCACATTGTGGTTACAGATGCACTTACACACACACACGCATGGAGCACATATGCAGAACCCAGCTAAAAAAAATTTAAATAAGACACTATAGACACAAAATCAAAAAAAGACACTATTTACATCCCAAGGTGCTATGGCCACAGGCAGCACTGTGCTGGCTGCTCAACAGCAAGTCAGGTCCCTGCAGGAATGTCAGAACCAATGATGGTCACCATGGGTCAGGTGGGGCAGGGCTGGACATCAAACCCAACACCTGAAACCCTTGTGCCATCCCCTTCAACGGGGCTGCTCCTGGCCCAGCTGCAGAAAAGGAGGCTGTGCCTGAAACACCACCTTAAACTGAGCTGCACTTGAAGGAGAATGACACAGGCAGTGTGGTGTCATTTTTCTTTACCATAATAATAGCCCCCAGCTGTGATAACTGAAAAAGCAAAAACAAACAAACCCTTTTTATTTCCACTCAAGATTATTCGAGTAATTTTTATTGAAAATATAAGATCTACAAAGCCATGGATACCCAGCGTGGAAGAACTCATTAAGTTAGCACATTCATCTTTAAAAGGAAAATTTCAGGTCGACCTAAGGTACAATAATGTTCAACTTAAAATCTCGTTTTTCCTTCTGTAAGTTTCAAATCTCTTTTCATTAGGAGGTTCTGTGCAAGAGCTGCTTGTCATGAAAGGAAACACTTTACAACTCATGAATGTGTTCATTATATAATAAATGAACAGCAACAATATACTAGCCTTTTTTTTTTTTTTTTCCTGTTAACAGTCGTGTGTTAAAGTAAACTCTTGTTTTGTTTTGTTTTGTTTTTTCCATGATTTGGAAATTAGTTTCATATGCACCAAAGGAGCTAGTAATTTCTGCTGCTTGTCAGCTACACACAATGAGTATATTGCTGTGTGCTTTCCCCAACACTGAGGATTTTAGTAATATGCAAGGTGTATAGAACATAATACCAAAACCTGCATCACAGAAAAGGTTAATTGTTTTCTTATTCAGCTGCCAGAGTTTATAACCTTAGGCCCCTCCCCAGAGCCAAAGTAGGGGTGGCCATCCACTAGGTTATGTAAATGAAACATATAGGTTTTCCTTGTTGGCAAGTTCCAAGCAGTAAGCGAGAGTGCAAACAAGGATCTGTAAGCTGCCACAAAATGTATTCATATTTCTACTCTGTGTTGTAAGAGCCAAAGGGAGGACACATATGTCAGATGTTGAAAGAACAACTGAATCTTTGTTTTTGATCATTATGGTCAGTCTGTCATGAGGTCTTGTATCTGAATGCTAAAAATGGCACCACACTTGGACATCCCATAGCCTTACACAGTACATTTGTGTTTCCCTAACCACCAAGCACTGGTCTCACAGAGACCCTGACTTTATAAGCTAACAAAATATAGATTTGGGTGCTGAAGAATCCAAGGGAAGGCTTATGCAAAGACAATTAACCCTCGCACCAAAACCTAATTTTATGATTTTACTTAAAGCCACACTGAATCAGTTGTGAGAGGGTGGAGATAAAAATGCACCTCTCTGCTTCATCCATAGGAAGGTGGACAACTGACCGTTCAAACAGAGGGTCTTGAAACAAAGCTCAGTTGTCCTTTAAACAATGAAAAGGAGAGGCATACATAAATGGTCACCAAGGCACAATATGACAAAGGTGAAGAGTCCCTGAGACTCTGGTCTGGGTCTGTACCATTCCCCTCCCTATACAAGTAAATGAGAACATTTAGGAAAATATAATACAAAATCTCTTACAGGAAATATAGACTACACTTGCTAAAATCACTTCCCTAAAAGTGTTTATAGCTTTTTTCTTTTTTTTTTTTTTTTTAAAAGACCTTCTTTAAACAGATAATGCAAAGACTGGTCCATTTTTTCTTACCCGGCAAGCCAAGCTCTAATGACTTCACTAAGCTGAAGTTGTATTAAAATACATCTTCATAGTATTGCTACAAATTGGGTAAATATGTTCTGAACAGCTTGATGAGTACTAAATAAACTTTGCTGTTTTACAGCATACATTTTTAATTTTTTGCACTTTTTTAAGAATAGAAAATGCAATTATAGTGTGCAAAAGAAAAAAAAAAAAGATTAATTATCTCCTAGCTGAATACTGTAGTTTTAAGCCATGCCTTCCATAAAAATGTGTTGACATGTGTAAATAGAAGAAAAGAAAAAAAATACAAGCAAACAGACATTTCATTTCCTTGCAAGGAAAGATTAACTATTGCAAACTGGATAATTTGAGTTCTCTATTCTTCAGACAAAGAAATGAAAAAAACCAACCCAAAAAAACCACTGAAATGCTTCAAATGTCATCCATTCCACGACAACAGGTTAAAAATGCAGCGCTGCTTTCTATTACTCCTGTTAACGTGGACAGAATGATTTGCTGCTGGTTGGATATTGAATACAAAAAAGCAAAAGAAAGTTGAGATCATCCCACATGAAGTCATTATTAGAGCTGGCTTTTCCCCCGTTTTGAAGTACAGTAGTGACTTGCAAATATGACCTTTTGTAAAGATCATCTGAGATTTGAAGATTTATCTGCCTGCTTCATCCAAACAACTGCTGAAAGAATTTCTTCTATAGGGCACGCTATACAGCATTCAAAATGTGGTGGTTTATTTCCATTAACAAAATACCACAAAAGTAGTTTTAGGTTCTCCTATCTCCAAATCACTAACACATTATAGATTCCATTTATTCTTCTGTGTTTGAAAATGGTTTCTGCAAAATCAAAATAACTGTCAAACTCCCTTACACCATGCTTCCATCAGTTTGAATTTAATACTTCTTGAATGGAATGACATTATTTATTTTCTTTAATTTGCAGTATGGCTACATCAAGCTAGCTTTAAGTCACAACTGTACCTAACCACAGTTCTCTGCAGCAAACCCATGATTTACAATATCTAATATTGTGGTTACAGTGCAGGGAACCGTGGGTAAGAAACCTCCATGCCAGAGTACTGTGGTTGGGGTTTCCTGGAAGAGTGGCAGTTGACACCTCTGGAATATTCTGTATAAGTGCTTCAGTCAGATGGTCCTGAGTTGAAGGGGTAACTCAGGCACTATGAGAGCCTGGCATTCAGTCTGCGGGAATGTGTGTAACCTCCGTCACTCGAACCGCTCTGCAAACTGTAGTGGTCTTCAGCATCACTGGCACTTCCAACACTGTCCATTTCACCTGGAGTAAACTCCATTCCTTCAATGTCTACTTCTAAAGAAAACATAAGAAGGCACATTTTGAGTAAGTAATCGTGGGCCAGTATTGCCTGTGTCGATCAACATTCCGGTGAAACCCAGCTCATACTTAATTTTCTGTAATTAAAGAAAAAAAAAAAAGGGACAGTAATTCCTGAGAAAAGGATCATCTTGTCCACCTGAGAATTAAAATCCCTTCTGTCCTCATCCAAATAAATATAAGGCATGACATCAATACCAAATGCTGTCCCAGAGCTGTTCCAACCTGTGCCTAGACGCTGATCTCAAAAATGAAAAGAAAAGAAACAACAAACAACAACAACCCTTAGAGCCCCACAATACTGCAGCACCATTCATGGTAATTCCAACCTATACAGGTGTCAGCTGGCAGCAGCCATGGTGTAACCATCTGTCCACCAGTAACTGCACCGTGACCTCCTCTCCTCTCCCACAGGACCTGGAAAAATCCTCCTGTGCAAGTGTTACAGCAAAACGTCAAGTGAGAAAAAAAGAAATGGTGACTGGCAGCTTGAAGAGCTCTGTCTTAAATGAGAACCAAATGTAGAGAACACTTGGTGATTGTTCACACAGAAAGTATTTTAAAATTTCACAATAAATGATGTGGAATTAACTTATTCATATGAATTAATTAAATCCAATAAAATATTTTTTCCAAAAAGAAAATAATACGCATCCTTACCAAGAACTGAGCTACAAATTTAGAACACAGAATGGTAACTGTTTAAAAAAATGGCAAAAACACATGCAGTATCAATAGCCTTAAAAATACATGCAGTATTGATAGTTTCAAAACTCATGAGAAGAAAAATCAATTTTTTCAAAGTGTAAAAAAGATGCAGTCGTTTTGTATCCTGCAAATCACATAATGGGTTTTCTTGAGAGCTTAATTCTAGTTCTGAATTCTTGCTTCCCTACTTTTCCTTTTCCTCCCTGCTCCTGCAGCTCCTTTTGGGAAGCCCTTGCTTCATTACCTTGTTCAGAGTCAGTGGATATTGTTGATCCCATGCTGTCAGTGCGGATGCGCTCCATGCCCTGCACGGAAAGCTGCTCCAGGCGGCGCTTGAGGTAGCGGTGTTCCCGCTGTAACTGTTCCTTAATATTTAGAGCTTTTCGGTCCTGTTCTTCCAATTTCTTAAAAGAGAGAGAAAGGTCGTAGGCCAACAGTTTCTACTCATGTTGAAACATAAGTAGACTAAGATCTTTTTCACAAACAATTTAAAAACAGTTCCATTTTAAAACATAATTTTAAATTAAATTAAATTAGTACAATTTAAGCTGGCTAAGCCAGAGCTGAATTTGTTTCATGATAAGATACAGGCATCCAGGGGGATTAAAAAAAAAATTCCTCAGAGATTCTTGCCACCGGCAGAAGTTCCTCAGCTCAGACCAAATTTTTGTTGTCTCAGACTATTTACATCGTTTTGTCAGGCAAAACTGACATCATCTTTGACAACCAGAGCACAGCTCAGGTTTCAATTTTCAGAATGTAACACCTCTTCAGGTGAAACAAGAGACTTATCACGATAAAGGAATTGTTGCAAGCCTCTTGAATGGTCTCACTCCTACTGCAAGCCATGGAAATTTTTACCATTTAAAAAGCTTCATTAACAATAAATAGTATTAATTATACATATATAGTATGTGGAATTTACTAACAATTCTTGCATTGTTTTTCCTTGAACTTCTGCAAAGCAACAGTGTGATTCTGTGATAACCAAAATCCAAAATTTCTCAGCAAACAGCCTGTGAAAAGGTCCTTCCCACCCATCTACCTAAATTCCCCCCTCTGCTTGAATAAAGGAAGGTATTAATAATAATATTAGTAATAATAATGATATTATTAATAATACCTATTATTAATAATATTTATTAATATTAATAATAACAATACCAATATTAATACCAATACTAATTGGTAACAAAAAGAATACTTTACACCTAGTAAAATACTCTGCACTGTTGGTCCACATGCAATAACAGAAACAGTATCTTTTAAAACTTCAACTGAACCCTCCTCAAAATCTCTTGACAGATGTTTTTAAAAAGTGACTGTATAGTTAGGGAAGAAAGTGTAATAACCATGATAGGATCAAAAGCATGAAGGACACACAAATCAAAACACAGTAGTAAAAAAAAAAAACCAAGACTTCTACCTGATGAAGTACATTACAGGTTGCAGCAGTAAAAGAACTTGTAGGAAAAGACCAGATTTCTCTGTGAGCTGTGTGTACATGACCACTGAGATTTAGGAGATGTGCAGGAAGTGAACATAGCTGCTGATGATTCCTCCCTACCATCTGAATGAACCTATGCTTGGTTATCTGAGAAGAGCAGGGTGGGACTGTGCACAGCAGACCACAAGCAAAATGATTCCAGAGATTTTGCTTTTCCAGTGCAAGACTGAAAACAAAACTATTTACTTTTGAAAAAATAATGAACGCTATTGAACTGGGCAGTTTCCTGGCTGAATAAAATCTAAAAAAAAATCCCCCAACTTCTGCAGCCTCATGTTAAGCCCCCTCCCAGGCAATACACTACACAGATAGGCATCATAAGTGGATACACAATGTTATAAGAAAAGGGCTTGGTACTTCCACAACAAACCAAATGTGCCCAACTGATCATATTTCCTTTTCCTCTATTTTCCTGGATGCTTTCCCAAACTGTAACAACTATTTTAGGAATGAACTCAGTGATTCATATCCAGGAGGCTCAAAACGTTCCAATATTTCAGGGCAAGTTTCAATACATGGGGGAAGTGTGTGTGTGTGTGTGTGTGTGTGTGTGCGCGCGTGTGTGAAAAGTCCGAAACTGATGACTACATGAGAAATGGCAGACAGGCATTGGCACACTCAGACCATGCAGCCAGGAGGCAGCTGACCTGACCAAGAGGAGCAATTATGTGCAACGCAGATAGGGTAGGTTCAGTAAAAACCCTAAAAAGAAAGCTAAACTTCAGTTTCTGTTTACAGAAAATGACTACTTGTTACTGTGCATAACACACTTGGAAAGAATCTGTTTCTAGGTTGGTTTTTTTCAACAGCAGCTGAAATGGTAACTACATGGCTAATCTCTCACACTTGCCACTTGTAAAAACAGTTTTTCAATTTGTATGCCTAAGCCCATGATAGGGGGGCAGCCCAAGACAAAAACCACATGCAGTGCCTTTCACGCATGTTAGCCTGAATTATAAACAAGAGGCCAGAATCTCAAATGGTAAAAACAGGGGTTGCCCAGCTGGAGTAAATGTGCTTACAAGAGCCGAAGTAGCTCAGTAAACTTGTCCACAATAATGGTTTCACTTAAATTAATCTTTAATGCTGCATATGAATTACACCCATTTCTGCAACTGCAATGAATCGTAATGCTGTACAACAGCAGTCCATTCCCCACAGTACTTCAGTTACTGTATTACTGGCAGTGTTCAGCCTCTCTTGACACTTTTCTTGACCTGTTTCCCTGTAACACTGAAAAAATGCCAGATGAATAATTACAGCCCTGGACACAGCAGCACAAACCTGTTCTTTAACTTTTACATTTAAATACTTGTTTGTCCTATTTCTGCACGTAATCCTGTTCCCCTGAAAAAAATGACATTGAAAATGAGAGCGAAGATGTCTTTGGAGAGAGAAGGACTGAGGAGTACTTCCCTTTGAATCACCTTTGCAAATGTGTAATCTGCACTGCTGCTGAACACAGAGGAGGTTTTGTTTTGGTGTTTGTTTTAAACTTGTTACATACAAGAAACAAGTGGAGCTGCAACCATCAGGAGACTGCATTTCAGTTTCTGTTTCTTTTAAATAAGCGTCGAATGTTCCAAGATCTGGTTATCAAGATGTGGGATGGGGATGAGGTTTACTAGTTGCTATAATCCCTTTGTCTGCATTCGGGTTTTTTAACATTATTAGATCCAACTTTTTACATTGAAATCAATGCTTCTGGTTCAATGCTACTTTCTTCAGTCTTTAAAAATTAAATCAAAGATCAGCCTTGATACATACTTATTCTTTTTTTAGAATACGTGGTACAACATTAGTAATGAAACAGAAATCACAAAACCACTGGTTTTTATGTATCTGACACTGCAGGGTAAGTTACAAAACACAAAACCTTGGTGCTGTGACTGAAATCCTTGCAACTAACAAAGGCCAATATATCCAGAAGATCAGACATATGAGTATGGATTTTGTGTGACAATTAAGTTTTCTCCCAATGGATATGCATTCTGGAAGATTCTGTTTTAAAAGAAGTAAAAATATGGATGAGTGTTTTTACCTTGATATGCATCTTAGCTCTTTTCAACAAGCTTAGGGTGGTGTGTCTGGTGCTGTCAGGCCCAAGAGGCACGAGCTGTTTTAGCTGTTCCAAATATCGCCGGAGTTTAGCCCGCCTGAAATTATTAAAAATGAAGAGCATTGTAGTACAGTTGCACCCGAACAGCACATCCTATATGCAAACACCATCTGTTTGCAGGATCTCTGTGTAGAACTCAATTCAACAGTGGCTTCCTTTCCCCTCCCTTTGGCAAAGTTTCAGACCAAAAGGTCACTTGAAACGCGGTAATGCTGCTTAGCACATTCAGACAGTAGTTTCATACCTGTGTTTCACAGCACTTGTCTAGTTAGTCCCAGCTCCACAAAGGGGAAGCATGCCCAGAGCTGTAAGAAATCCAGGCAAGGCTGCACACCCAAATTCATGGATGGGTAAGGGACTAAAACTGGAACTTCACTCCAACCCAGTCATTCTCGCAGGTGGAGATGGAGCTGTGGGAGGGAGCAGGGGGGCTGCAGACCCCGATTCCCCCATTATCCTTGCTCCTGCTATGCATCACACAGGGGATGTATATCATAAGGGAAGGACATCCATGCATCTCTGCACAGCTCAGAGATGCTTCCAGACACATTTTATCAGCATAAGAAGAAAGTCCCAATACCCCTTCTCCTTCCATCTACAGACCCACAGTTTCCCCAAGAAGGAAGCACGACTCCCCTCACTTTACATCCAGCACAATCTTTACTGTAAACACACAAAAGAAAATAGTTCCATCCATACGGGGTCCTGCTTTCTCCACTGTTTGTGTGTGTGTTTCTACAATCAAATCCAAAAAGAAAAAACCCTCCCAGTCTTAATGCACGATTCTTGAACAAGGATCCAAACCCAAATAACCTTCCAGTGTTGCAAGGAAATAAAAATACATGCAGAAGGGCTTACATGAGCCACATCTCCATTGTCTTCTCTCTGCCAGTCTGCTACAGACTGAATAAAGCCTTGACCTGGAGAATGCCAACATCCCCCACAAAGCAGTGGTAATAAGGGAAGGGGGATCACAAATGTGAGATGAATAATCACCTTTTTCAAGTCTGCTCAATTCTGCATGAAGGAAACAAACTGTGCAGGAAGTTTAGCACTTCTGGTCAGGAACGAACTTTCTTTTGAACAATCAGTTCAGAACAAGAACTCAGCAATCAGTGTTTGAAATGCAGCTGAAGAGTTTGTTATGCACCAACTGATGAATTACACATGTGTAATTGGAATTATTAGTGCAGTGTGAAAAGAACCTGAGCATTAATGGGGAAAAAAACCACAGCAAAATAAAATCTAATTAAAATACAGCACAGTAATGACTCCACACTCACACATTTAGTTCTGGATGCTTATAAATCAGCAATGTATTAGGTAGGAAACCAAACAGCATAGGTGTAAGATTCTTAATTCTTTTTCAAGCCACTTAGGAAAAGAACAAATATCGGTGAAAATGTGACTCTCAAGAGAAAACTGATGACAGTTTATTTAAGCCTAGAGGTTTGTTTTTAAACATAAGGCTTCAAATTTAACCATCTAAATGCTTTTATTTCAACAAATGCAACAAAGAATGCAGTAAGTATTCACAAAAGCAGCCCCATCAGACTGCACTGTGGCTGCTAACTTAAACTGGGACATTGACCGTTAAAAAAGTGAAATACCAGAATTAGGCACTACTGGTATTTATATAGAAAACCTTAATCAGGTAAGTTTTTATTTCTGTGTCTGCAGCCTCCTAAAATTACCTGGCTGCTTTTGTGTTTTAATTAAAAAAAACAAAAACAAAAACCACCAAAAAACAAAAAACCTTGCTTCAGAGAACAAATTCAATTTATCTTTTTGTGGTTTTAAATGGCCTCTAAATGCCCATGCAATCATCTGCGTCACTCAGCACAACTTGGATGCAGTTGTATTTAGACAGCTGACAAGAACATGGGGACTGAAGATAAAGGAGGATGTGGCTAGGAGAGGACAAGAATAGTACCCAAGTAGTAAATAGAGAGTTAAATATATTGAAATGCAGCAATCAATATATTTGCAGTAATGAAAAGTCTGATAAGGAATACAGAAATCTGCTGAGCTGAAATCTACATAATATTAATCCAGGAAACCATTAATGAAACCAGACTACATACTCAACCTATCTGTCTGAATAATGCCTGTTTACCACAGGGAAGAAAAATGAGGATTTAGTGCACTTCCTTACCATCAGCAGGGAAGTTAACAGAAACCTTACCAAGACCCAGAGGGCACAGCTCTGTGTCTCTTTATAAACTAATTCTTTTATGTTACTTGCCAACCAGGTAAAGCAGGAATTCACAGAAGTGCCACGAAGAATGTGGGACTGAAGGTTAAGAAGAGTATTTTAACTGAATAATTAAAAGAAATAAGAAGAGCTGTATATTAAAAGAAATGCTTTAAGGAATTCTCAGCACTAACAATTTCTAGCACTAAATTTAATAAACACACTAAAAGACCTTCTCTAACTTCACTTTGTTTTTTCTTTAAAGGGAATTTTTCTTTCATTTAATTACTCATCACCTACGAATCCATTAAAGGTTTTAAAGCATAGGCTTTGTGTGCACCTTTAGATAAATGCAGGCACATTTACATGGCTTGTAACACAACAGTATAATCAACAGTTCCTGTGGTACCAAAGTAAACTATCCCCATGTTTTCCATTTTGCACATCTCAAAAAAACCCCTGTAAGAATGTAAGAAAACATTTCAGGCATGTTATGTTAACAGATCACACCAGCAGGAACAGGGGACCCAAACTTCCCAGCAGATAAATTGTCACACACAGACTCTGCCAGCACTAATTTCTCTCTTTTTCTGCAGGGACCTGACAGCTTTCTGTGACCACCAGCGGAGGGAAGGGCACTCACAGAGGTAATCACAGCCAGAGTTGCTTTGTGTTCTGCAGCTCAGGCTTTAAATTCCACCACGAAAATAAGCAAAAAAACGCAGCCTGGTCTCAGATCAACGGTGTAACAACCTCTGTGTATGAAATGTGGCTGAAGTTTGGTAATGATGCTCTGCCCCAGTGTTGAAACCCACTACACCTTCACTCACGAAGCAGGGTGTCAGGCCAGGACACTGGTGCCTGCAGAAGTGGGCACTTTTCTCAGCTCATGTGGCTGCACAGAAATATCCCCCTCGTCACTGCTACTTAATTTATCAGGGAAGGTAAGAGCTAAAAAAAGCCACAGAAAATCTGAATGTTCAAACCTGTAGCTCTCTGTTTTGGGTACAGCCCCATGCATAGGGAGAGGCACATGGGTGACCTGTCTCTGATTTTACACACTTTCCTCTCTGCCAGAAGGTAAAGGGGTTTCAGATGTTCAAGATTTCAGTGGTTCCTCATCAGTGAACTCACAACATGGTGCTATAAATCTCCACTACAGTTCTTTGAATGCTTAATAAAAATTAATTACTAACCCACGGACTTGCTCAGTGTTGCACAGCAGCAGCCATGTCCAGAAGCAGTCAGGTGGTTCCTCACATTCACAAAACATGTGTTGACAACTAAAATAATACCAGCTGAATTCCCTTGCACTGGTTTTGCATCCATGAAAGCTGTGAAGGGCAACGCTGGCAGGTATTTTAGAACCAGTAACAGAATGAACCCTAGTGCTTCAAAACTTGCAGGGACAAAGCAGAAACAGTGCTGTTAAAAACTCCCCCATAGTACAAAGACATCCACCACAAGTTTGTTTGAAGACCACTCACTGGTTCTCATCCTCAGAGACTTCAGTTTGCTCCAGTGTTTGACTATGCAAAAGCAGGAGCAATGCTGACCAGAGAAACCACAGTTCACCACTCCTCCAAAAAAGGCTGCCATGCAAAAGTAAATCATGATCTTTGATTCCAAAATTGTGTTAAATGAGTCTATAAGACAATTGTCTGTAAGCTTTCCTGTATGTATGAAATCCCAGATGCAAATCCATTTTAGCACACCAAGAAATGGAGTATCAAGATGCAAAGGAAAAACAAAAGAAAAAAAAAAAGCCTTTTGTTTGCACTTGATAATCTTCATTCCAAGGAAACTACAATACCAAGGAATTCCTGCAACTACTTGATGTGTGGTTGCAATAGAGAAAAATATTCCTTGGTATGCCCAAATACTGTTCCAAGATGCAATGACTGTGAATGGGGAGGTTCAGGATGGACATTAGGAAGCTCATTTGTTACTCGTGCAGCAGTGCACAATCAGAACAGGCTGGCAAAAAGCCTGTAGGGGTGGCACCTTCTAAGATTTTTTCAAAATGCACTGGGACAAAGCCATTGCCATTCAGAGGTCCTGACAATCAACATTTCTACAAGCATTTAAATCAGAGATTGCTTGTAGCATTCAAATCATAAAATCACTCCCACTCATGTAACAGCAAAAAAACCCCCAAAATAAAACCAATTGCACAACTTAAGCTTGCACCAGTTTGATCAATACAGTGCTGGCACATCTGGGGAGTGACCTGATCCAGTTGCAGTCCACAGGGTTTGTCCAGGGCCTTTTTAGGTCCAGCACAGCAGATAGAGATGGCCTGTAGCCAGTCAGACAGCAGGTAACTGTTTAGGCAGTAGTTCCATGGGTTTTGATAGCAGCAAAGTTATGTTTCCTAAGCCATACCTGTATAAATCTACAGACCTTATTTATGGGAGGGAACAGCAGCTACTGTTTAAGACACTGATCTGCACAATGCCTGCTGGAAAGCCAAAGCCTTCCTTTGGCATGTCCAAAACAAGCTGCTTTGTCCTCAGTGTGGCATTCCTCACACAGGCCCCTGGTCACAGGTTTCACTTTCACTTTCATGGGTGTCTGTGCTTGTCCATCCTGCCACCCTGGCTGGGCAGCCCATGCAGACAAAGCTGCCAACAGCCCTCCCTGTGCTAGTGGCAGGTAGCATAGGGTAGGTATTTCCTTGAAGCTGCACCTGAAGACATACACTGCTGTTCCTGCTGCTGAAATCATGCTGCTGACTGCCAGAAATCACTTGCAGAAATCCTCAAAAGGCCATGCTCATTTGTTTCTCAACAACTGTGGGCAAGAAGAAAAAACTTACTGGAGAGAAATTAAATTTATGACAGTGGTCACTTTGCACACCCTCAAGGCCTCAGTCCACAGCCTCCCCAAATTAGAAGAATGACTCTCATAAGCTCTTGTCGACCCAAAGTTGGTTTTAAAAGGAAAGAAGCAACTCTACCACCCCATTGGATGTCCCAGAACAGCTTGGTCTGGTCCACACCCACTGACCCCCACTAGCAGATTGCCCAGTCAAGACTTGGAGTTGTCCTGGCCATACTGGAAAGCATCTTAGAGCTGCAGCATTTCCAGGTGATGGGTAGCAAGGCTGGAAAATAGACAAAAAGCCACTAAATGTCCATATTCTGGATTTACCTTCGTGCTGGCACCAGCAAAAGTTGGATGAGTTGGACAGTGTTTGGCTCAACATCCACAGCCCAATGCACCTCTCACACCACAGTGAACCAGTGGCACATATGGGCATGACAAAGCTTGCCTCACAAGGAGGCCCTAACTGAGCTTTCTGCAAAATGCTTTCAATGCTAAAAATGCCTGCATGGTTGAGTATGTGCCTGTATTTCAGCTGCCCCAAATTTAGTCTACTAAACTATCTGTGTGTACAGCAGGTTGCCATACTCTCGAATCAACTGCTAAATACACTTGTTTGGTGATATTCTGCAATGAAAAGGACACTATAGATCAAACACTCATATTACACTGAAAATGTACTCATTACAAGCCCCATTGGTGAGAACAACAGATGTATTTGAAATAGATGCAAAACTTTCATCATTTCTGTACAATAAACATCTCAGTCTAAAAACCACACAGCCTCAGACCCAATCACAAAGCAAGTTCAGTCCCATTTCACATAGTTTTTAATACAAACAACCCCCCAGTTCCATGAATATAAGCCTATTTGAAATTCTAGTGGAAGAGAAAAACTTGTTACGAACTGGACAGAGTTACAAAGCATTTCAAATTCCTTCCCCCCTGATTCACATTTTTCTACATTCAAACCTATCCTGGTCCTGGTGCTGTGCAATGAAGTTAATACACAAAGATTTCAATATAGAGCAGATAGTAAATTTTTCATTCTTGCACAATGACTCCAGAATCTGGCTTAATAACATACACAGGATAAAGTCAGAGAGGAATCTCTGCACCAGAAATTCACTTCTGGAGTTCAGTGTTCTCCAGGTACGCTGCAAACTAAAATGCTCTGAGCTGAGCCCACAGCTCTGGGTAAGAGACCCCTGTGAACTAATGGTTGTGTTTTCTCCCTAAAGAAAGGTAATTTTTATCTCCCTTCCAGACATGAAATTCTGTGTAAAATACAGAAGTGAGCTAAGTGCAATTATAAGATGCTCATGTTTTACAGGAAGACTCTTCACAGTTTTATTTATGAAATGCAAATACCTTCGTATAGGGAGCACTCAAGTTTTAGATAGAAATAATCAGCAAAGACAGAAGCTCAGGATCCTTTTTGACATGCCAGGGTCAAGATGAATGCAGACAACATCATTGTATCAAAGTTTTTAAGAGAGGCTGACCAGCAGCAGAAACTTCCCCACTGCAAATTCAGAATTCATCTGTCATCAAGGTAAAATCAGAGAAAGGAACTCTGCCTGCCTTCTGACTCCAACATCAACCCCTTCTTGCTAGAGCCTGACACAGCAAACCAAGATCTCTCAGGGGCTTCAGCTCTTTGTATTTTGTGCAGTCACAGACTCTAGCAATGACACTTTTTCTTCAAATGTGTTGCTAAAAATTAAATGTGTTCATATTGTTTTGTATATTCCTGGATACCATGGCCATGCATATAATGGACACTCTACTTAGTAGAAGTTGATATTAAAAGCAAAGTTGCTTCATTCCCCTTTAATCTTATGCTTTTCCTAAAGTAACTGTCAGAAATAATAAATTTACAGCTCAATGATACTTTTTCTAAGCTAGCAAAGATGAGCCTGTAGTAATTACCACACACTTGTTTAGAAAGACTTTTAGAGATTATATATACACTTCCATCTTGAAACATCATAGAAATGAAATCATATAAAAAATTGTTCTAAAGAAACCTATTTGTTAATAGTCCAGACAGATTTTAGCATATCTTCAGAAAAATATTACACACAGTAGATGATAACTCTTCACTGAAGTATAAAATCCTGTCTTTTCTGTTTTTATTTCAGGCAGACAAACTTTCAATACTTTCTGCCCTAAAAAGGATACTGCAAATACATTTTTTCTTCCAAAAGAGGCTCTCGCTCATACCCAAGTTGCACAATCTATTTTAACCACACAACAAATTTGCTTTAGTGAAGAGGCAAGAAAACCTCTTAGTATTAAAGCACTGTACCATAGCAAGGCACCCAGTGTGCTGACTGCTACGTGTGAAATGCCTGCTCACAGCTGAGTGCCTCAGAGTCAAAACCAGAAAACTCTGTAGTGCCTTTGCAGCAAACCTCTTGGCTTTTTATTATCCAAGAAAAGATAAGCCAAACACTGGTGGTCTGCAATGGATGCAAGGGTTTTTTTTTCCATATTAAGGACAAAATAAGGACAAAATCCTGAAGCTTGTAGTGCAGGTGAAGGCATTTTTTACACGTCTAACAACTCACAGAAGCTTCTGCAAGTAAATTCAGCAGTGAAGTCCAGGAAGGTACCGTGATAACTAAGAGCTAAGCTGCAAGTGCCAGTTGCAGTGATTGTTAGTGAATTAAAGGCAACAGTCCCATGATCAATGGAACCACCTGCTTTATTTACTTTGGCATTAACTGGAATTTTCATCTTCTATATGCATTTGCAGTGTGCTGAATATTTTTGTGCCATCTGACTTGCTGAACTGAAGCCAGGCAGCCAGCTTTAGCAGCCAGGCAGTCAGTGGTCCCGGGGTACTTCAGAGGTGCCAAAACATGAGACATTAACTGTGGATGGATGCAAGGGGTGCAAGTGAATCTCAGGATTCAAAGAGTCAGTGCTGCTCTGAACTTTGTCATCTGCAAGCTTTCATAAGAATACTGCTCAGAAATGTCTGATGCTGCTCCTAACACTAAGCCTGTCAGAAGAATACCCCAGCTGCCTGTTACACAGCTTCCCATGTCAATGCTTTGCGCATTTTATCACTCTGATACATATTTAAGTCTTCTATTTCACCATATATAAATGCACACTGCAGCAATCACAATGCATTTTATTTACTTTCACCTTGTGCCACTTCAGCCCACTTGCTGAGCCAACTCCACAGCTTCACTTTGCCTTTTTACCTTCCAAAAGTTGTGGCTTGTTCATGTTTTAGACATATGCATGAAACCAGAACTTATTCCTACACCTGTCAGCAAACATAAGTTAGGGGAAGTATTTGCAGGCCACAAATGTATGAATTTTTGGCCAGCTAAGCTTCTTGGCAGCAGTGTGCAGAAAGCTAGCTGGGATTCAAGCTGGAGACAGGTGAATACTCTCTGGTCTGCAAGAAGGAAGCTGCTGACGCCCATGAGGGGATGCCTGGCAGATACTGCTGTCCATGTTGCTTCTTTCCCTCTCCTTCCTTTCCTCAGCCCTCCAGTAGCTCCCTGCTGAATGCAGTGACAGCTGCCAATCCTAAATTACAAGCACTGAGCTACTACAACATTTCCTCATCTCTCAAAATCCCCACAAGCTGTTTCATGCTCCTTATGTTCCAGTTCCCACCTGAGCTGTGGTGGCCCAAGTACTGCCATAAGCCAGGGGCAGCAGCTAAGGTGGGCAAACAGCAACTTCTGGGGCTTGTTTTGGGCTGGAATGACCTTGTAAATCAACCTGGACAAGAGCAGCATGAGAGACCTGATTGGAAGCTCGGGATCTGGTGTCCGGCCAGACCACCCACATGCCGTCACCTCAGGAGTGTATCTGACAGCAGAAGCAGACTGATGAGAGTCTCAGAGCCACGTTTACCTTTGGCCAGCAGAGGAAATAAAATCCCCGTGGCACAGCTGGTGCCTGCTGCCACACTGCTCCTTGACCTTCTCCCACTCAGGTTCTCCTCCTGCCACGGAAACTGAGCAGAAGCTGTCAGAGAGGCACGTGAGGTGTGATACAGGCACCCCCACACTAGTGCCACCCCACCACACATCCATCCACCTGCCAAAACTGCCTGCAAGATGAGAAAATACAGTGGTTGGTTTCCAGCCAGTCCCTCTCCTCCATGGGCTCATGGCAGGCACTCAGAGGAGCACATGTGCAAGGCAATGGAGAGAGAAGACCACGTCAGTAAGGAGCAGGTGGGACAGCAGCAGCTCTGACTGGGGTGGGTTGGAGAACTGTAGCCTCAGGCTCCACAATATTCATGTCTAACCACCCTCATCTCCTCTCCTTGTTTTTTCCAGGCTCTTCTTTGCAGACAGGCTTGTCCTCACAGTTTTCCCTAAGCTTTAGCCATCCAACTGTCTCAAGTTGCTCATATTGGAAGAGCAGCCATGAAAGGTTTAACAGCCCTTCATTTTATGGAGTCTTGGAAATAAATAACAGCAACACAAAAAAACCCAAAACAAAACAAAACAACCCTGAGACGTACTTTACAGGAAATGTCAACAGGAATTTATAAGCTATACAGGGATTCCCAAAAGTATCACAAGCAGCTGGATACAATTTGTCTTTCCAGGATGGTCACTATCCCAGATATACATCTATAGGACTCCCCATTCTTTCACCAGAGGCAGTAAAATCTCTGACCTTGTAAGAAAGTTAAGGCAACAGAAATCAAACATTATGGAAACAGCTGAAATCCCCTGCAGTGAGTTTTTGCCCTTCTATGGATTTCTTTTCCTCTGAAAAAAAAAAAAAAAGGGAGATTCCAATTTATATTTTAGCATTGCAGCTTTCAAGCTGGGCTCATCTATAAAGAACTGTTTTCTATACTTTTAGAGTCAGACAAATTTGAACAATTATTAGACCTATAGAAATGAAATTTCTGCTTCAGGCATCTTCTGTTTTTAGCTCTGCTATCTATTCATTACCTTTTAACATAAACCTCAAATGCTTTTAGGCAGTAGCAGTAGAGGTACCATCTAGTACCACAAGCTCAGTATCACATGCTATGGACCTAACCCAGGCAGATGAACAACACAGCCTTGTAGGGAAATAGACTAGAAATGGAACTAGGTTTGTATGCACTTGAAAATAGAGCCCACCAAAAAGAAAAGAAAAAAACAAAAACAAAAACAAAAACAAAAACACAAAAAACCCCACCAAAAAACCAGCCATGGTTTTAATAAGCATTTAATACTTTTTTCATCCAGCCTTCCACCCATTTGTTTTGCACGTTAAAATGCATGCATTGCAACTTAGTAGTCCTCCTAAATTAGACCTCTCAAACCCATCTGTCTTACTGACACTCAAGTTTCTTAGATTACACTGCTAGGAAACTTCAGATTTTAAGTTTTCCTCTTACCTTGGAATAGTGACAGACCCAATTAGATAAGGAAAGTGCCACTGCAAGATCATGCCATTCCAGTATCAAGCAGTGTTAGTTGTCACTTGAAGTTACACAGAGGTACAGACACACTTACAGATGCTCCCCCTGGACACCCCAGGAGGGGATCAGGACTCAGCAGCATGGACACCAGTGTGGTATTGCTGTGGTCCTTGCTGGTGGTGGAACACCCAGAGCAAATCAGCACAGCGAACCCAAACCCACAACACTGCTCTGCAGCTCTGCAAGAGGTGTCTTTTCAGCTGCCACCTCTCATGGTACTCTTGGAAGTCATTTATTGAGGACTGCTGAGCACAGCTCAAAGAGAACTGCATTCATTTATACAAGGAAAAGCTGCCTAATAACAATGGGTTTGCACCAGGCTTATACACAGAGGGCAACAGGATGATAACCATAATTTTCCACAAATTAACCATTCACCAAAAGGTGGATGAAGAGGATGCAATCAGTCTCCTTCACAAATGGCTCCAGGGACCACATATGTCCCTCTCACATGGTGCTTAAGGCAGAAGGTGCAGCTCTGTGCACACATTTATCGACTGACAACACCCCAGAGCAAGTGACGGCTAACAACTCAGCTCAGGGCTCGAAACCAGCTTTAATTATCAGACTGTTTCCCCACATCAAAATGCTAAGCAAGAACATTGTGTCTCAGGGCATTTGCCAACAGGAAGGATCTTAAAAAAAAAAATAATAAAGGGGTGGGGGTGACTACAAGGCTTAGAGAAGCCGAGAAAAGTTGGGCTGAAGCACAGCACCAAGAAAAGAGCACATGGTACAAGAATGTTTCTGCCTAATTTTAAGCCTCCCTATAGACTTAGTTATTTTATACATGTGTCAAATGAGGGGAGAAATGTGCTAAAGATTTTTTTTTACACCACTGTATGATGCCAAATTAAAGCAAAGACAAGTCAAGTAGAATTATTTTAGCTAAATTAGAAACATGCACAGCCATCACATACTGAGCATGAGGCCTTGGGATGGCAGACAGCTAGAATTAAGCAGCCTTTTCCTGCATCAAGTTAAATACAGAATAATATCTGCAATACTGGATACCTGTGACTGTGGTTTCATTGTCTATAGTACCACTCTATCTAAATGCAACTGTATTTCTATTTCAGCACCTAAGCAATCACTTTCTCATTCAGAGGTAGGAAGCTTTAAACTGGGAGTAGGAAATTAAGTATCAGCAAAGGAAGTTGAGTCTTATTTCCATTTTTGCTTTTGCTAATACTTCCTCAGCCACCTGTACCTACTCCAAGCTTAGTGGCCATCTTAGAGGAGTAGCTGATGGTGGCAGCTTGAGCATGCACAGATTAAGTTAATTTGATTCTGGGGGAAAGGTGTTGCTGTCTTTTACTGATGTAGATATTTCAGATGTCATCCAAGGAGGCAGTTGAGGATGGGATGACAGCAAGGTGCCTGTTCCAGCCAACCAAAAGCTGGTTCAGACCCCAGGGGAGAATACCAAAGGAAAATTAAAAATCATCCTGAAGTAATTAGGAATACATATCCTCAAATGTTTTCCTCTACATCTCCAACTCCATCACTGAAACATTGTAATTAGAGGTGATCAGAAAAGACAGAGTGAAGTGTATATATAAACAAATTTTGGATCAGGATTACATGCACTGACTCTAATTAAAGATGGTCTCTTCCAAAGCTACAATAGGTACTCTTACTTTCATATGAATTAAAAGCTAAGAAACACATAATGTTCCCCTTCCAAATAGGGACAAAATCTGGCATCATGGGACAGTGGAGAGTTACAGACATCTGACAGCCCTGCCTCAAAGTTTAGATTTAGCTTGCCACAGCACAGATAGTGCCTTGTTTATAACTTAATTTCCGTCTTATTTCCCTTTCCATTGAACAGTACAAAGCTGGCTGTCTCTGTGCCAGGCAGGGTGCAGTTGAGCAGAACCTGAAAACGATCCATTTGGGGATGGAACAGTTTTTCCAAACTTCCCCCCTTCTATTCCTGCTTCTTCTTTCTTCCCCACAAAACTCAGCCCACATTTCTGAAGTGCAGTGTCCCAGAATTATCCGTCAATGTAAGGAAGCACCAGAAGTTTGGACCTACCTGCCCTGTAGATAAAGTCAGGCAGTGGGAAGCAAGACACCTGACAGTCTATTCCAAATACCTGTTAGTGCCTAAACCCAGTACCTGCATCTAACAAAACACACACAACAACCTCTCAGATTTCCCTAGCAGAAGTTATTCGCTCCACCCATGCTGTTCCTATCAGCAGTCAACACAGCAGCACTCACTGATCACTTTCTTGGGGGAATTACAGGGTTTGCTACCTTTGTGTTTTGTAAATACCAGCTCCTGTGGTATGTAAGACACCCAGTGTCTGTGCAGCATATTTATAAACACTGCTGGTACTCCCAGCTTCAGTAGGAGCTGCTGAGTTTTGGCAACAATTACATGCCAGGCAAGCCCCTTATTTAGCACCTTTTATTTTTGTTTAGTTAACTAAATTGAAACAACAATTTAGCTATCAAAAGTTTCAATTTCAATTGTCAATATATAGTTCAATTATCAGAAGTTATGAATTTAGTTTATCAAAAGCAGATAAATTTGTTAGACATTAATCCCTGGGTGGCAGTTGAGAGGAGAGGACTCACAAGGAGTTCTCCAGCTTTCTACAGATGTTTTACTACATTCAGATATAGTCTTTGGCTGTTCCCCAAATCTTCTGCTGTCTTGCTCCAAGGTAGAGCCTAATACAGGTTTTCTTAATGTAGGGCATGAGTTATTAGTTTTCAAGGCAGCAGCATTGCAACAGATGGCATCATGTACATACATCCAAGGACACACCTCTTCTGTTATCAGCTACACCAATCTCCATGTGTTACACCATTAGCTACATGGATTTGTGTAGGAAAAAGCCTGCAGAGAAGTAAGCAGCACAGGTAAGCAGCCCATGCAAAGGAGCCCTGAAAACAGGTAAAAATGCCAATACAGCATGGAGGCAAGGCAAGGAGGGGACAGGACAACCAACCCACAGCACAGAGCCACCTTCTCCAGCCTGTATTCTCCCCCTATACTCTAGGTGGCCCTGCTCTGGCAGGGGGGGTTGGACTAGATGATCTTTCGAGGTCCCTTCCAACCCCTAGGATTCTATGATTCTATGATTCTATTGCTCTTTTCCTGTCTCCTCCAACCAGGGACATTGGGACATCAAGATTTTGTGTTCACAACGTAACTGGGAGAAAATAATCCAGCCTCCTGCAGATCTGGTGTGAATTGTAAGTTCAGAGTCAACTTGCCTTAAGCAGCCAGAGCTGCACTTCTGGCTTTCAGGTGTATTTGTCTCTTCAAAACATGGCAGGTGCCACCTCTTTATACCCCATTTTTGTCTGTGGGCTTCCACAGACCTGACTGGTTGGGATTAAGCCAAGAATTCCCATCACATTACATAAGACTCATTTCAGAGACCAGCTTTTTAAGGCACATTAGCTGCCTTAATACTTTTAGGAAAAAAAAATAAAAATCATCAAGTTCCAGCTTAATTGCACAAGCTTAAAAGTAAATTTTTTTTTAATACTTAATTCAACAAATCCCTTCCTCTGTTTGCAGGGAATCAGCACCTAGATGCTGTCTGTACAGTCCTGAAAGTACCTGGAAGTCTGGCCCTTCTGCATTTTCTGCAAGACCAGACCACTCTTTCTATCAAGGTGGATAAGAATTGGCCAGATCAATTAACAGATACCAAAAACAAAAATCACTTTTTACATAGTCTGTTAGAGGCTGACACACAATAGACTTAGGTTTGGAGGAAGGGATGAACAAATTAAAGTGGAAAAAAATGCATGTGTTTTGTTCCTCACCCAGCTGTTTTCTGCTGGCTCTGTGGCTGGCCAGGAGGCACATGGCTTTCTGGAGCCCAGACCCAAGACCTCACTTAGGCTCTACATTGCAAAGCTGACTTCATCAGGAAAATGACAGTACAATTTAGTCCAGACTGTATTTTAGTCCATTTTTCATTGCCAAATAAAATCTCTGTTCAATGCACAAGGATGAGAACATCTCTGACACCTGGAATATAACTTCCTGAGCAGATAAACTCCTAAACTTTATCTGCTTAATAAACTGCTGCTTGGAGAGGAGGGGTATAAGTGGGAAGACAGATTTGTTAGGGGTACATAATACACCACTATATACTTTTCCATTCTGTTGGAAATCTCACATGATGGGTGAGACAGGGTTTGAGCCAAGACTCAGCCTTACACTGGCTGAGGCATCCTGAAGGAGACAGCCATAGCTGGGGGGAGGTGCTGACTAAACCATGGTAGCTGTCTTCTCACAAAGGCAAGTCTGACCCTTATGGTATCACCTTGCTCAAGTAGTGCAAAGGTGTGTTTATTGCAAGTCACTTGAACTGCAATAAACCACATCAAGCAGATGCTGTAACAAGATCCTTATTTGACAAGAAAACTAGAAAAAACAGATGTCATACAGAGGTTGAGTTCTGCTAGTACACGAGGCAGCTCCCACAACTAATGTAGCAGCCACATTATCTAGATGGTCTATGTATAACCTGGACATGTCCTAGAGATGGCAGCAGTCTTTATAGATCTGTAATAACAACAGGATCTGTACCAGTCAGTAAGACCCATCCAGCACAGCACTCTCAAGGCAATAGCAGCCAAAATCAAGATGATTAGGAGAAATATTAAACTAACAAGTAAGTGAACTGTGCTATTCTGTACTGTAAATTAATTCTGCCACTCAAAGACGTGATCCCACCCTCCCCCTGTGCTGGCATTTGGGTGTGCCTGTGACAAGGAGCTGGGTCTGGAAAATGAAATGGCTGAAGAAGCTTCTCCCCTCCCTCCTGTGCTGGCAGGACGCAGAACCCAGCAGCAGGGCAGCCAGGCTGGGTTTAACTCATGATGGAAGCACTGCAGCCAAACAACATCCCGGGTGATCCTTCCCTGGAAGTACCTGACCTCCAGCACCCAGCTGGGGGATCTCCTCAGCTGGTGGCTGCACTGTGGCCATTCAACATGATGGATCAATGCAGTTCTATCTTTATGCTGCATAACAGTACGAACTGCAGCAGTAATCTGCAATTTTGAAAAGGCAGCCCATAATAAAAATAAACATTAAGAATTGTTTTGGTCTGCTACTATTTCAGTGACCTTTCAGCTTTGTTTCAAAACTTCCAAGTTGATCAGCAACTGGTGATTACATGCTTTTCATTAACCCTGCAATTTAGTAACACGAAGAATCACAGGTGGAATTGCAGGACATCTATCTATGCACTCTCATGGTTTATATAAATTTTAATCTCCAAGTAACCCTGGTGGGTGAAATTAATGTGCCACTGAATGTAACCATGCTTCCTGGCAAGTTCACCTGCACCCCATAAAAAAACTGACTATCTATTAGACCTTAACTTCAATGGCACCTATTCTATTAACTTTATCAGCTAACATTGTATGTCATGATGCTCCCATCAAAAGTATGTGCATTTTTCACCAACACCTACATGTATGTGCAGGTATCTCCCTCATAAATGTGAAGATACACTATAGCAATGTTATCTTCTAGCAAGATTTTAGAATTAATTAAAGAATACACAAAGCACTATGCAAAAATCAGGACTGCATTGCCTTCTGCACATACAGGAACACTTTTCAGTTTCCACCTACCAGCACCATAAACCAAATGCATACACCAGGCTCATTTGGGAAGAACAAAAGGTTTGTTTCCTTCTACCAAAAGGTTTTGCAAGTCACTGTGTTTCATGTATTCTCTGTCCTACTGCACTTGTAAAAATTCAGGGCTGCCCCACTCAGCTGATCTAGGCCATTTCCACAGCAGTCTCTGCTCACTGCAGTACAAACTATTGAGCCCTGAACAAGAGAGAACTGCTCCCTGTCCCCCCAGCACCCCATGACTGAGCACCATGCACTTCTCCTGCTTGTAGTAACTTCCACAGGAAGACAGGGCAACCATACCTCTGCTTCTACTTGTCTTCCTCTGAGCATCCCCTCAAGAGCATACAGAAAAGAGACACAGCAGTAGAAAATGCAAATTAAACACAATGGTGCCCAACACCCAAGTCTGCACACACCGAGAGGTCAACCACTGCCATTCCTACTGACATCAAACCTGAGATAAAACCACTGCAGAACCTGAAGCAGCACCATGTGCCAGCATACAGCTACCATGGCTTTCTGGTTAGTGGCAGCTCTGGACAGCCTCATCCAGGACACAAAAGCCTCATAAAAGAGGAAGCCTGTTCCCTGTCCTCCAGTGCTAAGTCCAGCCCACAGGAACCACGTGAGGGACTGGGCAAGGAGAAGGATATGAGCAGCCATCTATCTCCTCTCTTCCTCCTTGATGGGCTCAGTGAGATAACCACGTGTGCCCCAGCCAGAAGCACCATAGCTGTGGTGAGTCCTAAAAAGGCTATACCTCCAAAATCTACATCCAGAGCTTCACAGCTGGCAGGGCAGGGCTGCGTGGGGGAAGAGGATGGGCCCTGTTGCAAGGACCAGCTGCTATAGGACTCACTCTCCATTAAACTTTCCAAGATGCTTGATGAATTTTAATGCAATTTTACTAAAACAAAGTGAAAAATAATCAGTAGTATCAGTTCATACACCCTATAGTGCTGGAGGAGAGGGTTGTTACAAAAATTTAAAATTGCAAGAATCCTTTGCACCAATACATTAGTAAACTACAATTATACACACCTCATCTGGTTTTGTGAGTATGTCTGCACACACAAAGATCTTGTACTCATTTGCAGGTTGTCACCAGGAGCAGTAAAACCTGGCTTCAAGTATACTCTAGCTGTAGGAGGTACAGCAGTTACAAACAGCAGCAGCAGCAGTTACAAGTATTAGTTGTCTGATCTTACAGTTTACTGATTTTGACCTTGAGATGGCAGAGAAGAAAAGCTAATAAGGCAAGTACTATATGGTTGAGCTACTACTAAGATACAACACAGAACTGAAACTGAGAAGAAAGACAAAAATTAATAGGATCTTTCTTCTGCCCCTGCATCTACTGCAAATGCTGCTGTGCCTCATTTACTGTGCTGCTTAAATGAGGTAGAGCAGGGGAAGGAAGAGGCAACTCCATGCTCAGGTTATAAACATGAGTAGTAGGAGGAAAAAAAAGAAATACACAGTATAAATAATGGTAAGTCAGTAGTGATGGAGCAGGGGAAAAGGAAGAAATGGAAGAGAATTATCTGGAAAGAAAATGGGAAAAAATGTTAGCAAGAAAGAAGCACAATCGAGGCCAAAGATGATTTTTAATTTTTTTTAACAGAATTTTAAAAGTTATTTTCCTGAAGACTAATCAGCAGAACTTCTGCCAGCTGATTTCATTGCCTTAGCATTCTGCAGCCCAGGCTTGTGTTTGTAAGCTTCAGCCTTCTCCAGTTCCTCTCATCTCTAGGATGACCACATGGCTACTAGGCATTGCTATAGTTTACTCATATTACAATTAAACTACATGTAGACATGCAAGGGAAATGATGGTCTAGCTGCTACATAACTGCAGCCACAGAACAACACACAAAAAAAACCCCCTCAGTGAGTTCCATCTTGCTGCACCATCATCCACATTTCATGTATTTAGAAGCATGCAAATAGGTTTAAGTCATATTCACACATACACCCCTCACTTTCTTTGGATACATGAAACCTGAAAGACCACAAGCTACAAGAAAAAGAACTAAAAACTACCCGAAAGACAGTTTGTCCTGTTGCATGAGTGATCCAAGAAGGGCAGCAGTCCTGCAGGGAGGGTGCCACGGTGCTGCTCAGCTGGGGCACCCAAAGTACAGACCAGCACCTTCTGCAGCTCCCCGTGCACACCTTCAGGGCACTGTACCCGGGAAGAATTCCCACAGCTAAAAAGCCCATCTGCAGAGCAACTCTGACAAGGTACAATAGGTGGTAAACACTGCCTCCAAAACTGTGCAAACATGAATTCTTTAGAAATTGGGTGCAATGCATGTCCTTGGTGAGCACCCACAGCTTTTCACACAGAGCTGAGACACAGAACCAGGGCTCTGGCTCAGGAGTTGCTGATTTCTAACCCATACTCTTTGGACAGGACAAGTACCAGCAGAGAAGCACACAGAGGGGAAAAAACCCTGTATCTTTAGGTACTTACATGCAAGATGAAAACTAACTGCACTTCAGGCATTCTTAAAAAAAAACATAGAATAACCCTGTGTGACATATAATGCCCCCCAAATCATCCACCTTAATCACCCAACACTTTGAATGTACTTTGAGCATATAACACCTCTAGCAAACAATTGCTGCAATCATATTCTTGGTTAGGAATAGGACAGTTAACTGGTTACAGCATTAATCAGTCCAAAGCTAATTATCAGGGGTGTTTCAAAAATATCATACCAAACAACATAAAGTAAAATATTATAGCTCTTAGATTTTAGTCAGAACCCGCCCACCCCCAACTTAAGAAAGTATTCAGTGGTGAATTAAAACAATTTCAACTAAAAAATTTCTGCAATAAGCATGGTAATTCTAATGTCAGCTACCCATCTTTTAATTTGCTTTATTCCAAGACTTACCTATGTTTTTCTAGTTCGTTGTGTGACGACCTATTAAAAAGAAAAAGGAAATATTAGAGAAAATGTTACATACCACGATTTAGAATAACTGAAAGCCAACACCTGCATATCTTGCAAAAGAGCTCTCTAAAACACATATTTATATGGATTATGCAACAGTTTCACTGTTAAATTGGTTCATTTTACACCCCTTGATACTTCAAGGTATCAACTTAATTTCCATGAGTAAACCGTGGGTTTAGGAGAGAATTATAATAAATTTGCATTTATTAGTGTTCAATAGATTCAGAAACAAAATTTGACATAAAAAAGTAATAAAAACAGCCCACGAGGTTTTCATCTGTGAAGAAAAATTATGAGGGGGCAGAAAGTGTTAGAAGATCTAAATGGTAACAGGCAAGAGTAAAAAGCACCCAAAAAGACAGCTTTCAAGCCCACAGAGAAGCAGAAGAAAAAAATCAGCAGCTAACTACTGCTGTTGCTGTTGACATCTTAATGCTAAAAAAGAAGAATCCTCTTAATTCTTCTGAGTCTATAAACAGGGGGAAAAAAAATAATCATAGTCCCTGAACTGATCACATTAGTATGCTATTTTCTTCCAATCTAGGATTCAAGATATTTTTTTTTTCCCAACCAGTGCCTCGGGATTTTGCCAGTAGAATGCAGCTCTAACTTCTTGGAGGATTTTTGGTTTTTTTAAAATTGATTCAGCCGGGAATATTAATTTTATTTATTTAGACAGCTCGGATTAAAAACATTCCTGAAATGAAGTTATTGTCGCCACTTCAAAACCAGCAACTTCCCGGACCTTTAGTTTTTGTCCAACTAAAAATATTTGCAGTACTTAAGGATCAAAAGACACAAAGGCAGTGGCAGCTTTTAGGGCCGGCAGATTACGTCAAAGCAGCTCTCCTACAACGTGCTGCAACCCCTGCCTGCATCTGGCCGTGACGTGCTGACCCAGACACCTTTGTGGTGGTGGAAATGCACAGTCCATCGAATCAGCAGAGACATCCCAAGGTGAGAAATCCTTCCAGCACCACCTGCCCTCTGCCAGGCTGCTCTGCTCCCCCCGCATAGGCGCATGCAGCTGGATGCTGCGGCAGACCCAGGTGTTGCCGATGACGGAAGCATCTCAACAGCCACAGAGGGGGGGAAAAAAGAAAGCAAAGCACATGCAAAGAAATAACCAAGGAACAAACCCACAAGCAACTCATTTCAGCCCAGCACAGTGCCTGATCTTGCAAGGAATTAGGGAAACTGCCCCTCTGTAGGTAGAAGAGAACTCGAATGAATACAATGTCCGTAATTGACATTAATCCATTGTCATGGGAAGCATTCCAGTATTGTTACCATCAGCTATCTCAGTCATTACCTGCTATCTGGTTTTGAAGAGCCTATAAATTTACTATTTTTTTATTTATTTGTGTCAAGTGAGCAACAAACAGATAACATCCACATTCCTACTGTGCCAACTAAGTGCTCCTGACCAATGCAGCAACACCAGAGTGCCTTACACATCCTCTGTACCACATTAACAGGTCAAGTTGGGCTGTTTGCTGTGTTTTCCTGCCTTTGACATTTCACCATAATAAGGGAATATTGGTTTTATTTTCTACTCCTACACAGAGACAGCTCAAAGCTTTTCTCCATGAAAAGCGGCAAACACTATGTCAAATCCACCAATATTTACAGAAACACATGGAAAAGAAGTTCAGAAGGAAATATTCTCCCCAGACACTCTCAATGGGCAGGTCAAAGGCACAAAGACTCTGAGCAAGAGGGACTACAGGCTGGCCTAGATTCAGCCCTATGGTATGACCTCCCTGGCATTTTTGGCAATGACACACAAGATGAAGACAATCACTGTTATGAGCCAATTCCAACCTGCCTGCTGTAGCAGCATTCACAGCCATCTCTGGTGAGCACACGTGGTGACCACTGCACCAGCAGGAGAACCACCAGCCAAGAAATTCAGCCTGCACAAGGTATTGTTGCTGGGGTAACAGAAGATGCAGTGAGTATTTGAAATACCCTCTCTGTGCAGCACACCTGCAGGACATCTCTGGCTCACAAAGCATGACCCTGTGGCTCACACAGGGTATGTCCTGTCAGACAAGCTTTGGAGGGGCACAGATGCCTGCCTTGGTTTTGCCAGCTCCCAAACACGTGCCTCTTGCCAGGGCTCTTTGGGATGCAGAAGCCTTATTGATGTGTGCAAACAAGAGCACCAGCCACACATTTCAAATGGTGCAAGGAGGCTGACTAATGTCTCAACCATCAGTCCCTATCCGAAAACCAAAACTGAGAGTTCTGACATTTACCTGGCAGTTGCTCCATCTACAGAACAATCTAAGTACCCTATTAGAGGCATGATGTAGTTCTTGGGCTTTTTGTTGGATTTGTTTTCAGAAGAGATGAACCTCTCTCTACATAGATTTTTTTCTTCTTCTTCACTGCCTATAGGACAGTACGTTGCAAGAATACCCAGCTCTTTCTGTTCTTCATACAACCTGCAGTGCAGGGAATAAAACCTGAAGACCTGGTCTACACACAAACCAGTACCCCAAGCACTACCTCTGCTTCAAAATGGAGTCTTTTATTACTTCAATAAAAGATAAACTGCAGGCCAGAAGTAGGAAGATATTTTTATATATATATATATATAAACTTCTATAAGGGAGACAGATGCACAGTTGTGTTTTTCAGATGGTCTGTGGAGCCTTTCAGAAGCAGCTGCCGGAGACTTTTGGTGTGTAGTTTAAGTTCACTAAAGTGGGTATCTCCATGCAAAAGCTGGGGGAATAGTGATGAAGGAAAGGTGCCAACAAAAAGTTCAGATAAAACCAGAGAAGACAACAGTAACAAAATGAACAGCAAAATCACAGATGCAGAAGGAGATCAGCAATGCTGCTGCTGAGACAGCCCTAATATCCCTTTAGCAAATGCCGAGCAGTTCCCCAGCTATGGAGTAGCAGTTAATTCTTTGTGAATAAAATGTCAAAAGAAGATTTGAAAGAAGGGGAGGAGCAAAGCAAATGCAGATGTTGGCTTGAAAGATGCTGTGCCACTTCCAAGTGCATGTCCCCAAAGCTTTCCACTTTTAGAACCCTTGCTTCCCTCAACAAGACTGCTAGATACTGAATTTGAGTTGATGCAACATTCAGCAGACACCTTTAAACAATTAGGATGGGTGCTAACTGAGATGATAAGACTAACACAGAAAAGACAAGTCCCCCCAGAGTCCACTTTCTACCTGTTTACAGGTGAGTGGTGCCTGTTACATTAACATGACACCTTCTCTTTGCCCCACCAGATGGTGCATTTTGTGGGAAGGTCACCAGCACAGCTCCTGACAAAATCAGGGATGTATCCACAATGCTGCAGAAATTTCTTCCCCGGTGCTGATGGGAGACAGGTCTAGGCTGTGAGTCCCCAGAACACTACAGTTGCCAATGCATTTTAAAGCACTGCAGCAAGCAAAGCCAGATAGTGAACAAAGTGCTTAGAACAGTGGCAAGTGCCTCAGAGGTGCCAGGGCCTTCTGGTGCCAGCAGGGCTGGCAGGGTATTGTCCCCATGTGCAAGGGACACAATTCCACCTAAGGTCACAGAGCACCCAGAGGGCCAGGAGTAACTATGCTGCCTGCATTTCACTTTTTGTCCAGGCCAAAAGAGAAAGAACAAACAAAGCAAGAAGTTTTACAAGATGCTACACATTAAGTGCCTGCATCCAATTTCCACTCCCAAGTGCACCAGCACCTAAGAGCCTGCAGCTCATACAGTCTTCTCTGGTTGGTGTATTCTATACAGCTTTTCCCTGGGAAGACTCCCATTCTCTTTCAGGGAATTCCCTGTTCACACATATAACCTGCCATGGAATACACCTGCAGATGTTACAGCCTCCCCACTGAATCACCAGAGAGGAGGAGCAGTGCAATGCCAAACCTGAACATAAGCATACATCCTGGCCAGTATTCACTGCTCTGGGGTTGTTGGATTTTTTCCTATTTATTTTAAACTGGACACATTGCTTACTGCCTATATGGAATTAATCCACTAGAACTGACTATTTCATTCTCCTCATAGCAAAATTTAACCAGCCCCACAGATTTAGCTGGGATCTGGGAACCAGGGACACTGGCACAGCCTGGATGCAGAGCTCTGGCTCCAGTACCTCATCCAGGTTTGTACTGACACATTTGCAGCAGTGAAGTCCAAACACAATTGTAATATGGTGGTGATTTGTCTTCTTCAACTGCATGAGCACTGCAACTCCCAGGCATCACAGACCTACTGCAGTTCCTCAGGGGTGATGGACAAATCGATGAGATCTATCATACAGGGACTAAAAATGTATCATTTTGAAAAACATGCATGGTGATATCAGTTGCTGCCTCTCTACTGCCAGCTTTAGGAAAGTAAACCCAGAGGGATCTACCAAATTCAGAAAACTAGGCAAAAAAGCAGAGCAGCCGTGCTTGCACAGTCTGGTTTGCAGTGTTTTATTCTTGGCCTTCTACAGACAAAAGGAAAAAAAATTAAAAAAGAAACATAAAAATCAGGCTCTGACCCCTAAGCTGCTTTGTGTAGGCACAGAGCAACATCTGCAGAGAGCCAGGGGCTTGCTCTGCAGGCCACAGGCTGCCCGTGACCGTGAGCCAACATCACCAGAGGAATTCGGACATCTAACTCTGTTTTTATTTGAAACATCACATTTAGCTTTCATCTTTTTCTAGAGATAACCCTTCACTAGAACACAGCACAATGTACAAGCCTATTTATGCAACACTTGAACAAAAACATTAATTAATAGATACAGGAGATATATTTACAAACCTGCATTTCTTTTGCTGCCCTCCCTCCTTCAGTAAGGAACCAAATACACTGCACCACCAGTGTCAGTTCCTTTCTCTGCAAGTAAAGTTAACTGTGACCTCAGTAGACTGGCATCTAACACTAAGATTTTAATTTTCACTTTTCAAGTTGAAGCTCAAGCTCCCCCCCTGTGCACAGATGGACAGACAGACACCTCACACCCACACAGCCCAATCCACCCCACACCTGGTGGGTGTCACTACAGTCAGAGCACAGGAAAGCCCCGTTACCTGCAGGCTGGCATGGTTTTCTGTACCAGTGCCCTGCCCCATAAGCAGCTGTCACCAAATTTCAGATTTGCTCTGTACTCCTCCCTGGCTCATGGCACCCACGTTGCCTCTTTATTTCCTCGGATCAAACAGCAAGCTCGGGGGGTGGGGGGGGGTTTCTTAATATTAACATTTCCAAGGCACAAGTGCACTAAATCCAGATGTTTGGTTTATGCCTTTTCTTTAATTCCAACTGCACAATAACAGGAATTATTAGACTGTGTGGCACTACTTTTGGAACTAAACGTATGCCTCTGTGAAAAGGAGGCATTATACTGTGGTCAAGTACCTGGAAAATGGAACAGGATGATGGGACCTAGTTTTACCTCCCCTCAAAAGTCAGTCTTATATTTCTCCACACTCCCGTCCTCCTCACAAAACAAGAATCCAGTTTCATTTGCTAGAAGACTGGAGGGGAAGAAGTCTGAATCTCAGCTGAGGACACCATACAAACGGCAAAACAGAGACAGAAAATAAAGCAGTTTGGTTCATGTGACATGGAAAAGGGCACAGCATAGGAAGCTGAGTGAGAAGAAAAACACATAAAATCAACTGATTTTACTATAAAAGTGAAAAAGAAATATCAAAAAATTGTGTCTGATTGCTACCAATAATCCCGAGAATATTGTTGTTTAGCAACAAACTGCTACTGACCGATACAGTATTTGACCAAAAGCTTTTAGTGGATGAAGCAAAAAACATTAAATTCCTGTGGTGGACAGAAAGCTTATAGATTTTGGTTAATTAAATACAATTCTGCTGCTATTTTTTCCTGGCATGAACCAAAACCTTACAAAATTACTTCTCATCTGATTGCAGTTGAGAGGCCAGCAAGCTTTTAGCCCAGACCTGGGCATTCTGTCCAAAGGACAGGCAGCCTTCCTCCCCTTTTTCATCCTGCAGGTTTGGGCCTTGCCAGTCTTCATCGAGAGGATGGAGGTTTCCAGATATGATTTCATACATGAACATCACCACCACCTTGGCAGAGGAAGGAGGTGTCCATCAGGGTCCTTACTAAACAAAGAGGGCAGCTCTAATCCATCCCACCCTGTCCTGCAGTGATGGGTCAGCACACCTGTGTGACACAGGGTATGGCTCTTCATCCCCCACTGGCAGGCAACATGGGGGAGAAAATACAGAACAAAGACAATGGGTACAGCACACCAGGCTTCCTCACATCTGGGAGTTTTTCTGCTCCTCCCCTCTTTTCTAATTTTCCAAGAATGAGGAGGAAGATGTTTTTTCCATGCTTTTATACATGTATAGTTCATAAAGCATTAAAAAAAAAAATCTTTTTTTAATCGGATCAGATGCTGCAAGCAGCAGGATACAAAAATAGAAAATGAAAACAACAATGAAGCCCCTGCAGTTGTGAAATGTGCAGTTATCTGCTCCTTTCCTACTTCTGCAAGCTTAAGTATATATTTTGATACATAACAAAACAATGCAATAATACCATGTAAATTTCAGATATATATGCAATCGTGTCTGCCTGCATCTGATGCTCCAAACCCGCTGTGCCTGGAAAATGTTTTAAGTGGAACAAAAGGGACAAACACTTTGTCCGGTGCTTCACATCACCCACGACCACTCCAGATCCTCTGAACTTTGGCCAGTCGTCTCCCTCTGTTAATCTTTGAGTTACTTAGGAAGATTTAACTGTACTATCAAAAATTCAGACTCCAGTCTGGGGTCTGGGGTTAGACCCTGTAGCCGATAAGGGCCAAATAACAACAAACCAGCAATGCCAGTGTACTACATGCATTTTAGATTGGAAGTTCAAACACAGGGATAATTCCTGCCCCCTCCAGTCCAAGCTCACTGGAGCAGTGCTGCTGGACACGGATGGGTACAGAGCTGGCAGGCACAAGGCAGAGATGCCCACACGGCCTTGCTGCTGCCCCTCTGTCCCTGGAATAGCAGGGTGCTGCATTAAAGCAATGCACCTCTGCTTCCCACACCAGCAAGCCCAGTGTCTGTGCTGAACCAGGAAAACCACCATCCTGGTGCTGGCCACCTTTCAAATCGGTTCTTGACAAGCATTGTCCTACCCCATAACAAAAACGACACAGCCCTCATCTAACCACTGCGGCTAGAAGAAAAGAAAGTGTAAGTAAACATATACATTGTATACCGCAGGATGGGATTTCTGAGCATTGCCACTGCTACAGAGTGGGAATCAGAGAGAGAGCCTGAAGAGGTAAACACAAATCTACAGGCAAAAATAAAAAAAGCAGGAAGGTAACTGCAAGCAGACGTGTATGCCTCAGCTTTAGTAATGCTAGCAAATCTGTAACCAGAAATCTTTTAATTCTGCTGTATTTGATAGATTACAAATCCTCTCCTAAAAACTCCTGAAAGCAGCTTACAGTTCAGACAAATAACTATTTTGTAGCAGATGACAAGAGACCTAAGAACAGAAACGGTGGAATAATAGCTCTGTAAGTCATACAGATTTCTTGAATCCAAGAGACAGAACATAAGAAATCTGCACAATTAAATTTGCTGTTTACAGCTGGAAAGATGATGAGACCTGTTTTGGTTAACTGTGATTTTTCTTCTTTTGAAAGCTGTGAGCACACTTTATAGGAAAATAATTAAAAATCTTGAGGACTAAAGAGTCTCAGGAAACAACACACACCTCCCACTCCTGATGACTGTCCTTTTTGAAAACAAACTGGCATATTAGCTACACTCCAAGATGAGACAAAGAATTCAGCTAAAACCAAAAGCTGCAGGAGTACCGCGATAAATACCCCCTGAAAGGGCTGGCCTGCTCGGAACAGGGGCAATAGGGGAACAATTTGCTCCCCCCGCAGCCTTCAAGGCACATTGCTCAGTCGCGGCAGGGACAGGCAGGGTGCTCCCCAGCTCGCGTTTTTTCACAAGGAGGGGGAGCCTGTCAGCTTTTGATTTCAGTTTGCACCTCCGCTGCCCTCCGAGCAGCCGCCGGCCCTCTGCCCTGTGGCTCCCCAGCTGCCCGCGGCCGTGCGGGATGCCCGCGGGAGCAGCCGGAGCGGAGCGGGCCCGCCAAGACGCACGGCTCGTTTGGAAAACAAGTCACGTGCGATCCGAGTTCATTTTAGGCTATTCTACAGGAACCAGCACCATCCAGCAACACCATGCAGAGCAGAGCCTGTGCCTCTGAGGGAGAGCATCGCCGCTCCGGAGCGAAGCAGGCCCGGCTGGGCACGGTCCTCGGTCCTCTCCGGAACAGCCCTGGAAGAGCAAAGCAGAGCAGGCACGGCAGAGGGCTGGAGGAGCTCCCAGGCAGGGGCCGGCACTGTCCCTGTAAGACAGCCTCCTGCACGTACACAGCCGCTGCCCCAGCAGCAAACAAAGCTGCAGAGAGCCTGCGCACAGCAGCCCTCCGCTCATGCCGTCGCAGCACAGGTAGCGGCTGCGGGGAAAACAACAAAACCACCACGACCAGGACAACAAGGCGGGACGATAATCGCGATAAAGAACAACCGAGTCATGCACTTCGGCGGATCTGCATGCGGCGGGCGGGCTGGAGGGCGTAAACCCCAGCGGTGCAGCAGAAGCCCCGGAGAGGTCAAGTTGGCTCCAGCACCTTCTGGCTGAATACCTACAGGAGAAGTTAAAGCCCACGCGTGGGTCTCCCCCCCCACACACCGCTCCGCACACGCTCCCTCTCCCAGAGCCCGGCGCTGCAACCGGAGGCTGCATCTGCCCGGGCTGCGATGGGGGAGGCGGCCGGTTTGCTGCCTGCGGTTTATAAATAAATGCCAGGGGGGTGGGGGGGCTGGAAATTAGTGCCATGCAAAGAGAAGTCTGGGTGGCGATTATGGTGTCAAGATCTGCAGTAAAAGCCGCTGTCGGTGAGCGCGGAGCAGAAGGAGCGATGAGGGCGGATGGTTTAGAAGTGCAGTGAGTACTAAGGAGATGGTGTACGCGTGGCAGTGTTTATATGAGAGATCAAAACAGAGCCAAGCCCATCCAGGGAAAAAATGGCGACTACCGGGATGGGGGAAACTAAGACACTGGATTAGTTATTATTTTTAATAAATGTATGCACTGCACATAAGCTAGACACATTGGAAAAGCTGCCGATTCATTCTGAAAAAGCGGTGCATCTATTACCTGTTATTCTGGGATTTTCTGGCCATGGTGCCTGCCTTTGTTTTCTTTCTGGAATAGTCACTATCGAAGGGTAACACTGATGCATAGCCATGTTCTGCTTCTAGGGACAAAGTCAGCATTAGTGGCAATATATTTTTTCCATGCATTTTTTTCCTCCTTTGCAGGAACGCTAGGGTAAAGAACAGAATTTTTTCCGGTTGATTTGTTTGGATTTTATTCTGGCATCTCTTAAAGAAGCGAGACAAAAATATAAGAACTCAGTAAACCAAAGAAAAGAAAAAAAAAAGTGCCGAAATTAGGAGGATTATTGGAGTGCACATTAAAAACGAGGCGGATCATGCAAACCCTTGTCACGCTGCGCTGGGAGGGGGGGAGGGGAGCACTGCCATACAATTAACGACTGCCACACACAGAGAAGTGTGAGGTATCCTGAGCGCTGCGACACACACACCATCCCCATCCGGAGCTTGAAAAAAAAAACAACAAATTACCCTTGTTTGGTTTTTTTGTGTTTTGTCTGATTTTTTAAAAAAACAAAAACACAGAGAAGAGCACTGTTCCTCCCCCAGCGCGGTGCCTCTGGCGAAGCCCGGGTCAATCCCGCAGCGCCCGGCAGGTGAGGGAGCGGGGCTGGACCCCCGGCCCGGGCTGCCCGCCGCCACCTCCACGCAACAAAGGCCGAGAGGGGCTGGGAGCGCCTGCGGGTGAGTGACTGACTGCCCGCCTGCGCCCAGTACCTCGGTCTCTTCTCTCCAAGTACTCGGCCGCTTCCAGGAGAATTAACAGAGAGTTCAGTTCCATGGCTGCCTGTGCCGAGTCGTGCCGTGCCGAGCCGAGTCGAGTCGTGCC